>SJYO01045292.1:42897023-43312208 GCA_006410555.1 Capra ibex | reverse complement strand
GGGGGGGAGGGCGGTGGCAACGCGGTGCGCAGGCGCGGCGGCGTGCCCGCCCCCGCCCGCCGCCCGGCGCCTCACCATTGGCCGCGGCGACCCCCGCCCGGCGGCCCGGCGTCCCGTGATTGGCCGTACTGTGCACTTAAAAGGCGCGGCCAATGGCTGCGAGCGGCAGAAGCCTAGGCGCGGGCGGGCGGCCGGGGGTTTGCGGGCTAGTGGGCTGGGGGCCCGGGAGTCCTTGGTCTGGTGGGGATGGTGGGGTGCAGGTTGCCGGACGGGCCAGAGCTGACGACCCGGAGGACAAGACGGGCGGGGACCGCGGCTGGGGCCTGGTGGGGGCGGCAGCAATGACTGGCTCTTTGTCTCCGCTTGCTCCAAAATGGCTGCGGCCGGAGCTGATGGGATCGCCGGGCGGGCGGGCGGGCGGGCGGGCGAGGGAGCGGGGACGCCTATATCGGAGCTAAGGCCGCCGCAGCCCGCGGGAACCCGGCACCCCGTGAGGGCACTGCCTGAGGGCTGGATCAGCGAGGTAGCCTGGGCGTCGTCGCCATTGCTCCCGGGCGGGCGCAGGCCCCGAAGCTCGGGGCACCGGGCGGGGCGAGCGCGGGCCTGCCCCCCGGACCCGCGCCTCGGTCCGCCCGAGACCCGGCGTCTCGCGCCGTGAGGTCCGCAGCTTGGGCGGCGGGGGCGGGGCAGGGGTCGGCGCCCGAGGCCACGCCAGGGTGACTCATCTCCTCCGGCTGCGCGGCCCCTGGCCGCGAGTGTCTGTAAATCACTGGGTGAGACGGTGGTGCCGGCCGGGACCAGCAGCTCGCGTAGGGAAAGGGAGCGTCCGGCTTGGAGGTCTTCCTGGGGTCCTTCTCTCCCGTTCTGTCCTTTTGACGAAGTAAGTTATTTAAAATAACCTTACGAGCACCTTCTCTGTAGGAAGAATTCACCTGAAATTCTCGCCTGCGTTTTTTGTTTTTTTCACCGAAAGATGGTATTCTAGGACATGTCTAGTGGTTTCTTCTCTTTTTGGGGGTGGGAGGGGAGGGGGGTAGACCCAGAGAAGCGCCTCCGGCAGAACAGGCCACACCGCAGTCACACGGCCCGCAGCACAATGCGGGAAGCTGTTGACACACAAATGATCTTTTCTACCCGCCTAACAAAAGAGCCGGCGGCCCCCGCGAGCCCAGCTCCCGGGGCGGGTTCAGACAATGAGCGCGGGGGTTGGAGCCTGCGAAGGGGCCTCCCCGGGCGACCGTGTCGGGGAACCCCTGCAAAGAGAGAATAGGAATTTTGCACCTGAAGCTGACTACTCAAAACACAGGAAAGGAAAGGGGTGGAACAACCCTGGGCTGGGGGTACCTTGAACTCGGGGTGCCTGGGTCATCCCCACCGGGCTTTGACCCCAGCGGGGACCGACGATCTGGTTTGCGAGCAAGAGCAGAAATGTGGGAATATGTGTAAAATTTGATCTTTAATGTTGACAACTCACCAGACAATGTTAAGTGAGCCAAACAAAAGCAGGCCCCGGGTGCCGTAGTGGGAAACAGAGGGGTACACCGTGATCTGCAGTCAGAACACCCAGATCGGAGTCGGGACAAGAGTGACAGCCGTGCTACGAGGCAAACCACTGACTGACGCGAGACGGTCAGGCCCGGGGGGGTGGGGGGGGGCGGGGGTCCCCTCTCGCCCGCCCCTGTAGTTACTGGGATCTAAAGTGAAGGGAGCAGGTGGTACCGTCTCGGGCCCCTCCTGCTTTCCCATAGAGGCCCGCCCGCCAGGACCCCTCCAACCCCGGGGCCCCTCCCCCGCCCAGGCCTCCGCGCCGCAGCGGTGCTGACATCACCCCCAGCGTCCTCCGGGGCGCCCTCCGGTCCGGCAGGAAGTGGGAGGTGAAGCATCGGTGCACCGTCTTCCCTCCCCACCCACCCCGCTCTGCCGAGACTCCGCTTCCAGACGGGGTCTCTGCGCCCCAGCGGAAGGTGGCGGCTAACGACAGGTTAGGCAGCTCTTACGTCTCGGACACCCTGCAGAGACCTGCCTGCCCTGGGGAGGGGGGAGGGGCGGTAGCCACGTGGCTCCTCCCCTCCTCCCTATGGTGGGCGGGGAGATGCTGCCAGACTGTTAACCTTGGCCACCCTGGGGACTGGAGCATTTTCTTTGAATATCTCTGCATGGTTTTGTTCCCACAAGAAGCTTCCGTATGACTTATGTAGTTTGAAACAAAAATTCCACCTAGCATGAAAAGAAAAACGGGCCCGAAAACGAGTGTCAATATACACACCAGGTTTAAACATGGAAAAATGTTTGCTGTTAAGTGAGAATGGCAGAACCCCCAAACAGTATATCGTTGCCACCCACAGCGGTGCAAACGTCCAAAGCCATAAGCAAAAAGGAGACCTCCCAGGCTGGCAGCTGTGTGGGACTATGGGGTTTATTAAGCGGTATATTGTCTTTTCAATAAAATAGAGAAGATATCAGACACGTTCTCTTAAATATAAGAATAAACATAACCACAAGTCTAATTTCAGTGTTGCCCTGGATTTGTGAAAGATATACAGCATGTTACCTATGCTTTTATTGTCTGCCTAAAATACCACACCATAAAACAATTTTTTGAAAAAAGACATACAGCCCGGTGGCAGTTGGTGACCCGGCTCTGGCCCCAACCAGCAACACAGCCTCAGTGGGCTGTGCTCTGGTCAAGAATGGATCCGTATCCCAGGGGCAAGCTCAGTAGCACATAACTGATTGTAAATGCAGCTCCATGAATCTCTTAGGGCCGCTGTAACATTATCACAAACTTGAGGGCCTAAAACAATAGAAATTTGTTCTCACAATGCTAGAGACCAGAAGTCCAAAATCAAGGTGTCAGCAGGGCCACACTCTGGAGAATGGAGGAAGAATCTCCAGCCTCTTCCAGCTTCTGGTGGTCACAGGCATTGTTAGCTTGAAACAGCATCACCAAATACCCTGAAACAGAACTAAGAAGGAAGAGCACAAGACCTACAGACCAAAAAATTGTACAACATGATTGAGAGAAATTACAGAAAAAATAAATACATGGAGGGATATACTAAGTTCAAGAATTGAAAGACTCAATATTGTAAAAATGTTGTTTCTCCCCAGGATAATCTAGATTCCATACAAATGGATTTTAAGATCCCAGGCAAGATCATTTCACAGAAATGGACAAGCTAGGTTTCCATTTCCAGTATGTAAACTACTGAACTGACCTCCCATAGCACTATGAACTCTGGACAAAATACAAAATAACACTTAACCTGGAGTCCCTGTCATGAGCACAGGCAGATGCTGGAGAGGATTTAACACTCAGGAGAAGAGAATGGCAGGGTGAGCTGCCTGTTTTCACAGCTTCTAGTCTAACTGCAGATTGTTGTTCTTCAGTCACTAGGTCATGTCCAACTCTGTGACCCCATGGACTGCAGCACGCCAGGCTTCCCTGTCCTCTTCTATCTCCCGGAATGTGCTCAAATTCATGTCCATTGAGTCAGTGATGTTATCTAACCATCCCATCCTCTGCTGCCCCCTTCACCTTTTGTCTTCAGTCTTTCCAGCATCAAGGTCTTTTCTGAAAAGTCAGCTCTTCCCATCAGGGGGCCAAAATGTTGGAGCTTCAGCTTCAACAGATAAACACCAAGGAAACACCTGCAGGCCTGCTGGCCAGAGAGCCAGGAGATAGAGTTGGGGCAGTGATACCCTGTGGAAAGTATTTGGGGGCATCCCAGAAAGGAAGGAGTGAGAGAAGGGGAGACCCCAGTTCTACTTATAATCTGGGCCTAACTCTCCAGGTGACATTAGAACACAGGTGTAGGACAGACTCTAAGCATCTTGGCTAAGAATGAAAGAACTGAGATGAGATCTGAGCTGCTGTCCAAGGGAAAGTGTTTGCTGTCAGTCCCACCAAGTCATCTGCTGTGTGCTAACACAAACACAGAAATAATAAAATCAACACTCTGAGTTAGTGTAGGAGAATCCAGTGTCAACACAAAATAACACAATATCCAGGACACAATCTGAAATTACTAAATAAAGAGAAGGCGAATGTAAGCCATCCTGAAAAAAAAAAAGGCAATTGATCCTGATATGACCCAGATAACAGAATTAGCAAAATAAAATTTTAAAGTATTATAATCACTCATGTAAAGAAAAATATACTTTAATAAGTGAAAAGATTATTTTTTAAACTCAATGACACACTTGGGATGTCCCTGGTGGTCTAGTGGTTAAGACTCCTGAGTTTCCACTGCAGGAGACACAGACTCGATCCCTGGTCAGGAACTAGAATACCACATGCCACGTGGTGAAGCCAAAACTAAATAAAATAAAAATTACAACAGAGGACTGGAACATATATTTTATAAAGGAAATTCTATAACTGAAAGTTAAAATTTTCTAAACATAAAGTTGGGCTTCCCTGGTGGCTCAGACAATAAAGAATCTGACAGCAATGTGGGACACCCAGGTTCCATCCCTGGGTTGGGAAGATCCCCTGGAGGAGGGCATGGCAACCCACTCCATTCTTGCCTGGAGAATCCCATGGACAGAGGAGCCTGGCAGGCTACAGTCCGTGGGGTCACAGTCAAACACAATTGAAGTGACTTAGCACACACATATACAAACATACAGTTAACTGAATAAGCCAAACAGAAGAGTGGAGTGACAGAGAGAAACAAATCAGTAAACTTGAAGATATAGCAATAGAATTTCTTCAATCTGAAAAAGGAGGAGTGGGGAATAAATTAAAAGAGCATAAGGGATCTCTGTAATACTGAGTAGTATTGAAATATCAACATCTGTGCAACAAAAATCACAAAAACAGAGGAAAGGATAAGGCAAGAAAGAGTATTTGGAGAAATAATTTCCAGAATTTTCTATATTTGGTGAAAGGCATAAATTTATATACTTGAAGAATTCCAGAATTCCCCAACTAAGAATCAAAACCATACACAAGCACAGCACAAACAGCTGGCAGCCAGGTGTAAAGAGAAAAATCTAAGGAGCAGCTGCAGGAGAGGGCTTCCTGGGAGATGAGGGTTCGATCCCTGAGTCAGGAAGACCCCCTGGAGAAGGAAATGGCAACCCATTCCAATATTGTACTCTTGCCTGGTAAATCCCATGGATAGAGGAGTCTGACAGACTACAGTCCATGGGGTCACAAAACAGTCAGACACGACTGAGCAACTAAACAACAACAGCTTCTGGAAAACACCACGTCTCATGCAGGGAACAGTGAGATGACACTGTGGACTTCTCCCCAAAAACTATGGCGACCAGAAGGAAGTAGACCAACACCTTCAAGTATTGAAAGAAAGCCCACGAACCCTTTTGTAGAACGTCAAATTTTCAAACTGTCCAGAATAAGGGTAAATAAAGATATTTTACTATATAAGAAAATTAAGAGAACTCATCACCAGCAGACCTAAACTATAAGAAATGCTGAAAGAAATTCTTCAAACTGAAGGAAAGTGATACCAGATAGACAGTGGTCATCAGGAAAGAATGACAAGCATCAGAAACAGTAAATACCAGAATAAATATGAAAGGATATTTTTCCTCTTCATTTCTCTAAAATACATGTCTATTTAAAGCAAAAGTGTAACACTGAATTGTGGGAGGTTTTCCTGCATTTAAATATACTATAGCAAAGCTATAGCAAAACATGGACCTATGCTAGTGAAAGGGTTCTGTGTTTTATGTGATGTGGTGCAATGTCACCTCAAAGAAGACTGAAAAGTTAACGATATGTATTGACATACCTAAAGCAACCATTAAAAAGTTTAACTCAGAGTCACAGTTAAAAATCTGATCAATAAGTTAGAATGTTGAAAATATACAGATAATCTAAAAGAAAACAAAACAGCACATTTTAGAAAGAATATAAACAGACAATAGACCTAAATCTCACCAACTTCATCATCATATTAAATGGTAGGCATTAAGCACTTCAATTAAAAAGACAGAAAAGGAAGACTCAGCCATATGCTATTTTTTGAGAGACACTTCAGAACCATGTATCATGCTAACAGGTTAACAAGGCTAGAGAGGCTGTATTAACGTCAGATAAAATGGACCTCAACACAGTGCTTGTCAGAGATAAAAAGAACACAGTGCTTGTCAGAGATAAAAAGAGACACTGCCCTAATGAAAAATGGTTAACTCATTAAGAAGACAAAAATCATAATTGATGTGCCTCATAGCTTCAAAACATATGAAGCAAAAATTAACAGAATTAAACAAAAAACAGATAATTCAACAATTGCTGGAGTTTTGTTGTTTTGGTTGCACTGAGTCTTCAGGGGCTTCTCACTGCAGTGGCCTCTCCTGGGGAGCACAGGCTCTAGCTGCACGGGCTTCAGTAGCTGTGGCTCCCCAGTTCTAGATCGCAGTCTCTACAGTTGTGCTGCATGGGCTTAGTTGCTCCGCGGCATGTGGAATCTTCCCAGACCAGGGATCGAACCCATGTCTCCTGCATTGGCAGGCAGATTTTTTTTCACTGTCCCACCAGGGAAGTCCCCATTGTTGGAGATTATAACAACCATTGAATCAATGGGCAAAAGTCTCAGGATAGACGCTAGTGATCTGAACAACACTGAATTGTCTTGTGAAGTAAAAGTGAAAGTAGCTCAGTCACGTCTGACTCTTTGCGACCCCATGGACTATATCGTCCATGGAATTCTCCAGACCAGAATACTAGAGTGGGTATCCTTTCCCTTCTCCAGGGGATCTTCCCAACCCAGGAATAGAACTGTCTTAATGTGCTATTTATCCAACACTACATCCAACACATTCCTTTCTATTGCACATAGTATACTCAGTCAGGTAAACCAAATGCTGGGCCATAAAACAGATCCCAACAAATTTTAAAAGGTTGAAATCATGCAAGAATATGTTTTCTGTTTATATTGGAATCAAAATCAATAACAGGGACTTCCCTGGCCCAGTGGTGGCCCAGTGGTTAAGACTGCTCTTCCAATGCAGGCGGTGTGGTTTCAATCCCTGGTCGGGATACTAAGATCCCACACGCCTCATGGCATGGCCAAAAAATAAAAACAAATAAGCTAACAATAAGAATAAGAAAATCAATAACAAAATGGTGAAAATTCCAAATATTTGGAAATATCTAACTAACCCATGGGTCAAAAAAATTCACAAGGGAAATCTGAAAATACTTCCAACTGAATTTTACTGAAAATACAGCATATCAAAATGTGTGGGCTGTAAGATAAGCAATGCATAGCGTGAATTTAGTTTATATTGCTTATTTTAAAAATGCAAATTCCAAATTTTTATAATTTTATTTATTTGTTTGTTTTTGGCTGTGCTGGTCTTCATTCCTGCATGGACTTTTCTCTAGTTGTGGCGAGCCTGGGCTTCTCCCTAGGTGTGGTGTGTGGGCTTCTCATTGCAGTGGCTTCTCTTGTTGCCAAGCATGGGCTCTAGAGCACAGGCTCAGTAGCTGTGGCGCACAGGCTTAGTTGCCCCAAGGCATCTGAGATATTCCTGAATCAGACTGAACCCATCTGTCCTACATTGGCAGACAGATTCTTTACCACTGTGCCACCTGGGAAGCCCTAAAATTTATATGGCAATGTAAAAAGTCAAATACAGCCAAGGTAATCTTGAAGAACAACCCTAGAAGGCCTTCACTACCAGATATCATGACTGTGATAGTAATTAAGACAGCGAGGGGTTGGTGCAAGAATAGATGAATAGGCCAGATGAATACAGAGGCTTCAAAACAATTCACAATGTGTTTAGTCAACCTACTTATGACATATCGGACAATGCCTTGAAGGGGAGAAAGGATGGTCTTTTCCCCCAGTGGCCCTGGAACAATGGCTCCCCATAAGGGTGAAAAACAAACCTCACACCATACAGAAAAATCAACTCCAGGTAAATTGAAGAGCTAAATGTGAAAGGTAAAATAATAAAACTTATAGAAGGAAACGGACTTATAACCTCAGAACATGTAAAGTTTTTGTCCGTTTCTTGGCTGTGGTATGCAGCTTATGGGACCTTAGTTCCCCAAACAGGGATTGAACTTGGGCCACAGCAGGAAAAGCACCAAGTGCTAAACACTGGACTGCCAGGGCATTCATTTTGTTGAAGATCTTTTTAAAAAAATAAGTATGAAAAGTCCTGAACATTATAAAGGAAAAAAGTTGATAAATTGGACTACATTAAGAGCTTCTCATCAAAAGACATCATGAAGGTGCTTTCCTAGTGGTCCAGTGATTAAAGAGTCCGCCTTGGAATGCAGGGAACACTGGTTCGATCCCTGGTCCCAGGAAGATCCCATATGCCTCCAAGCAAGTAAGCCTGTGTACCACAACTGCTGAGTCAGCATTCTGGAGCCAGTGTTCTGCAACAAGAGAAGCCACCACAGTGAGAAGCCCACACACCGCAACAAAGAGTAACCCCCATTTGGCACAACTAGACAAAGCCTGCTCCCAGTGCAACCCCAAATCACTAACTAAATAAATTATTAAAAAGACACCATTAAAGAATGGAAAGGCCGCCCACAGAGTGGGAGAAGTTATGTGCAATACAGAGAAATGGGATAGGACTTCTGATGGATAAAAAGACTGGTTGGAATATAAAAAGTGGCCAGCCTCATCGGTCACCAGGAAAATGCAAACCAAACCCACTGTAGACCTGCCAGAAAGACCATACTCAAAAAGACCGACACCATCTAGTTGGCGAGGAGGAGGAGGATCTGCAAGTGACAGTAGGAATTGGTTCAACCACCTTATAAATTGTTTGGCAATTTCTGCTTAAGCCGTGCAGGCATTCAGCCTGGGGCCCAACAAGTCTCCGCCTGCACCCAATAGATGAAAGTCCTGTGTGTCCCGCGGAAGAACCAGAACAGTCTGAGCAGCACTGTTCGGACTCACCCCAAACTGGAATCAACCCAAATTTCCATCACCAGTGAAATGGATAAACAAATGGCGGTCCACTCATTCAATGGCATTACATGGCATGTTTGGTTTGAGAGAATGTGTTGACGTGTGGAGTTTTTTTGTAAATGTCACACTTGAGTGAAAGTCAATGAGGAAATGTGTCAGGCTTTGCATACTCAGCTTTCCAAGCTGGAAAGATTTAAACATACCCCTCATTCTCTGAGAGAAAGAAACCCAGAGCCCAGCAACGGCAAGCGACTTGCCTAAGGCCACCAGGAAATGGAGACATAGGAGGAAACACAAAGTTCCTAAATCCCGGGCCAGGACAGTCCCCAACACAGCAATTTGCTCTCATCAAATCCCTTTCTTTCTCCCCATTTCTGGTGGACACTTGCATTATTTCCACCTCCTAGCTACTGTGAATAATGCTGCTATGAAGACAGGTGTGCAAATATCTCTTTAAGCCCCTGCTTTCAGTTCTTTTGGATAAACTACCCAGAAGTGACCTCATCAACATTCTCTAGTTATTTTATACTTGCAGGTTTTACTATACCAACTAACCTGAAGGTCCTAGAAGCCAAGGATCAATCATTCAGTTAGGTGTTGGTGAGTATTGCCTCAGTGGTAAAAAACCCACCTGCCAATGCAGGAGACACAGGTTTGATCCCTAGGTCGGGAAGATCCACTGGAGATGGAACTCTGGGAGTTGGTGATGGACAGGGAGGCCTGGCGTGCTGCGATTCATGGGGTTGCAAAGCATCGGACACGACTGAGCGACTGAAGTGAACTGAACTGAACTCACTCTAGTATTCTTGCCTGGAAAATGTCATGGACAGAGGAGCCTGGTGGGCTAGAGTCCATGGAATTACAAAGAGTCGGACACGGCTGAGTGAGCACACACAAGCGTGAGTGTTTAATGCCATGTTCCTAAAGGGGAACCCCTAATTTGTGGTGATTGCCCAACAACTGTAGTGTACAGACCTGGTGTTGGAAGTTGGGCCCTGCTTGACAGTGTCCAGAGCAGAGGGACCATGAGTCGCCACCCCTACCCTACATGGCCAGGCAGCACTCCCCTCATTCCTGAAGAATTGAAGCCAAAGACACCCCAGACTCAGGGGCAGGAGCCCAGCAAGGTAGAGGGGGTGGATTGAATGAAATTCCTTCCACTGAAAAATGTTCCCAAGCTTGGAGGTGCTAATGTTGCCCTACTCCTTAGGTTGGATGGTGGGGACAAGGGCGCTCACTTTCTTCTTGTTAGTTAAAAGATGCATTGTGATATGTGCTAAGTTGCTTCAGTCGTGTCCAACTCTTTGCGACCCTATGGACCATAGCCCTCCAGGATCCTCTGTCCATGGGGATTCTCCAGGCAATAATACTAGAGTGAGTTTCCATGCCCTCCTCCAGGGGGTCTTCCTAACCCAAGGATCAACCCCATATCTCTTAAGTCTCTTACATTGGCAGGTGGGTTCTTTACCACTAGGGCCACCTGGGAAGCCCTGCATTGTGATATATACACTCTTTTATATGCATGAAACACTTAGCATTTAAAAGGTAAAACAAACACCCACACAGACTCACATGGTGCATGCACCTGCACAGGTGTGCATTCAGGTGCATCCAGCCTCTCTGTGGGGGGGGGTGTCCACAGGCTTTGGGTGGGATGCAGCCACCTACATTCTGAAAAAAATCATTCGAATGATGGTCTTTCCCACTGAAGTTAAGACCCGCTGCTCTCATACAAAAGATGTCTGGGATGCCCGTCATTTCCCTCAGATTCCCTAAAAACGGGGAATAAGCGAAATGAGTCACTGGCTCCTTTCTGGGGAGAAGGAAAGGGAGTCGCACATGCAGAATGAGGTTAGTGGTCAAGAACAAGCCAGCGAATTGCATCTTTGGGAGAGGCTCACACATTAAAGCCTTTCCCAAATTCATGCCAATATGCATTTATTTGGGCTTCCCTGGTGGCTCAGATGGTAAAGAATCCACCTGCAATGCAGGAGACCTGAGTTCAATCCCTGGGTCAGGAAGATCTCCTGGAGAAGGAAATGGCAACCCACTCCAGTATTCATGCCTGGGAAATCCCATGGTCAGAGAAGCCTGGTGGGCTACAGTCCACGGGGTCACAAAGAATCGGACACAACTTAGCCACTAAATGATGACGATGCATTTATTTTGCCAGTCATATTTTTTTATCAAAATGGACTGTGTCATTCAGAAACCACTTGCAAAATGAATGTCCCGCCCCAAGAACCCACATGCTATTTTTTTTGAAGCTTATAAAGCAAAAAGGTAGCCCAACTCTTGAGTGCAAAAGGTCGAATCTTTTCATTAGGAGCCTGACGCCCCATCGGCTCTCCCTGATGAACCTGAGGGCGTGAGAAAGAATCAAAGCAGGAACTTAAACCTAAAAGACATGACCTGGAGACCAGGAGAGAAGGCCTGCCCCCAACTCTGGACACAGCTCACCAGGTCCAAGTGGGCTTGATCCATCCGCCAGAAACCAGGGGGCTGGTTTTCACCAGTTTCCGGCTACTGTGCTGCCCGCTGCCCTGGAGCCCCAGGGCTGTCTGCAAAAAGACTGGAAAGGTGGCGAGGAGCTCAAGGTTGGTTCCCTTCTCCTCTGTGCTTTTTCTGGAGTTTCCACATTTTCTCGAATGGATGTATTGTTCTTCTATCATTAAAAAGAGAAAAGAAAAAAAAAAAAAAAAGCAAAAGAGAAGCACTCCTTGATTTTTCATCATTTAACTTGTGCTTGAAGAAAAAGACACAGACTTTAAAAAAAAATGCACAACTCAGTGACTTCTCGCACTGACACGCCCACATCACCAGCAGCAGATCACGGAGCAAAACGGTGCCCACCACCCCGGAGACCCCCCTCCCAGGCTCCCCTCCCCCAAGTGACCACCACCTGAGTTCTCATAGCATGCACTCCTGCAGCCAGGTTGGGGACCTGAGGCCAGTGGAATTACACAGACTTCTCTCTTTCCCCAATGTTTTATTTTGTGTGTGAAGGTTAATTTTTTTTATTGTGGTAAAATTCACATAACATAAAACTCACTATTTCAACCTGTTACAGTGTAAAATTTAGTGGCATTTAATGCATTCACAGTGTTGTACAACCATCACCCTTACCCAGTTCCAGAATATTTTCTTCACCCCAAAGGAAAACTGTAAGCAGTCAGTCCCATCTCCTATTTTCTCAGCCTCTGGCAACCACTAATCCAGATTCTCTCCCTATGAATTTACCTAGTCTAGACATCTCACATAAATGGGATCATACAAAACATGTCTTTCTTCGTGTCTGTCTTCCTTCACTCAGCATCTTTTATTGTATTTATTAATTTTTAGGCTGTGCCATGCAGCATGCAAGATCCTAGTTCCCCAACCAGCTATCGTACCTGTGTCCCCTGCAGTGGAAACACAGAGCCTTAACCACTGGACCACCGGGGAAGTCTCTCCCAAACTGATTTTTATTTGCATTGCCCTGATACCATTGCTATTTCTGATGCAATACAATCCTTATCAAACTCCCAGGTGACTTCTCTTCAGAAATCGACAAAGGAATACTTAAATTCATATGGAAATTCAAGAGACCCAGAATAGCCAAAACCATCTTGGAAAAGAAGAACAAGGTTGGAGGACTCACACTTCCCAATTTCAAATTTATTACAAAACCACAGTAATCAAGACAGAGCAGAACTGGGGTATGGAGAGAGAGACCAATGGAGCAGAAAAGAGAGCTCAGAAATAAGTCCACATATGAATGATCGAATGATTTTTGAGAAGGGTGCCATGACAATTCAAGGAGGAAAGGACAGTCTTTTAAACAAATGTACTGGGAAAACTGCATATCACATGCAATGCAAAGGAATAAAACTAGACCCCTCTTTCACCCTAGACACAAAAATTAACTCAAAATTGATCAAAGACCTTAAAAAAAAAAAAGTGTGAAAGTGTTAGTTGCTCGGTCATGTTCAACTCTTTGTGACCCCATGAATTGTAACCCACCACCAGGCTCCTCTGTCCATGGGATCCTCCAGGCAAGAATACTGGAGTGGGTAGCCATTTCCTTCTCCAGGGGATCTTCCTGACCCAGGGATCAAACCCAAGTCTCCTGCATTGCAAGCACATTCTTTACTATCTAAGCTACCTAAATGTAAGGGCAAAAACTGTAAAACTCTTAGAGCGAAGTACACATATAGACCTTGGATTAGGTGATTTTTTTTTTATATGACAGCAAAAGTACAAACAACAACAGAAAAAAAAAGATAAATTCGGTATCATCAAAATTTAAAACTTTTGCACTTCAAAAGACAAGAAAATGGGAAAAAAATGACAGAAAAAGTTTAAATCACACTTAGAGGAGAATTGTATCTAGAATATATAAAGAACTATCACAACTCAATAACAAAAAGACAAGTAACCCAATTTTAAAACAAGCAAATGATGTGAATAGACATTTCTCCAAAGGAAATATACAAAAGACCAATAAGAACATGAAAAGATGCTAAACATCTGGGTGGGGCTGCATTTCACAGAGAACGGCCAGGACCATGTCAGTCTCCCAAAAGGAGTATGTTACTCTTGACAAGCCAGCCCAAAGTGACAATGCTGAGGGTTTTCCCAGGAAGGGATGGATTCTTGACATCCTCTCTATGCAGGTGCAGAGATGCGCTGCTCACAGCCCTCTGGGAAAGGACCACAGCCCAGCTGCAAGGAGCAGGGTGAACCTAGAACCTCCAGCCATTAGCTGCAAACCCAAGTCACTCTCTTCTCAGGTGATCCCAGCCCCTGCCAGCTATTTCTGCTCAGTGTGGGACTCCTACAACGGGCCAGTGCTCCCAAGCCACCCTCTGGGCTAGCACATCACCACTGGTGGTCCCTCCTGCCCAACCCTGCTGCCTCCCTTTTCCCCTGTACAGGTATTTCTTTCCAAGAAACCTTTGCACTCCCAGCTCCATTTCAGTGTCTGCTTCCTGGAGAAGTTGGGACTGGGAGTGGAGCTGTCCAGGAAAGAAGGCAGCAGGGTGGACTTGTGGATGGGACCACGCACTGTCGGGGCAATGAGAAGGACCCTATCCCTGGCCCCGGGGCCCAGCTGTGGACACTTACCCCAGGGATGGCTTGAGGGAAGGGGCTGGGAAAGAGGCTGGTGGAGGGGGCTGCACTGCCTCATCTGGAGGAGGGAGGAAATAATGAATGGAACCTTCCTTAACTAAGTTGCTGACTTAAGAGACATTGACATTAAGGTGATAATGACAGGCTGGGGGCAGTTAAATAATTGAGAAGAGTGTGAGGGCCAGCAATCTCATTAGCAACTTCAAAGCAATCCCCATCTCAGGTCCAAGAGCAGAAAACACTCAAGTTCAAACGTAGTGGCCAGAGAGGCTGTACTTCAGATGGTTGAGTGCTCACCAGAGGCAGGACTGTTCTGCCTACATCAGGACCCTGGTTGGGACTCCAGGGACCCCCAGGGGGTGGGGACCTGAATGTGTGCATGCAGAATTTGGCTTCTCAGAGGTCTTCCGCCACCTGAGCCTACAGATGTGGCCCCCTCCCCAGCAGGGATGTGGAACTCTCTCCCACAAGACAGCGGATGCCCGTTCCACATGCTTTCCAGGCCTCCAGGACTGTAATCAGAAGTAAGTCACAAATGTAGCTGGGACAATACTGGAGAAGAGGGACTGCAAGGTTTGGCTGACATATATTGTGAAGTCTGCGGGCTGGGGAGTGGTGTCCCTGGCACCATGGTGCTCCCTGCATGACCATTGCCGTGAATGGACAGAGCAGCGCCCCCAACATGAGAAGGAACAGAAACTCGGGCTCAGACCCTCTGGAATGAGGGTGAGGGTCACTCCCTGAGGAAGACCCCTAAGATCTGCAGAGGTGACAACGAGGAGGGTGTGGGCTGGAGAGTGGAGACCAGAGGGGCTGAGCACCAGCTGAGGGGTCGAGACCAGTAGGGGCACACATCCACCTCCCTCTCTCATCCAAGTATCCCCAGGAAGAGAGGCTGAAGAACCCCTGGAGGAGCCCCGTGTGCCAGGGAGTGAACCTGTTCACCCAAGAGTGTGGACTGTGGTTACACAGATCTCCCTTCCCAAAGAGACGCCCTGCCCCATAGAGTGGGGCCAGCGGACTGCCCGCAGCCATTAGAGGCTTAGGGTCTCCCTCAGATTTCACGGAGGTGGTGCCTTTCTCAGAATGGCTGCAGTCAGCCCCTGAGCGAGACTGTGTTCCTAGGGCCTGGTCACTTCTGCCCACATGGGACTCCTCACCTGCACTCCAGAGTTCTGTTCAGCAGGGAGACTTGGTCAGGTCCCAGCCTATGCCGACTTCCTCCACTTCTCCTCTCAAAGAGGCATTACCCACCCCAGTCATAACCTTTGAACCCTCATTAATCTCAGCATCTGCTTCCTGGAGACTCTCTCACCTGGCCATTATGTGATGACAAGCAGGATGACCGGGGAGGGTTGGTTTATTCATTCAGCAAAGGTTTGGGATTTGCACCTGGCTCAGCAAGAATCTGTCTGCAGACTCAGGTTCCATTCCTGGGTCAGGAAGATCCCCTGGAGAAGGAAATGGCAACCCACTCCAGTATTCTTGCCTGGACAATCCCATGGACAGAGGAGCCTGGTGGGTTACAATCCATGGGGTCACTAAGAGTTGGACAGGACTGAGCAACTAACACATAGCTAGAACGGTAGGTACATTCCCTAACTGCCCTCATCCTCGCTCTCCTGTCTATAAAATGGGATAATTGTAGAGCACTCCACCCCCCAGAGCACTGCTTCGAACATCAAATGTGTAGATGGAGACTGCTTGGTACACTGGCCACCACACACTCAGTAAATGTGAACTTCAGCTGCTGTCCTTTTTTCTGAGCACTCCTTCAAAGTGTTTGCTCCATGGACCTTACATTTCTCTGCAGAAATCAGAATGCACAGTCTGCACCCTGCAAGCATACCTTGTTTAATTATGCTTCGATTTATTGCACTTCGCAGATACTGCATTTTTCACCAACTGAAGTTTTGTGGAAACCCTGCATCTAGCGAGTCTATCAGCACCATTTTTGCAACAGCATTATTTTAAAATTAGGTATATGCATTGTCCTTTAGACACCAGCTTCCCTGGTGGCTCAGACGGTAAAGCGTCTGCTTGCAATATGGGAGACCTGGGTTTGATCCCTGGGTTGGGAAGATCTCCTGGAGAAGGAAATGGCAACCCACTCCAGTACTCTTGCCTGGAAAATCCCATGGATGTAGGAGCCTGGTAGGCTACAGTTCATGGGGTAGCAAAGAGTTGGACACGACTGAGCGACTTCACTTTCACTTTCACTTAAGACATTATGCTATTACACACTTCATAGATTATAGTGTAAACATAACTTTTAAAATATTTATTTGGCTACACCAGGTCTTAGTTGTGGCATGTGGGATCTAGTTCCCTGACCAGGGATCAAACCTAGGCCCCCTGCACTGGGAGCATGGAGTCTTAGCTGCTAGACTACCAGTCGTTATTCAGTCACTGAGTCATGTCCAACTCTTTGTGACCCGATGGACTGCAGCATGCCAGGCTTCCCTGTCCTTTGTTATCTCCCAGTGTTATGAATTGCCTCTTTGCATCAGGTGGCCAGAGTATTGGAGCTTCAGCATCAGTCCTGAAAAGTCCCTAAACATAAGTTTTAGGAAACCAAAAAAAATTCACAACTCCCTGTATTCTGATGTCCGCTTTATTCCAGTGGCATGGCAAGGAACCCACAATACCTCTGAGGTCTGCTTGTATCCATGGTCGGGATGATGACCCACAGGCCTGAAGACCTGGAGCTGTAAGGTCTGGGGACTCTGGGCCAAAGGCCTATGATTCGTGTGCTACCTGACTGACTGGGATGAAAGGCGGGCTGTATACACAGCAACCCCAGGGCAGCTCTCCCAGGAGCAGGCTGTCAGTCCCCTCCCAAGGCTCTTCCTAAAAGAAACCTCTATCTGTCCTGCCCATCTGAGCATGAATCTGCCCCTTCGGCGACTGCTAACAGAGGGGTGGACACCCAGTGCTGGGGCGCTCATCTGAGCAGGGAACTGCCTTTCATCCCCAAATGGAAGGAATAGCCCTGCTGAGACATGGACACCCTGTCCCCAGATAGCATCAGACAAGGACCGGCTGCCCTCACACGTTGCTGTGGGAACAGAAAGATGTGCAGCCACTTTGGAAAACCGTCTGGTGGTTTCTCACAATGTTAAACATAGACTCACCATATGACCAGGCAATTCTACTGAGGTATATACCACGGGAAATGAAAACATATGTCCACACAAAGCCCTGTACACAGTGTTTATAGCAGCATTATTCACAGTAGCTCAAAGGTGGACACAACCCAAATATCCATCAACTGGATGAACACGTAAGCACTGTCCTACAACAGAATGTTATTCAGTTACAGAAATAAATAAGTACTCATACACACTGCAACCTGGATGAGCCTTGAAAACACTTATAAACGTTCGCCTAGTGAAAGCAACCAGTCACAGAAACCTACACAGTATATGATTCCATGGATGGGAAATGTCCAGAACAGGCAAATCCACAATGATTGCCTGCACCCTGGCGGGGACAGTGCAGTGGGAAGTGGATCCTAATGGCTACAGAGTTTGGGGCGGCTGTGTTGACCTTTCTTTTTTCCCTTTGGCTGCACCTCACAGCAATGCGGAGTTCCCTGACCAGAGATCTAACCCCTGCCCCTGGAGTGGAAGCTCAGCATCCTAACCACTGGACCACCAGGGAAACCCCGGTTTGGAATGTTCTGGAATTATATAGTGGTGATGGCTGCACCACTCTGTGTCTATACTAAACATCTCTGAACTGAACACCTTAAATGGGTGAATATTATGGTGTGTAAATAATACCTCAATAATGTTGCTAAACAAAGAAATGAATAGACGTGAGTTCAGTATAGCCCAGTGTGGAGACAGACCAGACTCTGGACTGCTGGCCCTGAGGCTCCAGGGAGCATGGTGAACACTATTTGTGAAAACACTTCCCTGAACCCAGGGAGACTCCCAAGGCAAACACGGTTCTCATGCTTGCTGCTTGGGAAAGACAAATACACACTCGTGGACGTCTGCAGTGGCTTGTGTGAGCAACTCCAGCCATGGGGGTGTGTTTTTGGCATCACACACCCCATCCAGGTGCTGAGACCTCCTGGAAAACCCAGAAGCAGCTCTGGGTGGAGGCATCTTCCTGGAGGAAAGCCTCCTCCTCAGCCACAGAAGAGAAGGTTTGTAGTGTTAACAAACTGGACCTTCACGAGCCAAAGTACCCATGGGCCCGGCAAGATGCTCCCCATCCACACTCCAGCCTCTCGCTGGGTAAGGGTGTCAGCACACAGCTGAGAAGTCCTCAGCTTGGCTCCCAAGCTCTGCAGTGACCACAGGCTTCAGGGGCTGGACCGTCTCTGCACGTATGCTCAGTTGCTCTATCTAGACTGACTCTTGGCAACCCCATGGACTCTAACCTGCCAGGCACCTCTGTCCGTGGGATTCTCCAGGCAAGAATACTGGAGTAGATTGCCATTCCCTTCTCCAGGGGATCTTCCAGCCCAGGGATCAAACCCCACCCCCATCCTCTGTGTTGGCAGGTGGATTCTTTACCACTAAGCCACCTGGGAAGCCCTCTACTGCTTATTTACACGACTTCATTCCTGGAGCTGCGGTTGTGTCAGGCCTGCACTCCTGTATCATCAGCAGGTGCAAAGAAAAGCAGGCGTCCAGCCTTGGAGCTGATGGGGTGTTCACATTCTAGGACGCTCCAGGGCGGTCTCTGGGTTACTGTGGCAACGTCCTGGGACGGCATCCTGCACTCTTTGCATGGGGTCAAGAGAGGGAAGATGAAGGAATGCCCCCCCACCCCCCGCCAAGCTTCAGCTCAGGACAGCCTTCCCTGGGCACGGGCACAGGCACAACGAGGGTTCCTTGAGTGAGGAGAGGGCATCTGGTCTCTCCCCCAGGGGCTGAACCGGGAACGCCAGGAGGCAGGGTGTACATTCAGAAGCCGGACTCTCAGATCGGAATCCCAGCCCGGCCACTCACTAGCCGTGTGACCCTGGCTGAGCATCTAGCCCAGGCTGGGTTCATCATCATTAGGCAACCCCCAGGCTGGGGGACCCCATCCTGACCTCCAACAGCCTGTGTGCATCGTGCAGGCCTGTGACTCCATACAGGGGATCAGAGCGTGGGTTCTTTGAGTCTCTTTCTCTCACGGCCCTGTCTATGCGACCATGGTCTGCTTACGTGTGGTGCCCAGACTGACCCAATCTCTTGCCAGCCAGTCATCAGCTCTGCTGTGAGATCGCTCCAGAGCACCTGCTGCCAGCAGACACATGCATCACCATTGGGCCCTTAGAGACCTACTGATAAATAAAACAACCCTTGCCATGTGCTCAGGGGAACACAGGGGACCCTCCCTACAGCCCCCTGCCCCACTGCCCGCATCCCTTTTCTGAGCTCCCCTTGGGAACCACCAGGAGGCCAGGGCTGGGTGGCTGGCATGGAGCACTGGCAGGCTCCCTACAAGCTGAGCCGGACAAACAGCAACGTTGCATGTGCCTCGTGCCAAACCTGCGCTGGACCCAGAGCCTGGCATGGGGGCCCTTAGGGGGTGGGGACAGGTCACCTGAACCATGGGCCTGCCCATCACTGTGGCCGGTGGCTCACTACCCCAGGAGAATGTGGGCAGGAGATGCCCAGGGCACAAGGAAGGAGGTGAGGTGGGAGGCACCAGGAATGGTGCCCCAGGGCTCTGCTTCTGGGCAAGTTCCTTCTCCACTCTGAAACCTGTCTTCCTCCCACCCTGCTCTCAGGAGTCAAATGCTCACCACTGACTTCTCTGGCCTGTACACCTCTTCTTCCTTGAGGTTGTGAGGGAGCCCAGGTGTATGGAAGGGGTGGGGGAGACCTTGTGGAATGAGTAGGGTGGGCCCAGCTGATGATGCAAGGGGCCCGGGGACCTCAACCTCCTTCCACCCTCCCTGTGTGCATGGTGGGCCCTGGTCCCTAATGACCCTTCCTATCACCCTTCTCAGGGAGGCTCTGAGCATGCAAGCAGACAGGAGTGACCCAGGATGAGGTGTTAAGAGGGTCCCTCCTGCTTGCTGGCCTGGTGCTCACACTTTCCATCCTCAGAACATGAGCCACAACCTGGTCCCCACTTTTCTCTAGAATGCTGGAGTCGGAGAGGTTAGGAGAACACAGCCAGGTCTGCCTGATCAGCCCTGGGTGGTGAGGGTGGCTAAGGGGTCCCGGGATGTGCTGCCTAAGTTGTTCCTGGGCTCTTTATTTTTTCTTAGATTTATTTTTGGTTGCACTGAGTTTTCATTGCTTTGTGCGCACTTTTTTTTAGTTGCAGTGCACAAGGGCTTCTCTTGTGACCGAGAAGAGGCTCCAGGCACGCAGGCTTCAGCAGCTTTGCCATGCGGGCTTAGTTGCTCTGAGGCATGTTGAATCCTCTCAGATCAGGAATCGAATCCATGTCTCCTGCACTGGCAGGTGGACTCCCAACCACTGGGCCACCAGGGAAGCCCCTTGATACTCAGGGACCAAGTGTCTGGGTCTGCAAGGGTCTCAGCTCTGCTCACTGTCCCACCCAGCTGGCCCTAGAAAGGCGGGCTAAGGCTGCTTAGCTAGGTCTGCTTCTTAACACAGTATTTGGCTGCACTGAGTCTTTGCAGCAGGAGGGATCTTCAACCTTCATTGGGTTATGTGAACTCTAAGTTGCAGCTTGTGGAATATAATTCCTTGACCAGGAATTGAACCTCTGCCTCCTGCATTGGGAGCACAGCATCTTGGCCACTGGACTACAAGGGAAGTCCCCAAATACACTTCTGTTTACTCCCCACAGCATGCCTCATCACCAGGAGACAGCTGGGTAGGTGGTGGGCTGCGAGAGGAGGAGAGGAGATGGGGAAGGGGCAGGGGGAGGGAAGGAGAGGGAGATGGAAGAGGAAGGGAGGGATGAAGGAGAAGGGAAAGGAGGGCAGGGGGGGGTCCAAAGATGAATGAACTTCAACCCACCAGAGCTCTGGGAGCCTCCAGGGAAAACAGCCCTGCAGGCCCCAGGGCAGGGAATGCATTTCCACTGGATTCACAGAGATGAGAACTTGAGGAGAATGCCTGGCTGTGCAGGATCAACCCTGCTCCTCTTGTATTTACTCCCAGACCACAGAGGCCCTGAGCACATCTGTCCGGGGCCTCCCAACCCCTGGAAGACTGCCTGGAAGACTCCCAGTAAGACTGGAAAACTCCCAAAGCCAGCCCCCTGCCCCCAACCCAGCCCACCTGTAACTCCTCAGCCCCTTCCTGGCTCCTCACTCTCTCTGGGCAATGTCTCCC
This sequence comes from Capra ibex, assembly GCA_006410555.1. NCBI lineage: Eukaryota > Metazoa > Chordata > Mammalia > Artiodactyla > Bovidae > Capra > Capra ibex. Next base: position 43,290,919 of record SJYO01045292.1, on the reverse strand, counting down.
TCTCAGAGGGTGAACATCTCCCCTTCCCATGCGTGCATCAGGTCCTGGAGGAGAGGAGGGGACAGGCAAGGTCCTGCCTTGCTGGCACGTTCCCAGCTTCAGACCATAGACTCGATTCTGGCTTTATCTATGACCACCTATCTATTACTAACAACTCATCTGTTCTGTTTTGCTGCTACTAAGCCATGTACATGCGTGCTAAGTCACTTCAGTCCTATCTGACTCGGTGACTCCATGGACTGCTGTCCTCCAGGCTCCTTTGTGCATGGGATTCTCCAGGCAAGAATAATGCAGTGGGTTGCCATGACCTCCTCAAGGGAATCATCCCAACCAGGGATTGAACTTGTGTCTCCTGTGGCTCCTACATTGCAGGTAGCTTCTTTTACCGCTGAGCCACCGGGGAAGCCCCTCAGTTCAGTTCAGTTGCTCAGTCGTGTCCGACTCTTTGCGACCCCATGAATCGAAGCATGCCAGGCCACCCTGTCCATCACCAACTCCCGGAGTTCACTCAGACTCGTGTCCATCGAGTCAGTGATGCCATCCAGCCATCTCATCCTCTGTCGTCCCCTTCTTCTCCTGCCCCCAATCCCTCCCAGCATCAAAGTCTTTTCCAATGAGTCAACTCTTCGCATGAGGTGGCCAAAGTACTGGAGTTTCAGCTTTAGCATCATTCCTTCCAAAGAAATCCCAGGGTTGATCTCCTTTAGAATGGACTGGTTGGATCTCCCTGCAGTCCAAGGGACTCTCAAGAGTCTTCTCCAACACCACAGTTCAAAAGCATCAATTCTTCGGCACTCAGCCTTCTTCACAGTCTAACTCTCACAGCCATACATGACCACAGGAAAAACCATAGCCTTGACTAGACGGACCTTAGTCGGCAAAGTAATGTCTCTGCTTTTGAGACTAAGCCATAATACCTGTGAGGTCAGTGGCCAGGCCAGGAATTCTTTCTCAGCTGCCTATCAGTCACAAAGTGGCTTTCTGTGGCAACTTTCCCCTCACCTGCTGCAGGACACAGGCAGCAATGGAACCCTGGGCAGGGTTCTGTGTAGCTTCACACTCGTCCTTAGTAAGGGACATGTGTGTGAGCATGCTGAGTCTCTTCAGTCATGTCTGATTCTTTGCAACCCTATGGACTGTAGCCCGCCAGGTTCCTCTGTCCCTGGGATTCTCTAGGCAAGAATACTGGAGTGGGTTGCCACGCCCTTTTCCAGGGGATCTTCCTGACCCAGGGATCAAACCTGCTTCTCTTGGGCACTGGCAGGCAGGTTCTTTACCTAGCACCACCTGGGAAGCCCTTAATAAGGGACACTCTCCTCCAAATACCAGGGCTTAGTGTGTGGCTCATGGGTACAGTGGAAACCTAGCCAGCCACTTCTGTGGTCCTCTGCATGCCACCCCCCCCCATGCAGAGCCCCAGCACCTATCAAAAGCCCATCACAAACATTATTTTCTGGGGTCCTCATGTGCTCCCAGTGAGAGGGGCAGGACAGCTGTCGTTTCCATCTGGCAAAAGGAGAAACTGAGGTAGGGAGTCTAATCTACCCAGAGTCTTCTGGGTTCTAAGCTCCTCTCTCTACATCCCAGGCTTCCCAGGTAGCCCGAGTGGTAAAGAACCCACCTGCCAATGCAGAAGACATAAAAGATATGGGTTCGATCCCTGGGTTGGGACCATCCCCTGATATAGCAACCCACTCCAGTATTCCTGCCTGGAGAATCCCATGGACAGAGGAGCCTGGCGGGATACAGTCCACAGGGTCGCAAAGAGTCAGACACCACTGAAGCGACCTAGCACGCACTACATCCCCAGGCTTGGGAGCCTAAGGCTTGGTGATGACTGAGCAGGTGGGAACTGTGGAATTCTATTTAGGGTGGTGGCGCTGGAGGGGTGTGTCCTCACTTGAGAAACAGACCACACTAATGGACTCCTGAGATACAGGTAGGCCCCACACAACTGCTCCCCCTCAGTCCTTTTGCAAGTGCCCTCCACTGTGGGCAGGATGCCAAGGAATGAATGGCACAGCCGGCCTTCCTGGACCTGTGCGCCACGTGTATTTTTAGGCCCTGCCCTGCCATTTGCAGTGACTGACGTCCTCCGGGAACCAGCCGGTTGCACACTGGGAGCCCAGTCATCTCTCTGAGGTCTCGGGCACTGCCCCTGCCCTGACCCTGGAGCTCATGACCTAGCGCCCCTGTCCACGGCTGAGTCGGCTCCTGCTGGTGAACGCAGGAGCTGGTGAACCCAACCCCCCCACACCTGCCCTCCTGCCCCGCGCACACACAGCTGTGGTGAGATGTGTGAGCCATAGAACCTGTGACCTGGGCAAGTCATGTTTTGGACCTGGAGAGTGGCCGGGGGGCATCAGCTGCACAGGGGACCCCAGGCCAGATGGTCACTGAGGTGCTCAGGAGACCTGGGGGGCACTGTAGCACACAGGCACGCCCTGGGGAAGACGGTGCTGTGCTGAGGGAGAGCCGTGTCACGCCTATGGGCAGACGCCTCCAGGCCTGGAGACCTTAATTGAGCTGGGCTAACCCAGGGGTCACCTCACCAGTGCACTTCCAGGAGCAGAGAAGCACAGCTAAATCTCGGCAGTTACACTTTGAAGACTTTTTCATCTTATCTTCTGCTTCTTCTCTGCTCCCTTTTCTCCAACCCAATACTGTTCTGTTGCGGGGTGCCTGTGGGACCAGGGGGTTCACAAGGGCAGGAGTCTGTGGCATCTGCAACCTGCGGGCCGCGTGACCCTCCCACACCGGGCTCGGTTTCTTCTGTAAAATGGGGAGTCAGAGCTGATGTGCATGGTGTGGTAAGGGGTTCACAGCGGTGGCTCTCACGTTTTCATTGGGCACTTATTGCAAGCAACGCACTTTACATCTTGGTCAAGTACCCACTTAAATATGAGTACCTGAAATAAACGGTTCCCAGAGCCAGAGCACTCTCCCTGAGATCCTGAGATGCTCTCCACCTCATTGTTTCGTTTTTATAAAATGCTGGTCACCACTCATTAAGCTTTTACACGACCCAATACTGGCTTCTGATTTGATGTCAAGAGAGAGACTAACCAAAAAAAAAAAAAAAAGCAAGTGCAGATGTAACCACCCATGGAGTACAGGGCTGTGCAGGCAAGAGGGGTCTGGCGAACAGGAGGGGAGACCGGTTCCCCAGTTCACTGCGAGGCCTCCAGCCGGAGCCGGACAAGGAGGCACGCAGGCCAGGTCAGGCGGGGCTCGGAGGCCCTGGTGGCGCGGCTGGGAATTATTTTAAGGGACACGGAACGCCACCGCAGGAGAGGGGGAGGGGCGGGATTAAAGGAGAAGATGCGCTCAGCATGTTATATTTAGCGGTCAACGCGCCGGAAGCGCTCGTTACCCGCAGTTACTACGGCGCCCCACGCGCGAGGGGCAGCCCCCACCCTAACCTCCTAGGCAGTGACCTTGATCACCTGTCTTCTTCCGCCCGAGGAAGAGACCCTCCCCCACGACCCTTCGCCTCCACCCCGCAGGCAATGATTATGGCCTGCCTCCTACCTTCTACCCTCAAGGAAGAGACCTCCCCGGCCTCCCACCTTCACCCCACGGGCAGTGACCCCGACTTCCTTGGTCAGTGACCTCGGCCCCCGTCACTCCCCGAGGAAGGGAGCCCCTAATCTTCACCCCTGGGGAACGGGAGAGTTGAGGCGCACGCTGGCCTTCCTGCCCAGGGCCGGGGAAAGATGTCCGGCAAGCTGCTATAAAGAGGAAACTGAGAGCCGTGAAGACTGTCCACTGGCTCCCTGCCCCTGGATGGCGAGAAGATTAGCACGCGGCGCAGGCAGAACTTGGCGCCCCGCCCCTTCGCCACACGTGTGCCCCGCCCCTCCCGCGCACGCGCGCTCCGCCCCGGCCGATTCCCACCCCTCCCCCAGTCCTGCCAGTCGCGTCTCGTGCTACCACCCTGCGCGGGGCCCGCCGGGAGCCAGCCGAGAAGTGGGACGGAAAGCAGGGAAAAGCCCGCCCGGGCTGGTGGCGCGAGCTGCGCAGGAGCAGATCGCGGGCCCGCCCCCAGGCCGGCGGCACGGCCATATTTAAAGGGAGGCCGGCGAGGCGATCCAATGGGCGGCCAGCGTGTGGGGGCGGGGCGTGGCTGCGCAGGCCCCGGATGTGGCTGCTGTGGCCCCTCCTCCCCCGCGCTCCCCTCAGAGCCCCCGGCCGCGCGCCGCCGCCGCTCGCTCGCTGGTCCCCGCGCAGGCCCTCGCGCGGCGGTGAGGCGGCGCCGAGGCCGAGGAGAGGGCGACGAGGCGACCGCGCGGAGGCGAGCGGGCCAAGCCCGGCCGGGCGGCCGCCGCCATGAGCGGCTCCTCGGGCACCCCGTACCTGGGCAGCAAGATCAGCCTCATCTCCAAGGCACAAATCCGCTACGAGGGCATCCTCTACACCATCGACACGGACAACTCCACCGTGGCGCTCGCCAAAGGTAGCGCCCCGCGGCCGCCCCAACCGTCCGGCCCCCACCCCCGCCAACAGCCGGGTCCGCGCCCCCGCCCTACCCCCACCTCACCAGCGCGCCCCTTCCCCAGTCCCGCCTCACCCCCCCCGGGGTGCCCCTCCCCCCGCCCCCCCTGCGCGCCCCCGCATCCGGTCCGCGCCCCTCGCGGCGCCCCCGGCCTCCGCCCCTGTCCCGCTGTAGCCCTCCGGGGCTCGACCCGCACAATGGGCTCCCCCGGCCCCGGAGGCGGCGTAATTGTGAGCGGCCGCCCCGCGCAGCCCGGAGTTGGGGTGGGGAGGTGGGGGCGGGTCCGGCTCCCGCGGCGCCGCCCCCCGTTCTCCTTGGTGGTGTAGCCCACCTCTATAGGTGGGGGCTCGGCGTTGCTGGAAGGGCCGAGGGCCGCGGGCGCCGAGAAAACCTGGTCCCTGGGGGGAGGGGAGGGGAAGGGAGGGATGGGAGAGTGGGCAGACCCGAGTCTCGCCGGGCCTCTCCGGGACGCTGTGGGGGCAGGGGGTGAGAAAACGACTCCTGCAAGCCCTTCTGGAACCTATTAAGCAGCTGGGGCCTTGAGCCTGAACAAATACCACGTCTTAATGGATTCTCCTGCCAGGATAAGAGCATCGGTTTGTGGCTAGGTGCTCCGTTTGAAAGCGCCTTCCTACTCTAATTCAGACGTTTGGTGTGTGGGTTTATCCTTTGGTGACAGACCCCTCCCTGCGGGCGCTGGTAACCCCACTGAAGTCCTGGGAGACTAGGGGAAAGATGGCTGCATTGTGCCTCTGCTGGAGCCCAGAGTCTTTCTGAGTGTGTTGAGGCAGGAGGTGGCCCCAAAGTTCCTTTGTCTTCATCCTCCAGGAAGGTAACTAGTGTGGTTCCCCTGGCTCCTATAAGTGCTGCGTGCAGCCAGGTCTACAGAAGCCCCGTGTGGTTGGTGGGTCTTGTTAGGCTAAGGACATTGTGATGGGCTTCAAGGGTCAAGGCGTAGCGCGGACGCTCCTGTGTTAGAGCCCCAGGCCTTTAGGTCGCAGTCAGTTTCCAGCTCTGGGAATAGGTCCTCCAAAGACTAGTTGTTAAGTTTTTGGATGGATGCGTTGCTCCAGGAGGTGTTGATACAAGTACTGTTAGTATCGTGTTAGTATAAGTACTAATTACTAACTAGTATTATAAGATTATAGTTATTTGTACTTTTTGACTGCATTTGGCCTGAGACCCTGGTTGGAAAACCTGAGGCCCAGAGTAGTCCCTGGTCCTCAGTGTGCTCAAATTAGAGGCAGCCTCAAGCCCATCTGTGCCTCAGAGATCCCAGGAGGAGACACTTGCTTGGGCTCCTTGAACCCTGCCATTAAGGATTAACCCCCTAGGAAGTTCCTCTAGGAGACGGTGACACTGCTGGTGGGTGTCCATGTTCAGGGCCCCCCCCCATTGTTTCTCTACCAGCTCCTCCCAGGCTGGTTGTGGACAGAAGGGTGGGGATAGCACTCAACCCACAGCTTTTCTCAGTTGAAAACAGACTCCCCAGGGCTGATGTGTCGTGAAGTTTCAATCAAAAAGCAGCTTTGGGGCCGTTTAATCTGCTAAGTCAGACGTGAACGAGGGTTCTGCAAACCAGACGACTCATTTTGTGAGAGTGCTGGCTTGTATTTGAAAGTGAGAACATTGAGCTTCATGAATCTTTCCTTGTCCTTTGTGACCTAGGACTTTTTGGAGCTTCGACAGCTGGGGTCTTGTCAGTTGATAATGGCATCTTCTCCATTGATAATTGTGGGTGGGTGTTAGTTGAAACGTGGAAACTGGGTGCTGTGGATGGCTCCTAGGAGGGGACTGATTGAATGCACTTGGTTGAGGACAACAAATTAACCCTTCTTTTTCTCAACCCCTAAGTGAGGTCCTTTGGTACTGAAGACCGTCCCACAGATAGGCCTGCCCCCCCTAGAGAGGAGATTTATGAGTACATCATCTTCCGGGGAAGTGATATCAAAGATATTACTGTGTGTGAACCTCCGAAAGCTCAGCACACGCTCCCTCAGGATCCTGCTATCGTTCAAGTAAGTGCCTCGCTGTGTTTCTGTTGTGGACATTGTTTCTAAGAGGTGCTGGTTTCCAAGTGGAACTTGGTGTCGTCTGGCCAGAGTGCTCAACTCAAAAAATGATCTTTTCATGAAAAGTAGTTGAATTTTTGTCTAGGCAGTTGGTGTTCTGTGGGAGGTCTTAAGCTTCTCTAGCATGCAGTGGGGTGTACTGAAGGGGGAGGTGGGTGTGCTGGGAGGGGTTGGGGCAAGATGCTTCTAGGGGAAATTACTGATATGCACCTGGGGGGCTTGTCCTTAGTGTCGGGTTGGGAAAGCCTGAAGCCCCAGTGGCGTGCTATGAGCAGCAGAGATGCTTGGAGGGACTTGGGTCAGTGGAACTTGCTCTTTCCACACTGTCCAGGCGTTGAATTCAGAGTTGTGGAACATTGACGTTGGAGGTCTCACGCCACATGCCTGCCTGCTGCGTTAGGGCATTTGCCCTGGATTACTAGGGAGCCCAGGCTGATACTTTCTTGACTTGTAAACTTCGACAGTCACTGACTCTGTTGGGGTTCACACTGCAGGAGGCTCTGGGCTGAGCATGCCCCCTGGGAGGTAGGAGCTTGCACTCTCGGCTGTGGAGCCCGTAAAGAAGCGCCAGGCCAGACTTTGGAAAGGTTTGGAATGAGTGTCCCTAGGAAGCTGACAAGAAGGAAGTACCTGAGCAAGTCCTTGAGAGACAGCGGGGCCCAGGCACCAGTCTACCTGAAGGTGGGGAGCCAGAGAGGAGATGCGTGAAGACAGTTCCCTAGCAGCACAGCTGGGCCCCTGAATGTTGGGGGAAGGGCCTAGTCGATGCCCCTGGTCCTCTGAGTTTTTAGTCATAGGCAGCGGGGGGCCATTAGAGGGGTTCATAGTGTTAGGAGAAGATCGTGTTCGAATTTCATAGACTGGTGTAGCTGGGGATAAAGTATGGAAAGGGCAGTTCTGAGCTCCCTGAGACCATCTTGGAGGCTCATGCGCCTTGGTGCCGCTTCAGCCTCTGCGAACACAGGCCGACAGCCTGGCTGCCTTTGCTGGTCTGCACGGTGCTCTCCAGGCAGGGTGACGGGAGGCCTTGCGCTGCTCTCACCTGTGTGTCTCGTTGCTCAGTCTTCCCTGGGCTCGGGCTCGGCCTCCTCCTTCCAGCCACACGTGCCTTACAGCCCCTTCCGAGGGATGCCGCCCTACAGCCAGCTGGCCGCCAGCTCCCTGCTTAGCCAGCAGTATGCCGCTTCCTTGGGTTTAGGTGAGTAACCTTTGCCACCTGTGAACTGCCTGTGCTGACATCCAGGTGATGGGCACAGACCCTGGTGGTGGGGACACTGTATTCTTGTCACATCCAGATTGTAGTGCACACTGCGTAATGTACCTTTCTCAGTGCCCCTTCAGCTAGTGAGAAATTAGTAATTCCTCAAATGAATGAGAGGCAGCAGTATGAGTTTTGAAACAGATGAATCGAATCAGAATTCCTTTAAAATAGCCTGTGTCTGGGTGGAAGTTGTGGTACGTCTGCTTCAAGGAAGAAATAACTGATATGTGTAATTACAGATGAGTTCTAACCACTTACACATTTGTCAGCCTATAAATATAAAAGTTAAATGCAACACCCACCTATTCTATCCTTTTATCATTCTCCTGTCAGTGCTTTGCTCAAAAGTAAAATTTCCCCCACGGCTCAGTAAATTCTCCTCTACACGCATAGACTGAGGGTTACCTGGCCATAGGTTTGCAGTGTATTCAGACCACAGAGTTGCAGGCATTGCCTACTTCGCTCATGAGTCATGCTTGTAAGAATCCTGCTGTCTTGACCACTGCTCCCACAGTGCAGGAGCCCTTCTCACCTGGCTCCCTTTTCCTAGATGAGGCTTGTGTGATCAGAGTGCCCCGTGAAAGAGCCTGCTGGGTGCGAGCAGAGTCTCTCCTTACTCACCTGTGTGCTTTCTTGTTTGCTCTTGTCTCCTTTATCTTCTTTTAGAAAAGTTGGTAAGCCCTCCAGCCTCAGCCGCGGCTTCCAGCCCTAGTTCTTCTCCATCTCCACAACCTGTTTCAGAGCTTGACATGTCCTCAGAGCCACACCAGCTCACTTCCAAGGGTAACAGCAGTTTTGGAAAACTGCATGCTGTGTTGCGAGCTAAGAGCGAGGGGTAAACCAGTAGCCCAGAATGACAGTAGCTGTAGCAAATAACTTGCTGAGCCCATGGATCAGTTCAAGTGCTTCTGTGTGGTTCTGCACATGATCCTGGAGTAATGACTCCCACAGTTTTAAATGACTGATTAGAAAGAACCGGCAGTGCACTTCGTTCACTCGTCCTGAGTCCCGGGCCTGTTGCCACCTATACCGTAATTATCTCTGCTCAGAAGGCCCTTTTCTGGGGTTTCTGGTGGGGAAGACTGCAGGGCGATCGCCTGCTGCTCTGGGATCCGTGTGGCGCTTTCCTCACCACCCAGGGCATGAGGAATCGGGGGCCTCAGCTATCTTTGGGGAAAGAAGCACCATTAAAATTGGGTGGCCAACCTGAGCTGTGGACCAGGTGAACAGTGGGCCTGATCCTTGGCTTATTAACACTGGTTTGTGCAACCTGTCTGCCGGGTGCCTGCACTTGGGGGAGTTTCTTGACCTTTCTGGGCCTTCTCCTTTCACCAGCAATCTGACAAGAGAGCGCTGTGTGCCGCCCTCACCACTGCAGAGACTCGGTCCACAGTGGTGCCTGGGGCTTCCGTTATAGCCCACAACTACTGTCAGTCTGTTAACCTGCTTGTGTTGCTTTCCTGCATGGATGCCAGAGGATCTGAGCTATGGCTGTAGTGATGGGTTTTCCCCACTTAAAAACTGCCTGAGACAGTTGGTGGTTCTTAGGGCTCTTTACTTAGAACTGCTCTAAGGGCAAGATAGTTTGACTGGTCTGTTTTTGTGAAAGGCAAACAAGCCCAAGGTTCTTGCCCAGTCTGGTTACAGGGTGGGTAGGACGCAGCTGTGTCTTGTTGCGGGAAGGCCATGCTCAGTGACGCGATTGTCAGAGGAAGTGGTCTAGGTTAATTAATGCCACCACAGAGAACACTTAGAAGTACCAGTGTGGGGACTTCCCTGGTAGTCCAGTGGTTAAGAATTCGTGCTTCCCCTGAAGGAGGCACAGGTTCGATCCCTGGTCAGGAAACTAAGATCCTGCATGCTTTGTGGTGTGGCCAAAATTAAAAAAAGTACCTGTGTGTAGGGCCTGGCTTCTGAGTACTTCTGATCTTTACCAGGAATTTCTGACCGTCGTTTCTGTTGTGTGTGGAGCAGAAGGTAGACTGTCCTGTGCTCATGTGTGCTGGGCTGCTCCTCCGAACATGGCTACTCCATGGTTAGGGCTCATTCTGTCCCAGAAGTCTGTGCGCCTCCACCTAGTCTTCAGCCGTCTGTTGAACAGTGCCCACAGGAACGCGGGAGGGGAGACGGCCTGACCTCCCCTCTGGCCTCCTCTTGTGGCTGAGCCCCTCCTTCCAGCTGGGAATTCTGCCAAGATTGGCTTCCGGGGCTTCTCTCTTGCCCTCAGGCCTGGGGATGCCTTGGGGTGGGGAAAGACCCCTGCAGTGCCTGCTCCAGGGGCAGCCTGGGAACCCTGGGCTCTTAACAAGGAGCCTTCACAGGAGGAGCGCAGGCTGTCACTTCTCTATAGTCAGCTCTCATCGCTTCATCCTTTTTGATTTTATTGTGCCTTAAGCAAAAATGACCGTGTTCTAGCATTTTTAACTTCAAAGGCTGACCACTGCATTTTGTGGAAGATGCCAGACTGAGATGGTTCTTGTCCAGCAGGGCCCAGAGTGAAACACATTCTCAGACCGTGAATTCACCAGCATCTCAGGACTGTCAAGCCCCCACGGGGTTAGAGCTTATGTGGTTTGGGGGAAGCGTTTTCTAAGGCACTTGAGAGGTGTTCGTGGTGGTAAGGGTTTCCCTCCTCGGGGTGCCCTAACTACGGGAGCCTGCTGGCTTTGTTGCTGCCTAGACTCAATGCAGGGGATTGTACAGGTCGGGGCTGTGCTGCGTTTGGTAGAATTTCTCAAGGCGGTTGCCTTCCTCTCCTGCCTCATTCACCATCTGGGAGACAAGTATCGGGGTGCGGGATGTGAGGCTTGCTTCTTTTCTCCATTTTTAAATCCTCTTCTCCTCAACTCAGGAGCCAGCTTTCCGTCTGTCTCAGTTGGCAAGAGCCCCATGGTGGAGCAGGCCGTCCAAACTGGATCTCTTGATAACTTGAACTCCAAGAAGCTGTTACCTGGTAAGGGCACCGTGGGCATGCAGCTCAACGGGCGCCCGGCCCCACCCAGCAGCAAGGCCACCACCGGTACTTAACTGCTTTCTCGCCTGGTCTTTATTCATGTTCCCATAGGCACAGCGCTTCCTGGGGGGATCTCTATTTTTTTAACTAGACCCCCCCAGCCCCACACCTCACAAGCCCTATAGGCTTTGCAGGGCAGCCTCTTGCCACGTGTCCCCTGGGGGTGCCACCCACATCCCTTGCTGGGCTCTGCCTCTGCGGGCGCTGGCCTTAACTCTTCCCTTTTGCGCCTTAGATGTCGTTCAGCCAGCAGCTGTGCAAACGCAAGGGCAGGTGAACGACGAGAACAGAAGGCCTCAGAGGCGGCGCTCAGGTAACAGCGGTCACCACTTACGAGTTCTGGGGGCCCTGCTCTGCTCTCTGCTCCTGCCTGCTTCCCGTGGGCGACAGTTTAAGGGGGCCAGGTTCAGCGGTGGCTTCCATGTATCCTGTCCCTCTTGGTCTACTGTTTCACGCTGAGCAATGTTGGGTTAGTGGCTTACCAGCCAAGGCCACCCTTTCTTCTCACAGGGAACAGACGAACAAGGAACCGCTCCAGAGGGCAAAGCCGTCCAACTAACATCAAGGAAAACACAATCAAGTTTGAAGGTGACTTTGATTTTGAGAGTGCAAATGCCCAGTTCAACCGAGAAGAGCTGGACAAGGAATTTAAGAAGAAACTGAATTTTAAAGGTCTGAAAATTTGCCCTCTCCGCAGGAGTGTCCATAGAGTGGGTCAAGGAAAGATAGCTGGGGGTGAGGGGCAGCTGGGAATGGTGGTCAGTGGGAAGGCGTGCCTGTCATATAAGGAATTCCTGGCAAGGAGAGGAGTCTGGAGCGGGGACAAGAGCAGACTGCAGGGCCTGGGACAGTGTGAGGTGAAAGAGACCAGCCCTGAGGAGCAGAAGAGCTTTCACTCAGTGCAGAACACTCCCGGGCGTTTCCCAAAGCCTCAGTCAGCCAGAGTGGTGCAGTGGGGACCTGTCCTGGCAGAAGGGGCTTGGTTTGCTCCCTGGCATCTCAGTGCTCCGCTTCTCTGTGCAGATGACAAAGCTGAGAAAGGGGAAGAGAAGGACCTGGCTCTGGTGACCCAGAGTGACGAGGCCCCTGCTGAGGAGGACCACTTGGGGCCCAACTGCTACTACGACAAGTCCAAGTCCTTCTTTGACAACATCTCCTCTGAACTCAAAACCAGGTTGGGGGTCTGAGGGACCAGGCAAGCCCTCGGGGAGCTGGTGTGGAGCTGGTGTACCTGCGCTCTTGAGACTAGGGCATGCTCCCATGGAGACCAAACCCAGATCTCAGGTTCAGGGCAGATCTCTGGGGCCCCCATTCACAGTTTTACCATCATGCATACAGTAGCCCCAGTGGCACCAGCAGTAAGTGGGGGCCTGGGAGCCCGGGTGGTCACTGGTGCTAGAGTGATCTCACCCAGGTCCAGGCACCTCTTTGCTTAGCTGCCCTTTCCCCATCAAGGTGGGGGTGGAAAGTGCTCCCTGCTGGTACTGCTGATGTTCAGTTCTGTACCACCTCACCTGGGCCTGCTTCCTGGTCTGACCTTGCTGGCTTGAGGCCCTTGCCACCTAGGCAGCTGGCAAGGGTGTCCACAGTTTTCTTAAACCTGATGGCTTGAGGCCGGGAACTCGTATGTGCTTTGTTTTTAATACCCAACAGCTGATGCCTTGTGCTGCCCAGGAACATGCTAGACAGTAAATGGAGTCTGCAGGATGAGCATGGTGTGGACACTCAGGTCCCTTCGTTACTCTAGTAGTGGGCGCTGGGGGTGCAGCAGAAAGGAAAGGAAAAGGCTCTTGTCTCCCCTCCCCGAGCACATAGCGGCCTTGTGCTGGCCTTAAGAGGTTGCAGGTGTGAGAGACCTGTCCAGTGGGAAACAGGCCTGGGAACTCTTGCAGTGCAGAGGCTCCAGCTCCACGGTCCTGACTAGATTGCTGGTCCTGACTGGATTGCCGCTGCCCCCACCCCCCCGCCCCCCATGGTTCCAGTGATGAGTCACCATCTGTCCTCCTTCCTCCCCAGGCTGTGTGAGGAGCTGTCTGCTGCAGTCAGTTTCACGTTTTTCGTTTGTGGTTCAGTTCCAGGCGGACGACGTGGGCTGAGGAGAGGAAGCTCAACACGGAGACCTTCGGAGTGTCAGGGAGGTTCCTCCGAGGCCGTAGTTTCCGGGGTGGATTTCGAGGGGGCAGGGGCAACGGTGCAACCCGCCGTAACCCGACTTCCCACAGAGCTGGGACCGGCAGGGTGTAACGAGGCAGCCAAAGGTAAGTGAGGGGGCTTCGTGATCCTTTAGCATCGTGGCCAAACTGGGCCCCATTAATCTTAATCACTTGGGGGGCTCTCAGGGACGGTAGGACTCGGGCCCCAGGTTGTCAAAGTGAGGGTCCAGGCATGGAAGGGTGGGGTGTTTCCTCCTCTAGTGTGGTCAGTCAGGAGAGATGATTACAAGCTGGGGCTAGCCCCAGCCTGGCCCTGCAGTGCCCCCGAGTCTGCATCTTTAACTAGGTCGAGGGATCACGTGTGCCCCTTGGGGTCTGGATGGTACGTGAGCTGCAGGTGGGACCTGGAGCTGCCTCCCGACCCCCAGTGTGGACAAAAGCAATGACCTCAAGTTGTGTTGGCTGACTTGGGGTTGGGGGAAGGTTGAGTAGCACATTCTTCATTGGAAGCCAGGATGTGCTGGGCTTGGGCTGGGGAGCTGCCCGGTGAGACACTAACCAGGTGTCATGTCTTCTCGAAGGCTCTTGCTGAAGCGGCACGGGTGCCAGGCCGTGTCTACGAGGACGATGGAGAACGCTGCACTTACTGGGAGAGACATGGTCACTTCGTTTACTGAGTTTGGAAAGTTCCACACTACTACTTAAGTTTTGGACTGAACTTGGATGTGGTCTGGGTTAGAACCTCTTGTTTGGGGAAGTGTACATGGGAGACCGCTTTGAGGTGTCCTAGCCTATTTTTCCTTTTTAGTTGTGCACAGCCTGATTGTAAGGTTTTGGTGATCTGTAGAAAGGTTCTGGAGCGAAAGCGTGATCCTCATTTTGTGACCTTTCTTGGACAGCTTTGACTTTAAGGTGGAACCAAATTTCATTTGGCAAATGCAGCAGCCAAATGCATCTCTGTAACTCAACTGGCCGCGGATGCTGTTGGCCTGGCACCCCCACTGCCACAGGTGGGGCCCAGGCGCTGGGCACGGCCAGCACGGGGGCATGTGGGGGCGGGTGGGCCTAGGGCAGGGAAAAGTGCGGTGTCCCACAGATCATGTTGTTTAAGCAAAGCAGATGACCCTGATATCCCAAGGGGCAATGTCAAGGTAGGGGCTGGTGGGGTTTGGGGGGGGGGGGCTCCTGTGGTGAGCTGTCACTTGGAGTGTGGTTCTGTAGGAACCGGGGTTGGGGGTGAACACCCAGGACAAGCCCCTCTGTGGCGTGCCTGTCTTTGCCAGTCCCTGACCCGGGCCAGTCAGTGGTGGACTCAGGCAGAACACTGTTCGGTGTCTCATCCACTTGGAAATGAGCCAGTCTTTTTTTTTTGCGAGGTCGATTGACCGAGAGCATTATTTCTTCTCAGTTGTAAATAGTTCCATGTTTTTGTTTTACTGGTAGGTGGAGGGGAGGGTGGGAATATAAATTCGTTGCATGAGACCTTTAGTAGAAGCATGTTCCCTCTGACAGGGCATTGTGGTGAACATAAGCACCTTGGTAACTAAATCCCTTTAAGTAGGCATAAAGGTTTTAGTTCTGTATTACGTTACTGTAAAAGCTTAGGTTTATTTTTGTAGGACTTCATGGCTAAGAATTAGAGCATAGCAATGGGGTTGCTCTGTTGGAGTAATGTAAACTTGTAATTATAAGTAAACACGCAAACCTTTAAAACTCTTCTCTTGCTCTAGAAATAGTCCTGTTGATTCTGTTGCCTAAATTACATCAGGGTTAACATGCCTGTCCCACATGCATGCTGTGCGTGTGCTGTTCAGGCCTTGAGCTGGTCAGATCTCTGGGGACACCTGGTGCTGTGAGCAAGACCTGGTCAGTCTGGGTGTGGGCCATCAGCCAGGCCCTTTTGGGGTGAGTGATCCTGCTCTCTGGACGCTTGGGACACTGGTTTAAAGAACCAGCTTCAGAAGGCTTGCTACCTTAATGCAGCTTCCACACCCCTAGAACTTCATGTTGATGCTTTATAACGTGTTACAGGGCTGGACCCTTGGACCACAGAGAAAAGCAGAGATCTGGCCACTTCGAGGTGGAAGCGCCTCACATCACTGTTAATGGGCATGCAGGTGGTTTCTCAAAGGCAGTCTCAGGGCAGGGCCAGGCAGCAGGTGGACCAAGCCTTGTGTTCTGGCCAACGTCCTCTTCTGGGCAGTCCACCACTTCTAGCAGGTCCTGAGCCCTGGTGGTAGTTGCAGAATTTGAACAAATTCTTGGCAACTTTCCATTCGGGCGACTGACACCTTTGACCAGTGAAAAATAAATACCTTCCACAGTTGACCTGCTGGATACAACCAGCCTAAACACTAGTTCTAAACTAGGTAGGTGACTCCACACTCAAGCTCAACAAGTATTTCTCTGCTAGAGATTCTAAATATAGTTGTCAGTTTACCACCTATGACCAACCTTGCTATTAAAAATTTAAACTGACAATCATTGTGACACTTCAGGCTGAGTTTACAATGTATCTAGGCCTTTTCACTGTTTTGGCTGTGCTGTGTGGCTTATGGGATCTTAGGTTCCCAATCAGGGAGTGAATGAATGAATGGGGGGGGCCCTCAGCAGTCAAAATGCCAAGTCCTGCCCCTGGATCACCCTGTACTCTTCAGGAGTCTGATGGGTGGATATAATCCACTGAACCGAGAACTCAGTTCAAGAAAAGCCACAGACGAGACAGAGCAGAGCCCTGGAGTACTACCAGTGCAGTCAGAAGAGACCTCCAGCCCAGAGACTCGAGAGAGCGCTCTGGGTTCTCCTGCAGTACTGGAAGCCAAAAGGCAATGCCATTGCTAAAGCTGGTAGTAGAGCCCACAAGAGGCAGAAAGCTATGCAGGCAAAGGGGGTGGAAGGGGTTCTTCTACCCAGGCAAAGTTTAGGACCATCACTTACTCTCTAAGTGGGCTGGAAGCTAAAAGAAGGATAATCTTTCTGGTTAAAAAGGGGGTGGGGGTAGGAACCAGAAGTCTTAAGGATCAAAACAGGAATGCTGACCTGATTTACTAGAACCAGAAATTCAAGACCAGTTCTGGAGCTGCGCTGCAAAGTGAGCTCCAGGTTTAAACTGAGCGCAGTCTGTCCTTGTGTCCTGATGTCATACATTCATCAAGGACTACAACAAAGTGTGAGAAGAAATGGTCATTCTGTGTCTAAAACCCTTAAACTGGAGAAACCCCAAGTTTCTGCCTCCATGGTGCCTCTTGTCTACTGCCCTGTACAGCCTTTCCACAAATCCCAAGGGAGGGATCCCACTCAACCATCACCTTGTCTTAGACCCTGGTGAGGAGCAAAAAGGAATGTTCCAGAGACCCAAAGTGAACAAGTTCCCTAAAGAGCTAGCCATACACCTTAAAGATGCAATCACCTCTGAAAGAAAGGTTAAAAAATAGGCAAATTTATTGTAGGACACTTGGACAGTATGGATAAGTGGAATGGAAACGCATATGTATCCTTTTGGAAATCAGCCATGATTTGAATTTAAAAATCGTTACAAGCAAAATTTCATTTCATCATGATGCTTTCTTTTGTTTCTTCTTTTCATTTTCTTCTTTTTCTTTCTCAATCTCAGCAACGTATTTCTCAATCTCTTCAGGATTTAAAATCTACCAAAGGAATAGTATATGATTAGCCACACAAGGTGCCCCCAAACCTAAGTCCCAGATGCCCCCTCTGGCTGCTTCTACAGGAGAGCGAAGCCACATGTGGCCGACCAAGGGGACAAGGTGGAACCAGCGTGTAGATGGTCAATGTGGGAATGCTTTCTTTTCCACTTGTGTGGGGACCCTTGGAAAGAACATTTCTTGGCGCTAGAGCGGTTCTGAACATGCACTGCCCCCTGCCCTGACCACTGGGAACACACCCAAAGAGAAGGACAGCAAACCAACTTGGTGATTACCTTGAGGGGTTGATCTCGCCTCATGACAGCAAGCTCTATGTTTTTGCCACCTGACTGAACCACCTTTGAGGGGAGAAAAGAGCATCAGACACCTCACCCACCTCAACCAGACTTGGTGCCCCGTGAACCTGAACCCAGAACTGCTGCACAAGGGGAGGGGTGGACACGGGGTGCCCCGGCTGCCTACTGATGCAGCCTTGTGAGCTATCTGCACTCCTCTGATCTTGGCACAGCTGGGTTTGGGCAGGCTTGCTGTCCCTCCTCCTGCGGGCAGATGGACTCAGGGCCCTGCCAACTGCTCGCAGCCTGCCCCATCACCGAGGCCTGATGCCTGGGCCCCAGCCTAGCCTTAAAGCTGTAATCCCCCTCCGCCTCTCTGGCTTCACCCCCAGCACCTCCAAGGTCTTGACAAACTCTAAGACCTCACAGCTCCCATCCATTATTCCCAGTTCTTCTAATTCTGACTCTAGCAATAGCTTGAGCCTCAGAAAGTCTGAACTCTAGGCCAACTTAGCCACTTGGTACCCTGACTGCCCCAGATGTATAAAGGAGCTGACGGCACCAAAGTGGTGCCTGGTGGTACCGTGAGTGCCTGCGCCTCTCCTTGTTGCCTACACATTAGGCTGTTCCGTCCCATGCTGTCCATTCCCCAGGTCAAGTATCATCACCACCATAGCATGGGTGTCTTCATCTTGCCCAGGTTTCAAATACAAACTTACTTCCAGAAGGGCCTTGATAACCAGCTTAATAGTCAGATCATCTGTTTCAATGGCTTCGTCAGTATAATTCTTCTCCAGGAATTCACGCACTGACTTGGCACCCCGGCCTATAGCATTGGCCTGAAACAGGGATGTGTGTTACATGGCACAGAATGCAACGATCCAGAGACAGACAGCCAGTGCCACCCTGCTCCCACGTGCTGTGGAGAGGCAGCCAGGCTGGGGGAGACCCTGCCCCATGGCTGCTTTTTGCAAAGGGCTATTTGGAATTGGTGCTCATGCCCACCAATGGGATTCTAATGAAAGACACATGGCCATCTTGCATACGCCACGTGTCCTTACAGCTCACTATCCTTTGCTCCCAAACATCAACATTGAACAATTTCCCGGCTTCCACATGACAAGTGTCATGAGCACGTGTGTGTATGCGTACATCCCTCTATAGGATGAAGCCAGCTCAAGGTCCCAACAGCCTCCAAAACTGCTTCTACAGGCAAGATGGCCCCAAGCCCCTTTTTTGTCAGGGACTCACCTTCCAGGCATGGTATGTGCCAGAGGGGTCCGTCTGATAGAGTCGAGGGGTGCCATCAAAGTCGAAACCCACAATGAGGGCAGAGATGCCAAACGGCCGGCGCCCATTGCTCTGCGTGTAGCGCTAGTGGAGAAAGAGACACAGTGACACTGCAGCCTCATGGAGGCTGCCCAGAACCCACCGCAAATAAAACACACTGTGTTCCAAACACACATTTTAACAAAAGGATGAAAATAAATTAAGCCCACGTTTAGGTTACTTGTAATTCAAGTGAAAAATGAAACGAGCCCATGGTTTCTCAGCATTCCTCCTTCCTGTGCTACATTTTCATTCTTAGAAAGAACGGAACTGCATCGTGGAGCTGGGGTTCCTTGGAGTTACTTTGACAGCAGACACCTGGCTACATACCAGGTTCACAGGTGACCAAGATTTCACCAAGAGCGGGGGTGGCTTTTAGCCCCTTCACAATTATTTGGTGATAGATCATTCAGAACTAAACAAAAACTACATCATGTCCCTCTAGAAATATAAATCTGGACTACTCCAGGCCACTAAATAAAAACACCACAAATGCCACTGAAAAGGATACAGAATAATAAAACTGCAGATGAAGTCAAGGTTAGGACTGTGCCTGTGGAACAAGTGCAGTCTCCCGATTTGCCCACAGTGATGTCCCGTGGCAGGACGCTCCAGGACACAGCTCATCACCAGAGCCGAGCCACAGCAGGAACACCCACCTGCTTCAGACTGGCAATATAACGGGTGATGTACTCCACGGTGACCGGGTCCTCCACGGTCAGTCGGTGGCTCTGGCATTCCACGCGGGCCCTGTTGATGACTATTCTTGCATCAGCAGTGAGGCCTGCAAGGATCACAAAGACAACGCCCCCTAAGCCATGCCTCATCTGGACAATTGTCAAGGATGGCGCAGATCACATGAATGGACAGCAGATAACCTCGGGCATGTTCTAAAACTGGTCCTGACAGGCAGCACCAAGGTTACTCTGAGCCCCACAGTGGAACCAGCAGCCTCTGTGAAATCCTCTGAGAAAGCTGCATGGGTAAGGAGCTATGGGTGCTAGGCTACACACACACTAAGTCTTTGACAAGTCAGTCTCTATGAGAACTGGGATCTTCCTGCTGAAGGAGGAAATGAGTGAAACCACATAAGTGCAAGAACACTGCACATCCCGAGAGCAGGGCGCTGTCCAGCTTGCCCCACTTCATAGGTACACGGTTAACTGTGGACAGCTGACCTTTCTCCTGACAGCAGCAATGAGGAGACAGCACACCCCCTCTTTTTGGAACCATTGATTCATTTAGACCCTCAGCTTCAGCCTCCTGGGGAGGATCATACCCCTGAAACTGAGGCCAGCCCTTTTCTTCAAGGCCAAATCTTTCTCTTAAACGATTCTGGTTTACCCAATCACATGCCCCCCATAGCCCTTTCACTAGGTTAACCTCCAGAGGGCCGTTCTTCCAAGAGACAGGGACACAGTGCTGGCCCCAGACTCACCGGCGAATGCCATGCAGACATTATCATCCAGAGCACAGATCTTCCGCACTGTCCTTTCATCCTGCAGTTTAGCCACTGACTTCTTCTCCACACCAAGAACAACAATGTCTTTTCCTCGAACACCGACCTTCAATAAATATCAACGGGGCACTTATGAAACTGACCAGAGGTTTTGCCACCAGAGACACAGCACTAAGAGCAGATGTTAACATGGTCCTGTGAACACCCCTGTCGGGGCACGTACACCCTGCAAACTGTGGGCCTTAATCCACTTTTGGGAGAGCTAGCCCAGGCATCACCATCTAGGCACCTAGCCTTGTGCCTTAAAATACTGATGTGTAGTTTTAGTTACAACACAACTGAGGAAAAACTGCTATATAATCCATATGTTTGTGAACATGTGTCATTTCAACCCAGTGAATCAGAGTCTCTGTAAAGCTTGAGCATGAATCCCTAACAGTGAAGTCAGGTGTTCCAAAAGCAGTGTTGCTGTGATTATGAAACTGTACCCGAACCCTTCCCTCTCTCTCCTGTGCACTTGTTTTTTCTCTTTTTTGATTATACCACCAGGCTCAAGGGATCCTAGCTCCCCGACCAGGGACTGAGCCTGGGTCACAGCAGTGAAAGTACGGAGTCCTAACCACTGGACCACCAAGGAACTCCCCTCCTGCACTTTTGAAATCAATGTGCACAGCGGTGGAGAAGTGCCTGGTATAGCATCAGATGAACAGCACATCAACTATTACCGGGAGACCCATGGCTCTCTGCTTACGGCTGACACTACAGCAGAAAAAAAGATGTTTTAAATACATGGGGGGGCAACCACATTGGCTGCCAGTTAACCCGCTCAAAGCACAGCAGACACAAACGAGACAATCACTTGTAAAAGCAACTTCTCTCAGTTTGGACAGGGTACCTCGGCCTTGGCCCTACAGGCACCTGGGCCAGCTAATTCTTCAATGTGGGGGGCCAGGTCCGAGCCCTGTTGGATGTTTAGAAATTTCCATGTCCCCGTGCAAAGAAGCACCATGTGGCAGCGTTTCAGATTTCAAGGAGCTTTCTCATAAACTGTCTGCAAAGGCCAGGCCCAGAGGCAGCAGTCAGGGCAAGCAGAGGCAGCCATCTGGCTGGCCCACGGTGGAGGGGTGTCAGTTGACATTCCCCCAGTAGTCTTCAAGCTGAGCTGAGGTAGGTCAGAAAGTGGATTTGGGGGTCTTAATTTCGAGATTCACGAAATAAAAAAAACTTCAAAATTCACAACCGTCTCTGCCTACTCAGGCCTCTGAAACACTAAATGATTAGGAAAACAAAAAACACAAAAACCCATCATTCAGTTTGACTGATAAACTGACAGGTTATCCTAAAGACAACAGGTATTCACACCTGAAGCAGCGGCCTAAATGACAGACCGCTCAGGTGCAACGGGACCCGAGTCGGGGTCAGGGTCCAAAGAGGGAGGACTCAGCAGTCGGACCCAGGAGGGAGCCTGCCCGCCGCGCCGGCGGCCCGGGAACTGCAGCGCCGATGCGACACCGGCCGCCCTTTGTTCTCGAGATCGCCCCGGGCCTGGAGGGCAACTACTTTCTGGGGGCGGGGGACGACAGGGAGGGGAGAGTCGGCTACCTGGGAGCTGTCCAGACTCTGTCCGCCCCAGCCACCTACTCCTTCAAGGAGCGCCTGGGAACTAGCAAGCCCCGCGCCCTCGCACCGCCCCAGGCCCCCCAGGCCGCGCAGGGGCTCCCGCCAAGATGGCGTCGGCGGCAGGCGCGCGCTCGGCTCTGGACACGGCGCGGGGAAGCGAAGCCCGCAGCCAGCAGAGCCCTTGTCTAGGCACCAGCAGCCCCGCTCGGCCATGCGCGGAAGCCGGCTCCTGGAGAGCCGCCCGGCCTGCCCTCGCGACCGCCGCTTGCGGCGCTCCTTTCTCGCAGTGGCGCCCCAGTCCCAGCTTCCGTGTGCGCCCCAGGCCACCATGCCTCCCTGGGCCCCGAACCACTGCGTGCCCGTCAGCGTGGCCCCCGGGGAAGCGGGTCGGCGAGACGCGCCCGGGCCCCACCCAGCCGCCCGGGCCTCTGCCGCCCCCGGCGCCCCGCCTCCCCGCTTACCGCGGTCGAGCCCTTCTTCACGGCCTCCTGCGCGTACTCCACTTGGAAAAGGTGGCCGTCGGGCGAGAAAACGGTGATGGCGCGGTCGTAGCTCATGCCTGCGGAACGACGCGACCGGGCCCGGGAAAAGCGCACACTCACGGCCGCGCAGCCGGCGATTCACAACGTTGCTGCGCCGGCGCCGCGCGCGCCCGCCCGCCCCCGGCGCCCCCGATTACGCTAGCGGCGTAAGGCGGCGTCCCGGGGCGTCAGGCGGTGCTGGGCTGACGTGCGCGCGCAACGGGGCGGGGCCCGGCCGAACCACAGGCGGCCGGGCGCGGGGGGTGGCGCGGCTGCCGCGGGCTGGGCGCGGGACACGGAGCGGTCCCCCGGGGGCGCGGTGCGGGGCTCTGCCTCAAGCTGAGGCGGCGCACGAGACAGGGGCGCGGAGGGCTTCAGGGCGGAGCGGCAGCGGCGGGGCGGACGAGCCCACAATGCAGCTTCCCCCGCGCCCCCCGCCCCCCAGCGACTGCGGAGAATGTGCGCCTCCGGCTGCCGATAGCAGCCGGAGAATAAACCCCGATGATCTAGGGTTGATCCCGCGCCCGCTACCATGTCGGTGGCTTTCGCGTCCGCCCGGCCGAGAGGCAAAGGCGAGGTCACGCAGCAAACCATCCAGAAGGTGGGCTGGGGGCCCCGGGCTGGGCCCGGGAGCCGCTGGGTGCGGGCGGGCGCCCGGCCGGGTCGAGGGTAGCCGGCGGACGCGGGGCGCGAACAAAGCCGGGGCGCAGGCGACCGCAGCGACCCCGCCGGGGCCCCGCGCGCGCTTAGGCGCCGACGTGCGCCAGCTTGGGCGGGGGCGAGCGTGGGCCTTGAGCAGGGCGCGGGGCGGCCCGCGGGGTGGTGTCGGCGGATCCAAGCCGGGAATGACCCTGGGCCACGCCGGGCACGGTGGGGTCCCGCCGCTTTCGGGACCAGGGGCCGCGGGCAGGGGCGCAGGGTGGCGGAACAGACTGCCCAAGTGGTGGTGTCCGAAAGATGCTGCTCGCGGGATGGTATCCTCGGATCCAACCCGGGATCGACTGCGGGCCGCACGGGCACAGTGGTGACTCACCATCTTTGGGGCCACAGTCCATGGGCAGGGGTGCAGGGCGGTGGGACCAGGCGCCCACCGAGTGGTGTCCGCCGGCCACCCGGCGCGCACAGGGGATCCGCTTCGCTGGCGAAAGCGGTGGCGCTGCGTGGTGGGCGGCCCTGGCCCCTACGCGCACCTTGACTGGTTAAGGGGCGCACGGGGCGACAGGAATAGGTCCCAGCAGCCGGCCCCTACCGCCCCCTTAAGTGCTGGCACACGGAGGCACAAAGGGGCGCATCCAGAGGGTGGGACGCAGTTCAGCAGCCCCTCAGCCCTTCGAGGAGCGCGCTACATCCCGGGGCCGACCTGCCGGCCAGATCTTGCTGCCCTTATTCGCGTGTCAAATTGTCTTTCAGTGTGACACCTAGCTAGCCTCTCACCTAACAGAAACTTTACACATTTGCTTTACAGCCTTGCCCACGTTCTTTAAGTTCGGCCTTGTGGTTTTCTAGAGATAACCTTCCCGTTGGTTTGGGGGCACCTTTAACAAAGCCTTAAGTTGTGAAAATGAAGATTTCAGTTTTCCTACTGTTTTTCCTTAGAAGATAAGCTCAGAAGAAAGAGAGTGTTAGTCATTGCCGCTTGAATTTTTTTGGTGTTTTTGACAGCTATGTTACTTTCTTTTCTAACCTGCGGTCCTCTGCAGTATGCCTTGGTTTCTGTGAGCCTGTTTTCCCCCTGAAGGGATTCGCTTCAATGGCCGCGGCCCTTCTTCCTTGATGACCTGCGGGAACCTGGTGGACTTCTCAGCCTCTTGACTGTTTGAGACGACTTTTGCCGTGACTGGTTTTGACAAACGAGGAGCCTCATAAATGCTAAATGGGGAAGAGAGGACTTAAGAAGCAGGAGAAATACAGGTTTAAAAGTAGAGCATTCTTATTTGTTTGGTTAACCGTTATGGGGTGCTCACTGGCCTTATTCTAAGGGCTTTGCAGGTCTCAACTCGTTTAATGTCTCGAGTTACTATCGTCCCCATTTTACAGATCAGGAGACAGCTATAGGGAGGCTGCATGCCTGCTGGTACACGATAGAGGCAGGAGTCACACCTGGACAGCAGCTCCAGGGTCTTCCCTGACAGTGACACTCCGTGTCAGACTCTTGGTTGGGCAGAGAGTCAAGCATGTGACCCAGACGCAGATGTTGGCAGTCCAAGGGGCTCTGAGGACCCTGGGTTTTGGAGTTAAGTGTGACGAGTGCAGTCACTGTTCCTGAAGCTGCCTTGGCGTCAGCATTTATCCAGTTGTTTGCGCTTTGCAAGTCTCTAGGCAGAAGTGTGTGTTTGAGCACTGCTCCCAAACTTCAGATCAGAAAGACTGCATCGCAGGGCAGGTCTGCATGCTGACCGTTGGGGATGGGTCTTCGGCTTAGGCTGTCATCTGGTTTGACCTTTTAGGGCTAGCGGTCTGTGTAGTCACCTTAGTGTTTTGTCAGTGTATATACGCAGAGCTCTCTTACTAGTATTCTGAGAGGGCAGCAGAGATACATGTTCTGCACTCATATGAGCTGTGTCCACAGTATGTGCTCATGCTCAGAGCGTTGAGAAAAAGCCAGGGGTTCCTTGGAAGCCTAATTGGTAGTGAGACAGCAGGGAGTATGCTCTTGTCCTTAGAGTATGTTTGGGTAGGAGCTTGCCAGGCAAACTCCTACTCAACCTTCAAGGCCTCACTGAAATGCCCCTTCCTTGTGCACCCTTGGCAGTCATGTGGTAAGTGCAGCATTTTGACATGTCACTTGGGCTCCCAAGTTTTGTGTTGCTGACCCGTTCTTGTTGTGTCCCCAGGCTGGCACAGTGTCAGTGCCTAGCATGTGCTGGAACATCTGTGACCCTGATTCCATCAGTCAAGTGTTTGGGATAGGCAGTAGTAGTCACTTCCTACGGCTATCATAACAGATTACCACAAACAGGGTCATTTAAAACAGCTGCAATTAATTTTCTTACAGTTCCAAGGGCTGGAAACCCAAAGCCATGGTGTTGGCAGTGTTGCTTCCTTTCTGGGGTTCCGGGCCAGGATCTATTCCAGGCTTTTCTCTTGAGTTTCTGGTGATTGCTGCTGGGCCTTGGAGCTCCTTGGCCTGCAGATGCATAATCCTGACCTCTGCCTCCATCTTCACCTGGCCCCCTTCCTATGTGTCTTCCAATCTGCCTCTTCTCATGAGGACACCAGGTGTGGGATTTAAGGTCTACCCTAATCCTTCCCTGTTGGCTCAGATGGTAAAGAATCCGCCAGCAATGCAGGAGACCTGAGGTCAATCCTGGGTCAGGAAGATCCCCTGTAGAAGGGAATGGCAACCCACTCCAGTATTTTTGCCTGGAGAATCCCATGGACAGAGGAGCCTGATGGACTACAGTCCATGGGGTCACAAAAAGTCAGACGTGACTGAGCAACTAACACATTAATCCATGTGACCTCAAATGTAAGTTGATTACTTTCCCAAGGCCCCAGTTTCCAAATAAGGCCATGGTCCCAGATACTGGGAGATAGGACTTGACCAGGTTATTTTGAGAGACACAGTTCAACTCCTAAAGGAGGACACTTGCGGCAGAGGCATATCAGATAAGGAGGACCAAAGAGTGGGGATAGGAAGGGTCTCAAAGGTTGAGAGTCACCAGTGGTCCCGCCTGTGGTCTGCAGGGAGTAGAGCAGGTGTTGTTCAGTGGCTCAGTCATGTCCGACTCTTTGTGACCCCATGGACGGCAGCACGCCAGACTTCCCTGTCCTTCACCATCTCCCAGAGTTTGCTCGAGCTCATGTCTGTTGAGTCGATGATGCCATCCAACCATCTCATCCTCTGTTGCTGCCTTCTCTGCCTGCCTTCAGTCTTTCCCAGCATCAAGGTCTTTTCCAATGAGATGGCTCTTCACATCAGGCACCAAAACTGGTGGGGCTAGAAGGGCCAGCCTGATTAGGGGTGCCTCAGTCATGCACTCAGTGGTCTTGCTTGCAGTGACCAAGCATAGTGTGAGGGCAGATGAGAACCATGGGGGACATGATTTGACCAGAGGGTCTGAGTTGCAGGTGGGCAGTGTCCCCAAGAAAAGCCAGTGACTCTATACCTGGCCAGCTGACCTATAGGCCAGGACCTGCCCTGAACTGCTCTTTCCGGCTGGGGACCCAAGACCATGCTCTGGATGTCACTGGTGGGGGTTGGGGTGCTGCTGTCTCTGCAGCCTGTGTGGCTGGGCTGGGGCATGTTGGAGGGGACCTTGACTGCTTTGCCTTGGCCGACGTGCGGGTGCCTCCTTGTTGCTTGGCACATAGTAGTTGCTTAATAAATGGGAATTTTATCATCACTGTTTATATTGGTTTCCTTAGCTTGTTTCCTCAGCTGAAGAGCAGGGATAGCATCTTGTCCCTTTGCACCCGAGCCCCTTGTGTGGGGGAGACAGGCTCGGTGGAGCTTATGGAGGGGTGGGCAGTTGTGTGTTTGCTGATGCGGGTCAGGCACAGAAGAGAGACCAGCAGGGTGGCTGCCCGGCCCCAAGGACCTCTGTGCCCAGGGGCAGGGTAGGGGCACAGGGGTAAGGGGTGACCCATTGTCGGGGGAGGGTGCCCTGTACTCTCTCAGACCTGAAACTTGCCTTAAAAATGTAGGCTAATTCATGGGGGAGGTAGATTGGCCATTTTAATTCGCAACTGAGAGGGTCTTGGGGACTCGGAGCCTCCTGTGAACTTTGCTGTTGATCATCTCAGGCAGTAATTACTGAAAGCACTTTATCCTCAGTGAGCAGAGGCCTGGGAAGGGTCTCCTGGGGTGGAAGTGGTGGTGTCCCTTCACTGTGGTCTCTGGGACCAGCCCTGGGTGGGGAGGCAGGGTGCTGCCCCTGAGCGCACTTGAACCTGCGCTGTGGAGGCTCTGAGTGCAGCCCCTGTGGGTGTTCTCAGGGAGGGAACAGCCCCCACCCAGCCTCTGTCCTTCTGCCCAGGCACTGCCCCAACCCAGGTGTTGTCCTGGGAGCCCCCTGGTGGAGGATGGAAGCCTCTGGATAAAGTACAGGCCTCACCCCCCCACCCCTCTGCAAGCCCGCCTCCTCAGGGCTGTGTCTCTCTTGCAGAGCCTGGAGGTGGAGGGAGGGGGAGGCAGCCAAGGGCCCTCTGACATTCACTCACAGGTGTCCCCACTGTGCCCTGCCCGGGGCCCCGGCCCTCTGCCCCAGCCTGCTCCCCAGGCCGGCGGGCCCTGTGCTGGCAGTTGGATGACAGCATCCATGCAGTCCCCAGGCTCTGAGTAGAAGCCACCCTCCCACCCCGCAGTGAGGGGATCTAGTTCTTGTGTCCACAAGTGGCAGGGCCTGGGCAACGTCGGGCCAGTCTGGACCGCCCCATCTGTGGCAGGCACCATGACTGTGTGCCCTGCTGCGTGAACATGGCAGGAGTCAGAAGGCCCCAGGGCAAAGATGCTATATGTTTGTGCAGCTGAGGCTCCTGAAATGTGGCCCCAACCCCTTGGCCAGCACAGCTTCTGAGCAGATGGGTGACTGTGCTGGGACTGCAGGGCTGGTGGATGGGCAGTGGGCCGTGGGGTCTGCAGTGAGGGTGGAGTTATGGCAGCTCACAGCCCAGCGCCCCCTACCCCCACTTCCACCCCCAG
This sequence comes from Capra ibex, assembly GCA_006410555.1. NCBI lineage: Eukaryota > Metazoa > Chordata > Mammalia > Artiodactyla > Bovidae > Capra > Capra ibex. The sequence goes on along the minus strand of SJYO01045292.1, from coordinate 43,263,412 downwards.
GCCTCGGGTCCCTTGTTTTAAGGAAGATGACATAGTTGGATCCTTTCAACTGCACTTGTGGTAACACGTGATCACCTGGTACAGGAAGGCGAGCCACCTTGTAAGTAAGTGATGGTCTCAGCCTTTTGATGGTATTCTTGACATTGAGCAAAAGCGATGAGTAGATCCTGAAGGGTAGGTGATCCCAAACTGCAGGAGTCCAGGGTCCTGTGAAGAAGGAAGGGAGCCAGGCTCACTGGGGCAGAGTGACAGTGACTGAATAATGTGGGGGCCCCACATCCTTGAGGAGGATGGACATATGTTTGCAGCTGCGTGCATGTTAACATGGATCACAACAAACTGTGGAAAATTCTTAAAGAGATGGGAATACCAGATCATCTTACCTGCCTCCTGAGAAATCTGTAAGAAGGACAAGAAGCAACAGTTAGAACAAGACATGGAACAACGGACTGGTTCCAAATTGGGAAAGGAATACATCAAGGCTGTATATTGTCACCCTGCTTATTTAACTTATATGCAGAGTACATCATGAGAAATGCTGAGCTGGATGAAGCACAAGCTGGAATCAAGACTTCTGGGAGAAATATCAATAACCTCAGAAATGCAGATGATACCAACCTTATAACAGAAAGTGAAGAGGAACTAAAGAGCCTCTTGATGAGGTGAAAGAGGAGAGTGAAAAAGCTGGCTTAAAACTCAGCACTCAAAAAACTGAGATCATGGCATTCATCCCATTATTTCATGGCAAATAGATCAGATTTTACTTACTTGGGCTCCAAAATTACTGAGGACAGTGAAGTCACTGCAGCCATGAAATAGAAAGATGCTTCCTCCTTGGAAGAAAAGCTATGACAAACCTGGACAGTATATTAAAAAGCAGAGATACCGCTTTGCTAATAAAGGTCAGGATAGTGAAAGGTGTGGTTTTTCCAGTAGTCATGTACAGATGTGAGAGTTGCACCGTAAACAAGGCTGAGCACCAAAGAATTGATGCTTTTGAATTGTAGTCTGGAGAAGACTGTTTGGAGTCCCTTGGACATCAAGGAAATCAACTCAGTCAATCCTAAAGGATATCAACCCTGAATATTCATTGGAAGGACTGATGCTGAAGGTGAAGCTCCAGTACTTTAGCCACCTGATGTGAAGAGCCGACTCACTGGAAAAGACCCTAATGCTAAGAAAGATAGAAGGCAGGAGAAGGGGATGACAGAGCATGAGATGGTTGGATGTCATCGTCGACTCAATGGACATGAGTTTGAGCAAACTCCAGGAGATGGTGAAGGACAAGAAAGCCTGGCATGCTACACTCCATGGGGTTGCAAAGAATTTGACACAACTGAGCCACTGAACAACCACAACCATGTTAACATGCCTTACCATGTCCTTAGAGTCTGAACACACGTGTCAGACACGGAGGGAGGACCATAGGGCGGGGCCAGCCCTCCCAAGGACACCATAGGAGTAAGGTTTGGGGTTTTTGAAACCCACACATCTCATTCACAGATTCACCCATCAGGCAGATGTTTGTTGGAAGGGGTCCTGTCAGTGTTCATCGGCAGGGTCTGTGGCCTGGGGGCTCCTAGTTATCCTCTGGGTTGGCGGGTGGCAGCTGCCTGTGTGCTGGCGGGAAGGAGCCCTGATGGGTTAGCAGAATGTCTGCCCTGAGAACCATGGTGGGAGGGGGGTCAGCCACCCGGGGACGCTTACCCAGCTCTCCAGTCGTCCCTCCCACAGCTCAGGTGGCTCCCAGGAGTTATCACATGGAGACCCCACGTGTGCAGGCATGCACTGTGGTCTCTGTTGTAGCCACAGAAGCCCCTGAGTACCATGTGTTTGTTCTGTGGAATTCTCTGGTGCTTAGGAAACAGCAAGGGGGGAGCTTTGTGGCTGAGACAGGGGCGGTGGGAGACCAGCGGGACAGAAATGTTCCCCATGTGTCACAATGGGGACAGGGAGATGCTTCCAGAACAGCCGAGGTTGGCTGGAGTGGCAGCCAAGGGTGGGGGTTTGGAGGCCCACCCACCCCCTGGGCCCACCGGTACTTCAGCACATCCGTGAATTTCTTCCCATTTTGAGGGCACAGCCTTTGTTAATTACAAGAACAGGCACAAGGACATTGTGAAGGGTCTTTCTGCCCATCGTGGGGTGACCTGATCCCCCCTCGGCAGCAAGTTTCAGGGCCTCCAGGCCCCTCTGTGCCCCTATTTCAGGGTTCCCTGATGGCTCCAGTCCCTGTACCCCACCCTCTTGTGGGCTCTAGGGCCCCTAGTCCCTCTCCTTCACAAATTTCTGATATCCTCAATCCCTCACCCACCCAGTCAGGACCCCACGTGTGGCGTCAGCGGCCCCTGAGCCGGCCCTGCCTCATCACCTGTGTCCTCACCTCCAGGCAGCCCCATGGGCAGCAGAGTGCCAGGTCGGTCACCACCTCCCTGGAAGCCAGGTCCAGTCCCTGGTAAAGCCTGTGGTGGATTGTCACAGAAACAGCAGCTGAGTGGGGCCACCCCAGCTCTGAGCCTGTGTTCCCACCCCCACGGTGGCCCCAGGCTTTGCTTCACGGTACTTTGACCACTGAAACAGCGGCCAGCACAACAGAGGCTTGATGAGACCTGTGCTCTCCGGCTACCCACTGGGGCCTGAGACCACCAGGGTGACCACATGCCAAGGAAGCCCCACCAATGCCAGAGCAGAGGCCAGGAGAGACCTGCGGCAGACCTCCCCGACGGCCCCAAATCATGAGAACTAAGAAGCCGCTGTTTTCACCATGGGGCATGGGGACATTTGTGACACGCAACAGGTAACAGCTGTGCCCTGTGTCCCATGAACTTGGTCGCATTGGCCTTTGCAGTCCATCCAGGCTGCGGTTCAGCAGGTCACCCTCTGCTGGGCATAGGCCTCCCCCTCCCCCAGCCGCTCCATGGTTCTCCATCTCCACCACATCCTCTTCTGCACTTTCCTAAAACTTCTGTCTCTGCTTTCGGATGTGCCCTGCTCTACCGCACCTTTGCCTGGGCCGTCCCTGCCAATCAGGCTGCCCTACCTCCAACTCTACCTGTGTGTTCCTGGTCGGCTTTCCAACCATGGCTCAGACATCATTGCTGAGTGCTCCTGGATCCCTGCTGTCAAGATCACAGTTGACACACAGCCGCCTGTGGCACCAAGCAGATATGTGCCCGTGGCCGACTCACCCTAACTCCAGCCACCTACTGCCCACTCCATCGCAAGCAAGGGTGGGATCTGGCCACCTCCTTGTCATGCTTGCCTGGGTCTAGGATAGGCCTTCAGAGATGGGATCTCACCATCACTTGGCAGTCGTGGCCCTCAGTGCTGAGCACCAGCTTCTCCAAATGGTGTTGCCACCTTCTCTACTGTCTACCCCAGGATTCTCGCCTCCAGAGGCCCTGGGCCACACCTGGCACTTGGATTTCAGCTCTTATACTTCATGAGTCTCCAGCTCTTTTCTCTGTGACATCACCTGCCCCATCCCCCTGAACCTATGAAAAACCAGGCTTCCCAAGAGGGCAGAGAGCAAGGGGCATGCCCTCTGGTGCAGGAAGGCACAGGATCTCCTGTGAGAAAGCTCAGAAGACAGCAATAAATATGTGAAATAGATTGTTAATCTCCCTGTCAGTGTAAGTGTTGTCGTTATTTTTCAACTTTGCATTAAGGATACACACTTTTTAGACGCACACTTGGTAGAGAAAGGTGCTTCCCAGGTGGCACTAGTGGTAAAGAACACCCCTGCCAGTGCAGGAGATGCCTGAGACAAGCGTTTGATCCCTGGGTCAGGAAGATCCCCTGAAGCCGGAGATGGCAACCCATTCCAGTATTCTTGCCTGGAGAAGTCCATGGACTGAGAAGCCTGGGGGGAGGCAACAGTCCATAGGGTTGCAAAGAGTCAGACACAGCTGAAGCGACTTAGCATGGGCACACTGGTAGGAAAAAGAACAAGTGAACCCCCGGACCCACCCAGCCCCGGCGGTCCCAGACTCTTTAAAATTACCTTTTACACGAAGTTGCAAATCATTTATATTCTAATATAAAATGAAAAAAATTTTTAAAAGAAAAAGTTAAATAAAAATTTTAAAGATCAAAAAAAAAAAGCTTAAAGATAATAGAATCATCTTTTAAATGGTAACAGTAACAGATGCCTCTCTTAGAAATTTTAATAAACACATAGAGGGAATAAAAAGGAACTGATTCACAGATAACCACCACGTAGTTGGCAGGATATGAACCTGCGCAGGGAGACCCCAATGGATTTCTAGTCCATCAGAAAATATCAGGGCTTCCCTGACAGCTCAGTTGGTAAAGAATCCACCTGCAATGCAGGAGACCCTGGTTCGATTCCTGAGTTGGGAAGATCCGCTGGAGAAGGGATAGGCTACCCACTCCAGTATTCTTGGGCTTCCCTGGTAGCTCAGCTGGTAAAGAATCCGCCTGCAATTTGGGAGACCTGGGTTAGATCCCTGGGTTGGAAAGATCCCCTGGAGAAGGGAAAGGCTACCCACTCCAGTATTCTGGCCTGGAGNATCCACCTGCAATGCAGGAGACCCTGGTTCGATTCCTGGGTTGGGAAGATCCGCTGGAGAAGGGATAGGCTACCCACTCCAGTATTCTTGGGCTTCCCTGGTAGCTCAGCTGGTAAAGAATCTGCCTGCAATTTGGGAGACCTGGGTTAGATCCCTGGGTTGGAAAGATCCCCTGGAGAAGGGAAAGGCTACCCACTCCAGTATTCTGGCCTGGAGAATTCCATGAACTATATAGTCCATGGGGTCACAAAGAGTCGGACATGACTGAGGTGACTTTCACTTTCATAGGAAATAAAATCTGTTTGTAATCTCCAATCCGGAGTGAGCCAGGGTTTCCCTCTGGTCATTTACTTCTTGTTTTAAGGTTAGATTTTACACTCATTAAAACCACATCTGCACATAAAGAATCAAATCGTGCTGTGGGGCTTGTATTAGAAATTCAGGGTCATTCTTCCACCCCCATGCTGGTTTCCACCTCCCAGCAGCACCACTTGCCCTCACCATTGCTAAACCAAGTGGCTGCTTCTTGAATGATTTTAGCTTTAAGGATTGTCTGTTGACTCAGTCCACTCATAGCCTGGAGGCTGAAAGTCTGAGACGAAGGTGGTGGCAGATTTGATGCCTAGCGAGGACCTGCCCCCTGATTTGTGGGCGGCCACCTTCTTGCCGTCTTCATCCCAGAGGAAGCTCTGGTGTTGTCTTCTCACCAGGGCAGTGATCGCATTATGGGGGCTCTGCCCCCATGACTTTTTCCAAACCTGAACACCTCCCAAAGGTACTGCCTCCAGACACCATCACATTGGGAGTTAGGGCTTCAACACAGGAGTTTTAGAGGGACAGTAGATATTCAGTCCCTAACATTTGCTCTCACATGAAGATGACGGCAAAGGAGGTCATGGCTTGTTTTCATGCTCCCTCTTCCACCACACACAAGTGCTCCTATTGCCCCAGGATGGCCCCCTGGTGGTTGATCCACCTCTGGTTGTGATAGTGTAAATGTTCCATGCACAATCTTGTGTGTGGTCATTTTTCCTGTCCAGTCTTTTTTTTTCCCCTGGAGTTGGCAATCTCACTTTCTTTTAAATCGTCTCTCACTACTTTATCCTAGACTTTCTCCCAGTCATGGAAAGCTCAGCTCAGGTAATCTGTCAAGTCCATGGTCTCAGGGCTACTCTTCTTGGGCCTCTTTGGGTCTCGCTCCACCGTGGTCCCCATTCTTTAGGCCTCTGTGTTGGTCTGAGATCTTCCCCTTTTGCCATTTGTTCCCTTGTTTTATGGGAACACATCATTTTACAGATTCCTGAAAAAAGGTTTGTGGGACATGAACCTTTAAAAGAATTCCCATATTCTCTTCCCGCTGATTTCCCCAAGTTAACATGTTGCCTCATTTGCTCTCTCCTCCTCTCTCTGCCCCCCTGCCCTGTGTATAAATATTATTTTTGCCAGAATCGTTTGAGATTTGCAAACTGACTTTTACTCCCAAATGTCCAAGCACCACTATCTAAAGACAAAGACATAACCACGGAACAGAGATGGGCATGTGGGAGCTGACATGGACACAGGACTGTTATCTGGTCTGTAGACCTAATTCTTATTCCCCATTTATGCCAAAAATGTGCTTCATAGGAAAAGAAAATCCCAAGTCATGTGTATTCAGTTTCCCAGTAAGGAATTCTTCTTCTATCTTCGCCTTTAAAACTTTGACATTTTGAAGATTATGGGTCAGTTGCACTCAATAGGGCTTCTGTGGCGGCTCAGATGGTAAAGAATCCACCTGCAGTGCAGGAGACCCGGATTCAATTCCTGGGTTGGGAAGATCCTCTGGAGGAGGGAATGTCAACTCACGTTAGTATTCTTGCCTGGAGAATCCTGTGGACAGAGGAGCCTGGCGGGCTACAGTCCATGGGGTCACAAAGAGTCGGATACAAGTAACACAGATACACTGCACTCAATTAGGGTGGAAGACGCCTTTTCCTGTTTATGCTAAGAAAGTGTATTAAGTCTCCCTCGGGATCGGGTTGTTGCTCCCCAGCATATTTTGGGATTGCCTCATTTCTTCTCAGAAGCTCCCCTTCAGCATCCAGTTATCTCTCCTGAGAAGACACACCTCAGGACCAGGTGGTCGCTCCTCTGGCAGGCACTGTCAGGATTAGGTCATCACCTCTATAAGTCTCCCAGGCAGTTGGTCGTCTCTCTTCAGAAAGTCTCCCTAAGGATCAGGTAATCCGTCTCACAACGTATACCTCAGGATCAGGTCATTCTTCCTCTGACAGAGTCTCTTAGGACTCATAAGCTCCCTCAGATAATATGCCTCAGGATGTCTCCAATCCTCAGGAAGTCTCCCTTCAGGTGGGCTGATCCCTCCTGAGAGTGCTTCCCTCAGGATTGAGTCACCCCTCCTTTGAACGACTCCCCATTGGCTCATTTCTCGTCCAAAAGTCTCCCTCAGGGCCAAATAATTCTCCTCAGAAGGTCTCCCTCTGGATCCAGTCATCCCTCCTCACAAAGTCTCCCACAGGATCGGATCATTCCTCTTGCAAGTCTCCCTAAGGATCAGATCATCTCTCCTCCAAAGGCTTACCCAGGATCAGGTCGTCACTCCACAGGAAGTGTTTCAAAGATCGGGTCTTTCCTCCTCAGAAGATCTGTCAGAACTGAGTCATCCCACCTCAGGAGTCTCTCCCTGGGTCTGATTATCCTCATCAGAAGGTCTGGATCAGATCATTCCTGCTCTGAAAGTCTCCCTGAGGATCCAGTCATCCCTCCTGAGACCGTATCCCTCAGGATCCTGACACTCGTCCTCAGATAGTCTCCCTCAGGGTTAGGTCATCCTTGCTCAGAGTCTCCCTGAGGATCAGGTCATTCCTCCCCCAAAATCTCCTTCAGAGCAGGTCATTCTCTTCAGAAAGTCTCCCTGGAAGTTGGGTAATCCCTCTTCAGAAATCCTTTTCATGGATCAGGCTGTCTCTCCTTAGGGAACCTCTGTCTGATTTGGGATGTTCCTCTTCAGGAAGTCTCCCTTAGGATTGGGCCATCTCCCCTCAGGAGTGTCATCCACCTCAGGATCAGGTCATCCATCCTCAGAACGTCTCAGTCAGAACTGGGTCCTCTACCTTGGGGAAGTCTCTCCCAGGGTCTGATTATTCTCAGAAAGTCTTCAGCGATTTCCCAGGTGGGCCACTGGCTAAGAATCCACCTGCCAATGCAGGAGACATGGGTTTGATCCCTGATCCAGGAAGATGGAGCTGCTAAGCCTGTGAGATGCAACAGCAGATGCAATGGCCTCCGTTAAGCCCATTTCTTTGCAACCCCATGGGCTGCAATGCACCAGGCTTTCCTGTCCTTCACTATCCCGGAGTTTGCTCAAACTCATGTCCATTTAGTGGGTGATGCTATCTAACCATCTCATCCTCTGCCTCCCTCTTCTTTTGACTTCAGTCTTTCCCAGTATCTGGGTCTTTTCCAATGAGTCAGCTCTTCTCATCGAGTAACCAAATCATAGGAGCTTCAGCTTCAGCATCAGTCTTTCCAGTGAATATTCAGGGTTGATTTCCTTTCGGACTGACTGGTTTGATCTCCCTGCTATCACAGGGCCTCTCGTGAGTCTTTTCTAGCACCACAGTTAGAAAGCATCAGCCTTCTTCATGAGCCTTCTTTGGTGCTCAGCCTTCTTCATGGTTCAATTCTCACATCCATACATGACTACTGGAAAAACCATAGCTTTGTCTATACAGACCTTTGTCGGCAAAGTGATGTCTTTGCTTTTTAATACACTGTCTAGGTTTGTCATAGTTTTCCTTCCAAGGAGCAAATGTCTTTTCATTTCATGGCTGCAGTCACCGTGCACAGTGATTTTAGAGCCCAAGAAAATAAAATCTGTCACTGCTGCTACTTTTTCCTCTTCTGCTTTCCATGAAGTGAGATAGTACCTTGTTTTTAAAAAATTCTAACTGCAACATTTTCTTATAGTTATGAGAACTACAAAAATGTTCGTAACAGCTGGTTAACGTCTCAACCTATGGTTTTCCTGTCATTGCTTGTTATACCAACATTGAACACTTAGCGTCCCCCCTTTTCTGAGCAGACAGGAAGGATGCTGAAATGGATTTATGGTTCATGTGAAGCATGTGACTTTGGGAGAGGATTCTTGCCTGGCATCAGGAGCCTAGGAGGTAGAGCCTGGGGTGCCTTTTAGGGGCAGCTCTGAGTGGGAGAGGACATGGCCTTCTGTGGTTGTTTTCCTTTCTTAATTAATCTGGGAAAGACTTCCTGGGCAAATGGCAGGGATGCCCAGTCCCCGTCGGTCTAATAGCCTGCCTGTGCTGGGCTCCGCAGGCAACCCCGGCCCACAGCGCCCCCTTGTGGCTCCCCATCTCGGGTCCGCCCCTCCGCCGGCGTGGGAATGGCAGAATTTGGCGCATCATCTCTAGGGTGGGGAAAACAGCCCAGCAAAGAGGAGGAGGTTGTAACTAAAAAAGCCAAGCAAGAGAAACCAAGCCCAAAGGCTCAAGGGATGAGCAGGGAGGGCGAGGCCCTCAGTGCTTGGGTTCCCCATCTCTGCCCCACGTCCTGATGGGAAGTGTCCACTCAGGGCCTCCTGGTCGGTCTCTGGGAGCCCCTCCCACACTCCCACGCGGTGACCTTTTCTGCAGCCTCTGTCGCCTCCTGGTCTCCAAGGCTGTCCCAGGTGCTGTCCCCAAGTGGGGGCATTCTGGAGAATGCCTCCCCCAGGCATCCCGCCCACACGGCCATTACTTGTGGGTCTCACATTCTCCAGACTCCAGTCCACCCTCAAGGACCCTGGAAAACAGGTCCTACAGGCTGTGGGTTTTCCTCTGCAGACTGACAACCTGGGACCTGTCTGGGTGGGGCCGGGTATGATGGACCCTGGTCCTGTGGGGCTGTGGGCTTGGCCCAGGGATGTGGAAAGTGCTGGGCCCTGGTGGCTCCGGCCGTGAGGGGGCAGCTCTGCTGATGGCACCACTGGGCCTCATGAGCTGTGGGATGGTACCCTTGAGCCCCCTGAAAGACCACCTGAAAACACACCATGTTCCCGCGCTCACGTCTGCTTCTCCTTCAGATGCTGGACGAGAACCATCACCTGATCCAGTGCATCCTGGACTATCAGAGCAAGGGCAAGACGGCCGAGTGCACCCAGTGAGTGGCCACACCGCCTGCACCCCTCCCAGCTGCCTCAGGCTCGGTGGCCTGAGAGAGTGGGGCCTCGGGGTCAGCCAAGCTGCTGAGTCGGCTCCCCCTGGGTGGCTCCCCACGGAGAGGTGGACGGGTTTGGAGGGAAATGCGAGTGTAGGGGAGAGCGGACCACTGTGGGGCCCAGGACTGGGTGCAGAGGGGGCTCACGAGCTGCTCTCATAGATGCTGTTGCCTCTTCGAGGGCTGGGGTATCAAGTGAGCCCAGTGCCAGGGTCCACCGATGAGGCTAGCCCCCTGGCAGACCCTCCTGTGTCTCCCTGGCCCCCACATCCCTCTGACTCACCTCCACCTCCATCCTCTGAACAGACTCAGTGGTACCAGATCAGGGTATCCCTCCCCACCCCTGGCCCTTTCTGGATTGCAGAGCGCTGTGCCACCTGCCCGTTCCCCTCAACCCCAAGGCTTGGCTGCAGGGCTGGGCAGGCTCCTCCCCTCACCGACGCCTCCGCCTGCAGGTACCAGCAGATCCTACACCGGAACCTGGTCTACCTGGCCACAATCGCAGACTCCAACCAGAACATGCAGTCTTTGCTGCCTGCCGTGAGTGCCCACCAAGGCTCGGGGAGGGGGAGGTTTAGACACCATTGGTCCAAAGCTACAGGGCTGCTCTCTGGTTCAGATCTGGGAGATGAGGGTGCCCGGATAGGTAGGGGGTCACTTGGAAGCTCCATTTTCAGTCCTGTGATCAGAGGTGGGCCTGGGGGTGGAGGAGGAGCAGGGCGCCTGGCAGCCTGATACTATAGCACAGGACAGGCTGTGCAAGGGCTCAGGGCTACCAGAGAGACCAAGGCGGGTGGGGAAGGGTGTGGAAAAGGTGAGGTGGATGCGACTGGGGCTGGTGAAGCAACTCCCTGAGTCCCAGGAATGGGGGGTCCAGCTTTGAACCTCAAAGTGTGTGTTGAAAAGCTCGAGGAACACTTGGAGTAGCATTTCTGTCTTGGCCTGAGCTGTCCAGCTATATGAGAGCGGTGGTCTGTCTTAGAGACATTTGCTAGGCAGCCAGCAAGTGTGGCTGCAGATCTTGGGGTGGCTGAGTCCCTGGATGAGATGGTCTAGAGGCCATTCTCCGCATTAACCCTCCTCCTGGTGACCTTCCTGTTGCCACAGCCACCAACGCAGAGCATGACGCTGGGCCCGGGAGGGCTGTCCCAGAGCGGCTCAGCCCAGGGCCTGCACTCGCAGGGTAGCCTCAGCGATGCCATCGGGGCCGGCCTGCCACCCTCCTCCCTCATGCAGGCCCAGATCGGCAACGGTGAGCGGCCCCGGCATTTCGGGCTCGGGTTGGTTCTGGGAAGCAAGTGAGTCACCGACTGGGCTCCTGAGTGGCTGGTGCTGCGGTGGAGACCCCCTCTTCCCGGAGGCCCTGCTGCGGGCACACGTGTGCGGGTGACACGGGGTGGGGGGGGTAGGGCCCTTGTTGCAGCCCCAGATTGGCTGTGACCCTGCAGATCGGCGTGTGTCACCTGGTCACCTGAGTGCACAGGTGTCCTGTCCTTGGGTTGAGAGTCGGTAGCAGCCACTGGGACGGTTGATTTATGTGATGGGAAGCAGGCCATTTCCTTCTCTGGTTGCTGACCGTGGTCAGCCTCCCCCCTGCACAGTCACCTGAAGGAAACTCACGGGGGGTGTCTTTCAGAGCTGGTCTTCTGTGGGTTTCACACCCCCTCACCCCCCACAGGTCCAAACCACGTGTCCCTGCAGCAGACAGCACAGAGCACGCTGCCCACCACCTCCATGAGTATGTCGGGCAGTGGCCACGGCTCGGGGCCCGGCTACAGCCACTCGGGCCCTGCCTCGCAGAGTGTACCCCTGCAGAGCCAGGGTGCCATCAGCAACTACGTGTCCCGGGCCAACATCAACATGCAGTCCAACCCAGGTACCGCCCCGCTCAGCCCATGGCCCTTCCTCTGGCAGCTCCCTGAGGGGTGGGGCTGGTGGGTACAGGCCCGGTGGGTAGGGGGCTTGGCTGCTCCCACGGCAGCTTCAGGGGAGGCTCTGAAGGGTGGTGGCATGCCCCCCCCACCCTGTGCTGGGAGGACAGGGAAGGGCTCCCACAGGCAGAAGGCACGCAGGGCATGCTGAGGGGTGGCAGGAGCCCTGCCTGACAGCTTGGGGCCTTGAGCACTCAGGAAGCGCTGGGTCCAAACTGGGGTGCCCAGTGAGTTTCAAAGCTTAGAGCAGAAACAGAAGGTGTGAAATTAGTCCTTGCTTCTCGTTATGTTAATTACATACTGAGAACAACCTATTTGGGATATATTGAGTCAAATAAAATGTTGCTGAAATAGATTTTACCTGTTTCTTTTCATTCCGTGATGTGGCTCACATACCTTGTGCTGGACAGCGTTGCCTGGAGGGTCCCGAGCAGGGGGGGAAGGAAAGGACAGGCAGGCAGGGCCCCCCAGGGCCCTTTGAGGCTACCGTCTGGGGAGGGCAGGGCAACAGGCTCCTCTGGGACCAGCGGGTGGGGGCCGCGTTTCACATTTTATGAGTCACCCAAAGGCACTTTGGCAGGAAGGGTGATGTGGCCCCATTGGGGGGGCCTCGTGGAAGCCGCAGCCTGGGGTGAGGGTGCAGGCTGGTCTGGGGGTGGGGGAGGCACCACCTGGGAACTGCTTGGGTTACTGGGGTCTGTCATGTTTCCCAGTGTCCATGATGCACCAGCAGGCAGCCTCGTCTCACTACAGCGCGGCACAGGGCGGAAGCCAGCACTACCAGGGCCAGTCCATGGCCATGATGGGCCAGAGCGGGCAGGGGGGCGGTGTGATGGGGCAGCGGCCCATGGCGCCCTACCGGCCCTCCCAGCAAGGTGAGGCCGCTCTCGGTACAGGGAACCAGTGCGGGGAGGGCCGCTGTGGGAAGCCCGGCTCCTGGGGGCTGGACATGCGGCAGGGCCCCGGGTCCCCTGGGTGGGCCTGTGGGGTGTCCTCTGAGTGGGCCCGTCTGGGAGGTTCTGGGGCTCGGGGAGGTGACATCAGCACTGTCCCCCCAGGCTCGTCCCAGCAGTACTTGGGCCAGGAGGAGTACTACGGCGGTGAGCAGTACGGCCACGGCCAGGCTGCTTCGGAGCCCATGAGCCAGCAGTACTACCCTGATGGTGAGGCCCGCTTCCTTGGCATCTGTCCGCACTCCCCAGTTGTTCCCAGTTCAGTCCCAGTGCCCCCGCCAACAAAGCACCCAGAGTCCCCTTTGAGGGTGGGGGCTGGTCTCTGCTGAGAGAAGCTTCTGGCACTGGGCTCCCTGGGGCTGGGGGCACAGTCCTCTGAATGGATGGACGCAAATATCCGAAGGATGGACATGAGCTCGTGGTGAAGTGCCTTCAGGAAGGTGATGAACCCGAGCCAACTGTATGTCTCGTAACAGTCACCTCCCAGCTGCTCAGTTACACCTTCTGCAGGTTATTTTCCTTTTCCGTGTCACCGTCCCGGCATCTTTAAAATCAGGATTTGTGGAGATGTCTTAAAGTGACTGCAGAGGACAGGTGGGATTTGGGGAGGACCCCATTCAGGGATGTGTGACCAGGTCAGGCAGTGGGCGGTGGGGAGGTGGCCAAGACCAGAGGGGTCACACACTCCAATGGGAGTCGGCGACGGGATGGTGACCACATAGCAACATTAAGAGCTAACGGACACGTGTGTGTCAGATATGGGGCACCAAGTATGCTCTGTAAACCTTGGCTTGTTGGCCCCAGGAGCAGGTAGCCACCTGCACTTTAAAGGAACCTTGGCTGCCAGACAGCAGGAAGAGCTCCCACGGGCTCAATCTAGGACACGGGACCCACATCCAGGGGCACGCCATCCCGACCTGATGGCTGAGTCCATGTGGTCTTCCCCGGGTCTGGGAAGCCAGGACCTCTGCTGACTGCTAGGCGCCCCATTTCCTTGCAGGACACGGCGACTACGCCTACCAGCCGGCATCCTACACAGAGCAGAGCTACGACCGGTCATTTGAGGACTCCACGCAGCACTACTACGAGGGCGGTAAGGCAGCTGGGTGTGAGCTCCAGGCCTAATGTGCACAGGGCCTGCAGAAATGGGGCAGGTGCCGATAAAGCCGCCAAGGTGATGGCACCAAGCTGGCCCTGGAAAGGACTTCCTGCTGCCCCCAGGAAATCCTGAGAGGAGAGGGGCCGCTAATAAGCTCATGGGTGATGGCATCCAGGGCCCCCAGTCTGCGGGTCAGGAGTGGGGACAATGTCAGGGCTGCCAGTGGCCCAGGAAAGAAAAGACAGATGATACGAGTGGAACGAGTGACTAGAAAATGTGACTTTTGAGGTGACCTGTTTTTAATTGTAAAAACACACAGTGTTACCATTTTAGCCATTTTAAGTGCCCACTCTAGCGGCACTAAGCACGTGCGCGTTGTACCATCACAGCGTCGTCCCCAGAGCCTTCGTCTTCCTGAACTGACCATCTGTCCCCAGTAAACACTACCTCCGTTTCCCCACCCTCTCCAGGAAAGCTGGGCTCAGCCTCCTCCTCAGGAAGAGCCCCCACGCTGCTCACCAGGGCGGGCTTGTCGAAGTCTCAAGTGCAGTTTGTACCCTCGCTTTGGGCTACAACCACTCACCCTCCATAATTGATGAGGACTTTGCTAAAACGTCCAGTGACTTCTTTTAGGGCAGGTGTGGCAGACAGCATGGTTTCCTCCTGGGTCTGGAAATGTTTTGTTCCACCTGGTTAGTGACCCTCGCACAGGACCACACACAGTACTGGCCACGCCTCAGTGGGTGGCCTGCCTGGCCTTTTTTAGGTTGGGAGGTGGGGGTGTTTCTTTCAGAGGAGTGGTCTGTGCCCTGAGAAAGGCAGGGGTGTTGGGTGGGGGTGATTAGGGGTGGCTTGAAGCCAACATAAAGAACTTTCCCATAATTAGCTTTGTCCCCCAAGGGAATGAGGAACCTTAAGAGACACAGGTGGCTGGTCCTGGTATTGTTCACAGGAGACAGGCGCCCTGCAGGTTCCCTGGAGTGAGAGGGCCGAGAAGTGGTCCGGGGCACAGCAAACCCAGATGGGTGGGACAGGGTTGCTGTCGGGGCCACGGCAGAGCCCTCCATGGAAACCTTGACGTCCCACTGGCATTTTCTCTCCATGAGGTTTGCAGGAGCAGAGGCTAGACACAGCCAGTGTCCACTGTGGCATGTCCAGGGCACTGCTGTGGCAGGTCCCCCGGGTCATACCAGGTGTGCAGCACCAGAGTGTCTGGATGCTGCCTTCTGTGTAAAACAATGAGTGCTAAGAGCACACCCACCCACCATAAACAGACGAGAAATACTGGAGACAGCGATCGAAGTGACTCGGGGGTGATAAGGCCAGGCCGGGCGGGTGGACTGGGTTTGCTTTTAGATTTCAAATCGCATCAATGCATCTGTCCATTTAGAAGTCAAACTTCGAAATAGTAAACATTATTGGCTGTTGTTGAAATTCAAAGTGCTAACCCTGTGGCTGTGCAAATCTGCCCCCGACCCCCAGTCCTCAGGTCGATTCTCAGTTTCTCCCGACGGCAGTGGTGACTGCGGGTGGGCATTCGGTGCCACTCAGGCCCCGAGGCTCATCTGTGCTTGACGACAAGGTTTTATAGACAAGTCACCATCATGGGTTTGTTCCTTTGTTTTGTGGCCACATTCCTGCCACATTTATTAACACCAGCCTCTTCTTTAACCAACGAGTGTTTCCTTTTTTCATGGCCACGTCATAGGCTGTCGCAATATTCTTTAAATATCTTTAAAGATAGAAACAAATGAAAAGGAGCAGAAAAACAAGGGAAGTGGTCATCTCTGCCCCAGTGGTGGGAAAGCCCCGGGTTGTTCCAGGAAGGGCAGACTCTGGGCTCCCTGGCTCTGCTGCTCCCACAAGACCCTCTTGAGAACTCCTCAGGCATGTTCAGAGAGTCCTGCCTCTTGTTTCAGAGTTGTCCAAACCAGCCCATCTTCCCCTGGGGTTTGGCCCTGGATCAAGGGAAGGTTTTTCTGGGTGCATGAGAGCTGCGCTGAGTTCTCACTCACTGCACACCTGCTGTGTCCAGGCCTCAGCAGCTGCTGCTGTGAATTAGCCCCTTTACCTGTTGCCACAGAAGGAGAACAGGGACTGTAAGACATGAGAACGTGCAGATGGGCCCCGAAACTCTGCAGCCCTGGAGAAACCTGCCAAGTCTCTGGTGCACTTCTCAGGAGACACAAGGACAGTGAACCCACATCTCCACCAGTTGCTGACACCTCCTTGGCCATTGGCTGTCCCATTGGCCATTATTGCTGGGACCGGCCATGGTTGTGAGGAGGGAGCAGAGGTCAAGGTGTTTCCTTAGATGGTGATCAATCAGAAAGACCGAGGAAAGATTTCCCTGGTGGTCCAGTGGCTAAAACTCCGCACTCCCAGTGCAGGAGACACGGGTTCAATCCCTGTTCAAGGGACTAGATCCCACCTGCCACAACTAAAGATCCCACATGCCACAGCACAGCTGAGCTGGCTCAGCCAAATAAGAAACAGATAATTTTTTTAAAAGACCCACAGGCTCCTCAGAGCCCACCTTGGAGAAGAGTTTGCCCGTATTACAGAGTGTGTTCCTTTTCTTTGTGTGCAGCTGGAAATGGACTTTCTAGTGGGGTTTTAAGCCTTTCCACATGAATTTGCTCTCAACAAAGCTGTTATTTTTAAATGTACATTATCAGGATTCCAGTTTTTAAATACTTACAATTTATAACTCCTAGAAGAGGAAAGTTTTTTATTTTTTTTTAATTTTTACTTTATTCTAAGGAAAGTTATTTACAACTGGAAAAATAATGTAGAAAAATGGGTTATTTGGATTCCATTGTTCATAACCTGGCCTCTTGTCACAGTGCCTCTGTCTCTTACTTCCAGAATATGTTTTGAATAAAGAACAAAAACAAAACAACAAACAGCTCTCCTTTCTGGGCAGGCTGTTCACTGGGCCCCCGGCCTCCAGCTGCTCCTGCTAGAGCGTGGAGTCTTATGCAAAGTAGGACCCGACATACTGTAAGTTAAAGGGCAGGCACTATGGTGTTGAAGAGCAAAGCCCTATTTGAAAGAAAACAATGAAACTAGGCTTAAATTGGTCTTTGTATAAAGGCACTATGAAAACTGAATGGAATTTAATCTCTACACCAATCTAAAACTCTTGTGACCTGCGTTAGGAAGACTTTGTAGAAATATTTTTAATTTTTATTGATTTTTAAAATTTTATTTAAATATAGTTGATTGACAGAGTTGTGTTTCAGGTGTTCAGCAAAGTGATTCAGTTATACATATATACATATATTTACATATGTACTTTTCTTAGGTTCTTTTCCATTGTAGGTGTAGGATTTTTAAATGGTTGTTAACACTCGCTCTTAACCCTTGATAACTATTTGTTAATATGCTTACCACTCTCTCAACTTTTACTGTGAGCTTTCTTCCAAAAATGAGGCTTTTAGCATGGGTGCTGGCTGGCTAGTTAAGAGTTTTGAAAATGAGAATTAAGGCATTTTCTTTGGAAAAAAAAAAGAAAAAATGAACCTAAAACATCTCTGGGACTACACCCACATATAGATGAAGAACACAGAGGTAAATTTCTACATCTTTTCATCCATGAAGTCAGAGGAAAAACACGTTTCAGGTCTGAACTGGCTTGCACATTTGCCTGTAAAACGGAATTGCATTGAAACACGTGGGGTCCCTTTGAACTCTGGGAGTCACACAGCCTTTCCCTGTGTGTGTGTCCAGATCTCCTTCTTATAGGAACACTGGATTAGGGCCCAGCCTGATCCAGTATGGCTTCCCCTTAACAATTACATCTGCAAAGACCCTCTTTCCAAATAAGGCCACAGGTCCCCGGCGTCAGGACCTCAAAGCCCTGGTATCAGGCTTTGTTTTAACTGCAATAGTCTTTTCATTTTGGCCGTATATTTGTATTTCTATCAGATAGTAAGAGAGAAGTATAGTAAAACAATTTGTATTGTTGTGGAAAAGAAAAGGTACTGGAGCAATAGAGTCAATCTATGGAACCCAAAGCAGCCCATACCTTGGGGGACAATGGAGCTGCCATTGCTCCCTGGAAACAAGTTCATGTCTACTTCCCTCTGCAGGAAACTCACAGTACAGCCAGCAGCAGACAGGGTACCAGCAGGGAACAGCCCAGCAGCAGACGTACTCCCAACAGCAGTACCCCAACCAGCAGAGCTACCCCGGACAACAGCAAGGCTACGGTAAGGCGGTGGGGGTTGCAGGAACATGGTCATTCAATGGGTGCCTACGCATGTCTTATTTTGAAATAGCTGTAGGTTTCCAGAAAAGCTATGGGGAAAGCTGATGGTTCCCCTTGGCTAACCTCTTCTATTCCCAGCGCCCCATGGTCACAGCTAAGAAACCAGCACTGGTGTGTGGCCGTGGACTGAACCCAGTTTCTTCAGATCTCATGGGCCTACCTGCATGTCCTTTTCTGTCCTGGACTGTCTGGGGTTCCACAACTCCTTGGGTTGCAAGTTGCTCGCATTTTTCTTGTCTTTCCTGACCTTGGCACTTTGAAGAGGGCTAGGCAGGCACTTTGTAGACCGTCCATCAGGCTGGGTTTGTCTGGATTCTGAAAAAAAGACCATGGTGGGGAAGTGCCTTCGTATCCCCTCCCATGGATGTGACTTGCCTCTACTGAGGCTGACCGTGGTCATGTGGCCCATGGCGCCTGCCAGGCCTTCCCACTGCCCTACTCCCTCCATCCCCTCCTCCAGACTGTGGTGTCACTGGGTCCATCCCCACCTGAGGGGGCATCATCCACATAGATTGTCCAGGAAGTCTTCTCCAGGGAAGATAGGTGTCTTTTCCCCTGTTCACTTAGTTATTAATCATATATTTCTATTGGTAGGTGCTCGTAGGTACTGATGTTACACATTGGGTTATGATCCAAACTTCTTTATTTTACGGTTCAAGCTGTCTCAGCCCTGCCTCTTGGGAGCTTGGGTTGGTGCCCATGCCCCTTGGACGTGCCCCCCGCTTTTGGCTTTGGGCATGTGCTTCTTTCTGGGACCACAGCATTTCCCCTGTCCCAGGCCTTGAAGCAGCTGGTTTTGGACAAACCCCTCAGCCTTTGTCAATTCCGCCTTCCCTGTCCACTTAGGCTTCGAGGCACCATCACTGTCTTGCCTGTGTCCTCGCCATTTGCTGCACATTTAACTCGTGTTTACAGTAATAACTGTGACTGTGTAGACTGGTCCCAAGAAGCAGGTCTAGCACTCTGACGGCAGCCCCCAGTCCCCGTCTGGATGTGGGGGAGGCATAGCTGGAGCCATGGGGCTGTAGCAGGTTTGGCCGCCAGCTGTGGTGCTTTCACTACTCAGGTTTATTTTTATTTATTTATTTATTTTTTACTACTCAGGTTTAATGTGGTAGAAAAATGGGTGCTGATGTCTCAGGGGCTTCCCCAGTAGCTCAGCTGTAAAGAATCCACCTGTAATGCAGGAGCCACAGTAGATGCAGGTTGGATCCCTGGGTCAGGGAGAATCCTTGGAAGAGGACATGGCAACCCACTCCAGTATTCTTGCCTGGAGAATCCCATGGACAGAGGAGCCTGGCGGGCTACATTCCATGGGGTTGCAAAGAGTCAGACACGACTGAATTAGCAGGAACGCACGTCTCAGGGGCTTGGGAGGACCTGTGGGAGAGGGTGTTGGGGAGTGATCTCACGATCCTGCTGTGTTCTAGGACCTGCCCAGGGTGCCCCCTCACAGTACTCCAGCTACCAGCAGGGACAAGGCCAGCAGTACGGAAGCTACCGTGCATCTCAGACGGGCCCGTCCGCCCAGCAGCAGCGGCCTTATGGCTACGAGCAGGCAAGCCTTCTGCCCGTTTCCAGACCCACACCCCGCCTTGTGCATCACATGTGACAAAGGTTTCCCCTATGGCCATGAGGAATAATAAAATGGGACAGGCTGGCTCCCCAGGTTCCTCCAGAACATGAATTCTCTGAGCCTGTAAGGTTTTTAAAAATTGCCACTTCAGTCAGACACAGCTGGCTCTTTGTGTCCTAAACTCGCCCAGAGTCTCGTCCTTTCACACGGATGTTTCCCTCATCCCTGGCAGTGGCAGTGTCTGTTGCGTGCCTGCAGGTTATGGCACCTAGGCAGATTGTAGAGCTTGCATCTTGCCTGTCACAGTTGGACCTGTCTCGGGCAGGAGCAGGGTGGTAGGTGGGAGGAGACGGGTCCTAGGCACTCTGGAGTCTCCTTGGAGGACAGTCCTGGGCAAGAGGTGACTATCCATCAGTGACTATGTGGTAGGTCAGAGGCACCAATGACTATTTACGTGGCTAATAAAACCTTAAGGCACTGTGTGGATTAGGGATGTTTTTCTCTTGGTACCTGAATAGGTAAGGTCCTATATCTCATTATTTAAATACTTCTCACTCTGCTCCCTAAAGAGAGATAAAGAATGAGCCAGTTATACATAGAGAACGAGTTTTCAACAAGAAGTAAACAAGCCCAGGGCAGAGTTATTAGGGAAGCAAACCTTTTTGGCTTTTGGAACATTCTAGTGAGCGTGTAGGAAGCGGTGCCAAGGGGAGTGTACCTGGGGAGCCCATCCCAAACCTGCTCACAGCAGGGTCAGGTGGGGGTGTGACGGGGGTACCTGGCCCAGGCCCAGTGCAGTCAGCTGCTGTGTGACCACGTGGACCAACCTCTTCCACCCACTGACCTAAATCAGTCTCTCAGCCTGGATGGTGGCTTCCAGAACATCAGCTACCCACCTGCCTCATGGACACAGGCTGAGGCATTTGGTCACTGGCCAACCATGCCCCATCCGCCTCTCACCCTGGGTGTGGGCTGAGGTGGGATCTGTCTCATCCTCAGGTGTGAACCCTCTCACGCAGGCCTGTCGGAGTATAATCTGTGTCTTGCTCTCTTGCAGGGCCAGTACGGAAATTACCAACAGTGAAGGACCCGTGTCTATGAGGAATCCTGAGGTGGCATGTCCGCCCAGGATGGACAGGCCAGTGACAGTTCTGAGGGGCTGTGACCTGTAGGCTGCCCCTCGTCTCACGCAGCGTCTGCTTGTGAAGCGCACACTTTTCATGTGGGGTAGGACACCGAGCGTGCACGCTGGTGCCAGATGGCGCTTTGATGGTGTGACATATTTGGTGCTGTGTATAGTATTGTATGTCCATACAACGGAGAGGTTGTCCCTTTTTGTCCCCCCATCCATGTTTCTAGCTAGCTTTAGGGGTCCCTTTGTCATTGGAGTCTTCTCTGCCCAGTGATGGGACAAACCTACCAGAGGCCACAGTCCGCATGTTCTTATGAACAGACCTGAGGTCTGACTCTCCTCTCATGTTTGTACTGGGGGTTGTAAACTTGTCTCTCACTGGCTGCACTGCCCCTGGATGGCAGCCTCTTTCTTCCTGGTCCTCAAGGCAGGGGAGTTGGGCAGGCATTTTCTGTGGTTTGCATTAGTCTTTGTTACCCAATGGAAAGGATAAATAAGCTTCACTTGGAGAGGTCTTGAACCTTGATTTCCAGACCTCGTTCCTTAGCTGTGTCTCTCACCGGTTCTGTTTATCCAAAAAGTTACACGTTTTTGTATTACAAAGTAAAGAGGGATCAATGACTTTGTTCCAAATAAGCAGGAATCCAAGAAGGCAACTGTGATCAGCCTCACCCAGGGAGAGCGGTGTTAACTGAAGGAAGGAGAGGGTAGTCCTCTGGAATTACTTTGGGTTTGACCCTTGTTTATCGGATGGTCGTTTCTGGAATTTTAATATGTAATATGCTCAATTCTAAATTCATAATTTAAAATAGTGACACCGAATTCTCCAAAGAGTTGGCAAGTTATTTTATACTTCTTCCAGGACCTGCTTATTCAGATCGCCAAGCGGGCATTCCTTTTCATTTAGGAATATCTGAAATTCACATCTTAAAGAGAACACCACTGATTTCACTGTGTTCTTCCTAAAAAGAAGGAAAGCTCTAACGTAGAGAAATTTGAGTCGTTTTTACATTCCTAGGACATTAAATGCCATTTAAATTCTGCGCAAATGTTAAAGATAGCTCATGTGGAAAAGTCAGGTCAAAGGAAAAGTTATACATTTCACTAGTAAGTCATACAGACATTTTATCAACCTTTACTTGGATAATAATACCCATATTTATTATGGCCCCTTTAAAAACATCTTTGGGTAAATGCTGACATATTTCCAAGAAGCAAAAAATTTAAAAAAAAAATCCAACTTGATATCAAGTCTACTGAAGTTGATGTTTTAGTGAAGTCGTATGTTTTAAAATTTTAAGGTAGTACTTTATCCATAATTGGATGCTTTGCAGTCTAGAAGACATTTTTAATGTGTTTCTAGCAGAATGAATTCCGTCCCCACTGGGAACATGGCGACAGTTACTGTTGCTGTTTTACAGATGAAGCACCAGGGCTCATTGAAGGGACAGCTGGGGTCCAGTACAAGTCCTGTTCTAGGACGTTCTGCCCTCTTCTGTGGAGACAGAATCACAGGGACAGTGGGATAGAAATGTTTATTTTGTAGACTTTCGGGTTTTAGAAACCCTTAATACTAGTAAGGGCTTAAAAAATACATCTCTATATTAAATTGCTTAAGTGAGAGCCCTTAATTGCTAAATGACACAGACATTAGCAATTTCAATTTAGGGAGTCATTTCCCTTCATTTTGTTCTGTTCTTCCTGACAATTTTCATAGAAGTAATTTGCAAACTCAATCGGGGATTAAAATTTCCTGTTGAAAATGTTAAAACATTTGAGAACTGTGAAAATAGTTTATTTTTATTCTTTGCCAATATGGGAATATGCCTTTTGTGTGTGTGTGTGTGTTTTTAAGTGCTGTATTAATACTTTTTGAAGGAAAAGGACACTTGAAAAAATCTTATCCCAAAACTTCAATCTGAAATGTCTTACATTAAGAATTTCTTGAATGTTGTGTATATATTTTAAAAAGCACTTTGTGAAATAGTTTGTACATTTATTTCCTAATTTATACATGATTGTTGGTGTTAATATATTTAATGATTAATAACAAAATGTTTATTTAACGTGCCGTCCATTTTTATGTAATGTGGGGAGTGATGCCAGCGGCTCGTCACTCTCGTGTCTCTTCTGTCCGCGGCAGCTCAGGCCGAAGCGAGTTGTCCGCGCGGCGCGGTCGGTGCCGCCTGGTCTCCCGGCTGAGGTGTGGGCGGCCGGGCGGCGACCCCGCCCCGGCCGCGTCTGGACTCGGCATCTCCGGCCCGGCACGGCCGACCGAGCATCTCTCCCGCGCCCAGCCGGAGCCTCGCCTCGGCGGTCGCTGAGCGCCGGCGGCCGCTCAACCTCGGAGCCAGAGGTGGACGTCTGACCATTCGGCCGTGACCGGGCAGGTCGCCCCGTCTCGTTCACGAGCACAGGCCGTCCTCGGACAACCGTCCTCATCCGCCGTTTCTCTCTTCAGTCGGACTTTGGCGTCTTGTTTTATGCCTTTGGTGTGATTAATAAACTGGCTCTTCGAGAACCGACCTGAAGACTGAGTTTCCGTGAGATGATGGGGAGCCGGAAGCCGCGGTGGGAGAGGGTTGCCCGGCCCGCGGTGTCGGAGTCCCTGGGTTCAAAGGAAACACCCGTCCACTTGCTGGAAACCCTCCTCGGCTCTCCCCGGACGCCCGTAGCCCCTCCCCCTCTCGCACATGCGCGCTGAGGACCCCTGCGCAGGCGGGGCCGGCCCCGGAAGTGATCCCTGGAGGCGGCACCGGAAGTGACGTGCCCGCGGAGTGGTGAGTGTGGGTATCGTCCGGGCACCCGTGGGAGAGGGTAGGGCACAGGCGTGGGACCGAGCGCGCCCTCGAGTCCCTGGCCCGGGCTTCCTGCTTTCCTTTAGCCCGCGTGGGCGCGCTCCGGCAGCCCGGAGACGCCCTCGGGCTGAGGTCCTCGCGGGTGTTCTGTAGTTGCGGTGGCGCGGTCGCACAGAACAGTGTGAGCGTGAACACTGGTGTAGAGTTCTGCAGAAGCAGCGTCCTACTCTGAGGGCAGCTCGGGGCAGGCTGGACCTCTCAGACTCGTCCTGGTCTGGCACCCCGGTCCGTCAGGAGGGAGCTTCCTTCTGTAGAGGACCCTTCTCGAGACACGAGCGGAAAGGAGAACACGCTTTTAAATAATAGTTCTCAGGCACGTAGATTTTAGCAGCGGAAACGTGTCCAGAGTTAAGAAACACAACATTGATTCTTTAAAAATGACCTTTGCCTTGGTGCCCTGGACGGTGGTCGTGTGTGTGTCCCGCATTTGAAGAACACTGCTGTGAATCACTGGTGCAGTGAGGATACTACGTGAAGTGGGCAAGTGACAGCCTCTCTTGAGTCTCAGCCTCCACTGCTTTAAAATGGGCGTGCAAAATGTAAGGGTCCGAAATCCTGGCACGGTCTCTTGAGGACAATTTAAGGAGGGTGTAAAGGCCCCCGTTTGAAGGGGAGCATTCAGGGAAACAGCAGAGTTGATGTTTTTATCTGGAGCTGGTGACAATGGCATTGCTGCCGCTCCTGGACGCCCGCAGGGTAAGGAGAAGGACCAGGACAGAGGAGTGTAGACATGGCCTCCTTGGCTGGTGGTGCAGCCTTCAGTCGATATCCAGCTCTTGCTACTCCATCCAGCCATTGCCCAACAGCAAGGCAAATGAGGGTGGTCCTGCAGGGTATTCTCTTGAAACAGCAGGGTGGGAAAGGAGTCTAGAAAAGCAAATGGGGAAAATCCAGTATGCGGTGTTATCTTTCATAGGGTTGTAAGAAACAAATGGGTTTGTTTTGGCGTGGGGGCGGGGGGTTGTCCTCAAGATTTATGGGCTCTCAGTTCCCTGGCCACAGAGGGAGCCTAGGCTTCTGGCAGTGAGAGCCCAGAATTCTAACCACTAGGCCACCAGGGAACTCCTTCCAAGTGGCATATGGGCTAAGAGGGCCTGACTCCTGTGGAAAGTGGTGAGTGAGGTGAGAGCTTCCTTCATGGGCTCATTTATTTCAGAAACGTACATCAGGATTTTTTTGGCCCAGGAACCCACACTTCTTTAGTTTCAATTTCATGTTCAGGTTTAAACCAGATGTCTTATTTTACCAGTTTGCCTTTTGTTAAGGAGTTATGATACCTTCAAGGCTTTTCTCAGCGAGACCCCAAGCAGTGTTGGAGGGTATGGGGTGCTGGATGCTAGCAGCCCGCATGGTCCATGGGCCCAGCCGCCTTCTTCTGCTGCGCGTTTCTCCCAGACTGCTCTCAGTCAGCTGTACGGACTGCACCAAGCACCAGGAACCACCCAGGAAGCAGCCACTCTCGGAGAAAAAACTGGTGAGACTTCTAGAAATCCTGAAGGGATTTGCCTCCAGTTTCCTCACTGGAAGTCACAGGGTGTTGTTTTGAGCTCCCATTATCTTGTCTTCATTTATCCTTGAAGATGAGGACATGAGATGAAGGCCTGTGGATACCAAGTACCATGCGGGCCAAAACTGTGGTGGCCCCAAGGTGGTACCCAGTGTGGTAGAAGTGATGACCCTTCTGGGTATTCTCTGCCTTCACCAGGAGGGTGCCCAGACTCCTGTATCACTAGCCTATGTGTCTGAGATAAGTATTATATATATTCTTAAATGCATGGAGAAGGGAACGGCTTACCCACTCCAGTATTCTTGCCTGGAGAATTCCATGGACAGGAGAGCCTGGCAGGCTACAGTCCATGGGGTCACAAAAGTCAGATACAACTGCGTGACTAACACTTTCACTTTTCACTTTCATATTCTTAAATATGTGTGAATAGTTCTTAATTTATAACATTGGAGAGGGGGCGCATAGACGTTTAGTTTTATAGTTCTCAAAGTCTTACACTTTTTTTGTTCTTCTGTTTACCAAAACCTATTTAAAATATGAATGATCTTTAATCAAATTGAAGAATGTACGTGTTTAAGACCACTTTGTTTTCTTCTAAGTAGGGGGTTCCACATGAGGCTCATTAGGGCAGAGAGTACTTCCTGTGGGAAAATTACTTTGGCAGTCAGTAAGTGTACTCAGATGTATCAGGTTTCCAATGGTTATGTCTCCTCCCTGGAATGTAAGCGCTGATTCTGAGTTTTATCTTCTGTTCAGTGCTCATCAGTTGTGCTTTTTTCCCATCAGGTTGCTTTCCCTCGTGTTCAGAATTATGCATTGTGTTTTTGAATAGTAATTCATGGTTTTTCCATGTGGTGGTGCCAGAGCATCTTAAAATATTTGTGTGTTTTCCTTTTTTAAAAAAAGATCTGCTTATGGAAATGCAGATGCCTTGGTCCCCACAGAGGGGCTGTGTGGGCGGCCACATCTGCCTGTGCACTCCTGTGGGAAGCAGGCAGGCTTCTTGGGACAGGGCTGGGGTGGTAGCCCCAACTTGCACCCTGGCACCTCGGGCAGCTGGACATCTTGTGCCAGTGAACATTTATTAAACATTAGCCTGGTCGGTTAGTTCTAATTCTTGAGGTCGGTTGTAGCTCCCTTAGGGACCTGGAGAAGAACTTGCTCACAGATTGGAGCTCGGTTTGCATCACCACATTTAAAAATGTGGACCTACTGAGTTGGCCAGAGACTTCTGCTCTTAGCAGGAAGCCTGGCAATGGCCCAGGGACCGTCGCTCTCAGTGTCTCGTGCTGAGGAACAGAAACTTCGTTAGTAAAGGTGTGTTATTTCAGTAGTGTGTTTCTATTTGAAAAAAATCTAGGAAGACGCTTTATTTAAGGAGTGTCTCCTGTGCTGTGCTGTATTTAGGTCGTTAGTGTTGTTTGTTTCTGGGGCGTGTATTCCACGCTGAGCACTCTTTACATCTGCATCGTGAATTTACATTTGCCTACAAATAGCAGTGACTTCCGGGAACTCTTTCTTATATTTGCATTTTAGGAGAGATTAACAATGTTAGTATCATTAACATCTAATTTTAAAGTTCTTCCTAGGTAGAAAAGGTACATTTCAAATGGCTGCTTGGTCCTTGGAAGGACTGCGGAGTTAATACCAATCAGGGCACCCTGTGCTCTCTGCAGAAACGGCATTTTGTGGATCATCGCCGAGTGCTCGTCCGAGGGGGACGCGGAGGCAATGGGGTGAGCTGCTTTCACAGTGAACCCCGGAAGGAGTTTGGAGGCCCTGACGGTGGTGATGGAGGCAACGGGGGCCATGTCATCCTGAGAGGCAGGTGCCCTTGGGCAGCTGGGGAACTTCACTCTTGTCTGTCATCTCTGGATGGGGAGTTTGCACCTTCTTGCCCCAACAGGAATTTGAATTCAAAACCGATGTGTGGACATCATTTTATTAAATTACGTGGATGTTCACATTTAGATATTTTACCCCAAACCAACTTTCAAACCAACTTTGATGGTTTGTTGTTTTTTTAATGTTTCAGGAACATTAAGACTATCAGAGAATCTAACATTCTGGTACCATATGTCCAAGGGTTAAATCTGTTACTGTTACTATCAGTCAAGTGCTAAAAGGGTGTTGATCGCCCCTAAACACATGGAGCACAAAAGCCTAGCAAACCAGTCCACTTGGAGTTAGTAGCCATTCACAGCATAATAATAAAGTACAGCTGTTTTCAAATCACAATGATATTGTGGGTAGTTGTGAATTTTTTGGAAACTGTAGTATCTTCTAAAGGAAAATAAGAATTTAGCTTTTTCAAAAAGTCTCATTGCTGGTTTGGTAACTTTTGCCGTGACTTCATCCCGTGTGCATTCTTAATCTGAACAAGAGAAACTTTACGAAATGAGATGGGTCTGCCTTTAACACAGAGGGCGGTGACGCTTCCCGCTTTGACTTCCAGTTGACCAGCAGGTCAAGTCTCTGTCCTCTGTCCTGTCGCAGTACCAAGGGTTTGACGGCGAGGACGGCGGCAGGAAGAACTGCTTTGGGCGGAATGGCGCTGTCCTCTACATTCGGGTAGGCCAGGCGTGGAGTCCCCTGTCCACCCTGTGGGCCGTTGGGTTCCCAGGTCCTGCGAGTGGCCCAGAGGGGCCTGTCTTCCACAGAGCAACCCCAGTCGGGGACTCAGTGTCAATTTCATACCATATGCACCTATGACCTGTTCACAGTCCTGAGACGATTCTGTCTTCCAGTGAGGGGACCCACAGGTCCGCAGTCCCTATCTGCAGTCCCGCAAGCCTCCCCTGCCCTACCCCCTGGGGCATCTCTGTGTGAGCAGTGGGTTCACGCCCTCAGCATCGCTCTCATTCGCAGATGCTCTGCTCACCCTGATGCTATAGAAGTGCTACTGGGAGAAGCCATTGTTCTGCCCCACAGAACCCTGAGGGCCCTCCTCCCTCTGGGAGCTTGAAGTACCCCCTTCTCTAGAGCCCCTAAAAACACTTTGTTGTGTTTCAGGTCCCCGTGGGCACTTTGGTGAAGGAGGGAAATGAAGTCCTGGCTGACCTCTCGCGCCCAGGAGACGAGTTCATTGCAGCAGTGGGCGGGGCAGGGGGGAAGGGTAACCGCTTCTTCCTGGCTAACGACAACCGTGCACCCACAACTTGCACCCCCGGACAGCCGGGCCAGGAGCGCGTCCTCTTTCTGGAGCTCAAGACGGTGGCACACGCTGGACTGGTGGGTGTTTGTGCATCATGGCGGCCGAGCAGCCCGCTTTCTCCTATCAGGCCCTCTTGGCTTCATTAGGAGCCCTGTTCTTGCTTGTCCCCCGTTCCCAACCTGAGACTCTCTGACCCAACCAGGTAGACTCTGTGGTGACAGTCTTCACTGTCTTCC
Source organism: Capra ibex (assembly GCA_006410555.1). Classification (NCBI taxonomy): domain Eukaryota; kingdom Metazoa; phylum Chordata; class Mammalia; order Artiodactyla; family Bovidae; genus Capra; species Capra ibex. Next base: position 43,234,947 of record SJYO01045292.1, on the reverse strand, counting down.
AGGTTGGGTTCCCCAACGCCGGGAAGTCCTCGCTTCTCCGGGCCATTTCAAATGCAAGGCCCGCTGTGGCCTCCTACCCGTTCACGACCCTGAACCCCCACGTGGGGATTGTTCACTACGAGGACCACCAGCAGATAGCAGGTAGGATCTCTCAGAGGATTGGGTGATGGTGGAATTCAGAGCCATGCTTATGTAACTTACATGCAGCCTTGTTTTTCTTCATTTAAAAATTATAGTTCTTTATCAAAATCGGTTTAGATTTGCTTCCCACCCCCTCCCCCAGGCATCTGTTAGTGGCAATTCGGGAATTTGAGTTTAAATTTCAAACCTGAGGAAATTACTCCTTTTCACCGCCTCTATTCTTCTTTTCCATCTACGGGGAATTCGGCAGCATCAGTCATGTGGACAACATGTGATTTTAAAAGCTTTCCCTGTACCATTTTGAGAGAAGAAAACTTTTTCCAGAAGATAATGTACCCATTAAAAATAGTAAGCCTGCTGGCAACGTGGTTTGTATAGCACTTTATATTTGCAGAGGACTCTATCATAATTTCTATCAGTAATCAAATTATTAATAGATTACAGGAAGCCGTTTTCCCCTTTTTTGAATCACTTTTGAAGCCAGAGAGATTGGAATGTGTTAAGTAGTTCTTATTAGACTGATCTGTCATCATGCCAGTCACCCAAATATTTCAAAGCATTAGCAAGACTGGAAGCTGCAGTGCCTCAGATGGAATCGGCCTGGTGAATCAGCAAGGCGGAAAATTGAACGACTTCACTCATGAGATACTTTTTGGAAGGAAAGTCTCAGTGCCCAGAGGCCCCGGGCTCCCCTCCTGACTGTCTGCTTGTCTCCTCCACAGTGGCTGACATCCCCGGCATCATCCGGGGTGCCCACCAAAACCGGGGCCTGGGCCTGGCCTTCCTCAGGCACATCGAGCGCTGCCCCTTCCTCCTGTTCCTGGTGGACCTTTCGGTTCCAGAGCCCTGGACGCAGCTGGACGACCTGAGGTATGAGCTGGAGCAATACAACGAAGGCCTGTCCAAGAGACCCTACGCCGTCGTGGCAAACAAGATCGACCTCCCGCAGGCCAGGGCCCGGCTGCCCCAGCTGCAGGCCCGTCTGGGCCAGGAGGCCATCGCCCTGTCGGCAGCCACCGGGGAAAACCTGGAGGAGCTGCTGCTGCGTCTGAAGGAACTGCATGACCGCCATGTGGCCACCGAGCTAGAGCACGGCCGCCAGCCGCTGCGGTGGTAGCAGAGGAGGCCGCACCTGGCAGGCCAGCTGCAACTGGAGATGGGGAAGGAGCCCCAGGGAATTGGGAGGCCTTGGTGCAGGGGCCTTCCTGCCAACCTGGGACTCCCAGCCAACACACCCCCTGCCTTGGGACAGGACCCCTTGGGCAGCGGACGCTCCTGCCCCTGCCAGTCTCTCCCCAGTGCTTCCACACCCGCCTGCGTGTGAGTGACATGCTGCAGTGGGCTCATCTGTGTTAATTGGCCCCTAATTATTAATAGCAGGGATTACATGCTGGCTGACATCACCAGATGGGACGTGGACAGGAGCCAGCGTCAGCGGCGCTGACTCGCGGGTGGTGGCAGCTGAGGCAGAGGTGGGCCTCTGATTCCACAGCTGTTGGCACCCTTTCACAGGGATGCTCCGTCTGCTGCGTGAGGCAGGGGGTGAGGAAGCTTTTGCAGGTGCCCAGCTGTGAAGAAACAGGGCATCAGTGAGGGTGACGCCCGCTCTGTCATCCCAGACGGTGCTGTGCTCTGTGGAAGCTGAGCTTCACGACTGAATGCTCCCAATATCCGACCTGGGCCTCATGGTGGGTTATTAACTGCAGGCTGCAGGCAGAGTGTCGGCAGCCTGAGCCCCAGGATGGTCAGGGACAGGTCTGTGTTGCTAGGTGTCACTGGCAGCTTTACCCACACCTCAGGGTCCCCCAACTGCAGATGCCCTAATGAAGACAAGCCCACACATCGAGCAAGGTGTGGGCCCACACATCGAGCAAGGTGTGGGCCCACACATCTGTTTCCCCCAGCTAAAGTGTGATGCCCCTGACGTGTCCCTGAGGGGTGAGGGAGGGGCAGAGGAACAGGCCCTCTAGGAGTTGGCCTCAGGGTCTCAAGGCATCTGAGCCTCTGGATCACTCAAACCCACATCGTTTCTGCATGATGGGGGCTGGGCAGACCTCAAACAATAAGCCAGCGCCTCAGCTTTCAGGAGCAATTCCATTCTGATCTAACATCAAATCTGCGACAAGAACAAGAGTTCTTTACCCGAAGCTTTATTTTAATGTCTTGTAATTTCAGAGATCCTTGTGTTCTGGAAACCAGAGATGGGTTTTGCATCTGTTTGTTCTTTCAGGCCACCACAAAGAGTAAAAGCCAGGTCTGAGTAGCATTTAATTATCAACGGCCTTTCATCTTGCTCACAGGGCCCCCGCCACGCTCACTCTTCAGAGGCGGAGACGCTCAAGATGCCCGTGTAGCTGACCCGCCAGGGACCCCACTGCAGGGGCAGGGGCTCGTCCAGTTCTTGCTGTGTCCCCCAGAGCCTCAGGACCTGACCATCAGGGGCACCAGTACATTTGTGGAACGAGCAAGTGTGTGGTGGCAGATATCCAGTGCTTTTAGGTTGCTTTTAAAGACATTTAAAAGATGAGGTGGACCCCAAGCCACAGCCCCCGTCTCAGCTCCCCTAGACCTGCCTCTTCTGGCCGTTTTGCTGAGTGACCTGCTCTGAAGTCTGAGCAGCTCTTACTACCTTGATCAACCTGAAGCATCACCTGTTGATCTCTGGCCCTAAACAGGGACTTGCTTTCTCACACTTAATCCCTGTACCCTTCCTGGGTTTGTGTCGGGCCATCGGGGCATGGGCTGTGGGCTCCTGGGTTTTCTTGCGGCATTCTCCCTCCTCCAGGTGGTGTCTGTCCAGCGTCATCCCTTCCCACTGGTTCCATCTCCCCAGAGCTCAGCCACCAGCCTCCCCTGAGGTCTTCTCTCTACTTCCTCGGCCTTCTGTTCCCCCGTGGATGACAGTGGGCTCAGCGCCTCCCTGCTCTCTCCTCCCTCCTGCTTTACTCTCGATTCATCTGCAAAGACCCTGTTTCCAAATCGCGTCATATTGTGAGTTTCCAACTGATGTGAATTTGGGGTCCTCTTCAGCCCCATCAGCACCCTGTTTCATACCGAGCTGATGCCCCCTCATCTCCCCATGCAGCAGCCTAAGTGGCCCTATCCTTGTATGCACAGATCCTTGCCCCACCCCTGCTTGGCGACCCTCTCCCTTGCCTGGCCTGACTCCCCCTGGCCCCCGGGCTCCCTGCCCCACCACTCCAGCTGTTTCCTTGCAACACCAGGGACCCTCCAGTAAGGATCCTCTGGGAAACCAGGCTTCTGTGTGCCAGTGCCCTTCCTCAGACACCCTATGAGTGCCTCCCAGCTGGTGGCCCCGCAACCATCTGATCAAAGCCAGACTCACCTACATGGGCCCTGCCCTGGGCCATGCTGGCCTGTCTCAGGTACGTGGTCCTTGGTATGTTCATCGGCCACCATGTGGCTCTTTGAGACACAGCTCACTGGTTTGCATTGCATCCCGGGGCCAGGACACCAGAGGCAGGAGGACAGACTTGCTGGGCCCATAGTAGTTCAGGTAGAACACACGTGTGGGGATACACACCAGTGTGTTTACAGATGGGGGGGAACATTCAAAGGTCACGGAGAGGCGGGCACCACCCCTGAGGGTTCTGTCAGACGGGTCAGTGGTGATCAGGCTTGGGGGTGGAGAGGTGGCTATGGCTCTGAAAGCACGTGAGGTGCCTGGTCATGTTATCATGTGACGAAGTCGCACAGAACTTGAGGTTTGATGGGTGGACTCAGAGTCTGGGAAGGCGAGAAAGTTCTGGAGGTGGATGTTGGGAATAGTTGCACGACTGTGAATGTGCCTAAGGCCACTGAGCTGTGCACTTAAAACGGTTAAAAGGGTAAGTTTTACATATATTTGACCACAGTAAAAACACATGCAGAACTAAGCACACGCACTTGTGTGCACACATGCAGTTACATGCACACACGTGCAGGTGAGCATGTGCTAGGCACTGTTGACACCATCCGTCTCATCACAGGGTGGCTCTAATGCTCAGGCCCACCAAGGCCAGGGTGTCTCTTGTGAAAGGGCAACAGGGCAGACAGCAGAGGGGACACACAGGCCTTGGGTGGAGCCAGAGCTGCCGACAGGAGTGTGAGCACCCAAAGAGGGCCGCCTGGAGGGGTCTCTGTCTTGCAAACCTTTAATTCTCGAGAAAAAAATTTTTTTTCCTTGTCAGAAGTAACCAGGCAGCAGTGGGTCGGTATTTTTCCAGAGCCACGAGATGTCTCCACTTTCTGCTCTGGCCTTGGAGTGGAGGTGGGGGTGAAGGGCAGGCTTTCTGCCTCACTGTGGTCTGGGTGGGCTGCCTAGCCCATGGAGCCCACTACACTTGGCACTGGGATATGCCTGTCACCCACCCCTAATTGCCTGGTTTTATCATCTATATGCCTGGGACACATCTGTAAGGTCCAACAGAGTAGGGACACCCGTGGTCTGGCCTGGGGTCTTAAACTTGCTTACTTCAGCCCCACCCTGGGTACACAGCCCCTTCCCCATGTGGGATCTTCTGGGACCCACGGCCAGGGACAGAGCAAGCCTTGGAGTCCAGAGGGCCATGCCCCCAAGATGCTAGCATACTGTCCCTGGCCAAGCCTATCCATGCTCAGACTCCTTTCGATTCAAAGATGGTCCTCTGTTAAAGTCTGGGCCACAGGCAGCCACCGGCTGCCCACCCACAGGCCCTTCCCATAGCTTCCAAAGAGCTGGATGGGTCCTCAGAGCTCAGCCCCTCCCCCACATTGTCCACAAAGACAGGGAGAGACCACCTCTGTGAGATTTGAATTTCAGACTCGCAACAAAGAATGCGGTACTTAGCCACCAGATTATTTGTTGTGACTCTGAAATCCAGGTTGCACTGAGCTCCTGTGTTTTATCTGACGGCGGGAGTGAAGGGATGAAGCAGGGGGAGGTTGCATAAACACATCCCTGTTGCCACTGGCCCTGGAGGGGGGGCTTTGGACTGGGCCACCTCGGGGAGAGGCTCCACCCCACCAGGGTCCTGCCTTCTTCCCATCCCTGGAGGGACAGAGGGCCCAGCCTGATGACCTATGCCAGGGCAGCACAAAATGTTTACTTTCAGCCAGCTGCCCCTGGTGTCCTTGGGTGGCCCAGCAGTAGTGACCCCCTCCCTCAGATGGTGGCACCGGCCCACATGGCTGCTTTACCCTGATGAGGTTGGGCCAGCTGGCTCATTAGGACCACAGAGGGCTGTCTGCAGTCCATAGCTGTTTAGGGGGCCTCGGGGGACCACCCAGCGCTGGTCCCAGGAATCTTCTGTGTGGGCCACAGAGCTGCTGACCCAGCATGGGGATTCCATCCAGGAGCTTGGACTGAAAGATACTGACTTCTTTCAATGATCTGGGATCCTCAGTGACATAAGCTTCTGACTCAGGGCCCCACGGGAGCTCAGGACGGTGTGCAGACACCGTCCATCCTCGGCCCTCCCCCACCCAGGGTGTCTTGCAGTCTGAAACACTTGGGTTAGAATTTGACTCCTTTCAATTCAAAGATGGTCCTCTGTTAAAATGCACATCTCTCTTCTCTGGAGTAGTCAGCCCATCACACTTTAGTATGAATTAATAGGTTTGAGGAGCTGGGACAAGGGGCAGACAATTTCCAGGCAAAGCAGAGCCTCAGCTGACACAGAAGGCCCTGGGCCCTGAAGGGCATCAGGGAGGGGCCAGCAAGGAATGGTCCACCCCTGTGGCTACTCGGGAATCTGGGGTTCTGCCAAACTGGGGCCCAGGGCGGAGGGCAGGCCAGTCCCTATCCTATACCTACCTCTGCTCAGAACCAGGGCTTGCTGAGCTCTTTGAGGACTGTCCAGCATTTAAAGCAGAGCGTTTACAGATCACCCAGTTTGACGTGTTTGAATTTGGAAGCCGGTGACTCTGGAATGTCACAGATGCATTTTTAGCCCAGCACTACCACCCCCTCCTCCCCTTGCTCCAAACCCTCCCTCCCCCTCCCTTCTCTCCTGTCTTTCTTCTTTCTCTTTTGAAGGATATTTTTGTGCCCCTCTGAGATTTGTGTCTGACGAGCTCCACAGCAAGGCACCTCCTCTGGACACAGAGCCTGCCACCTTGGGGACAGGACGCTAGGTGCTGTGTGGGATGCCCTGTTTAGTGGAGAAGGGATTTAAGCCAAGGCAGAGTTCCTGGTGACCTGTGGACGGGAAGGATGTCACAGGCCAAAAGCCTGGCATCCTGCCCTTCCTTCCTTACAGCTGGTATGTTACACTGAACATACCAACAGTCATTGTTTCCTACCAACAATCGCGACATCTTTGAATCACTTTGTTGCACACCTGAAACTAACACAACACTGTAAATCAGCTGTTGTGTTGTGTGCTCGGTCATGTTTGACTCTTCGTGACCCTGGGGACTGCAGCCCACCAGGACCCTCTGACCATGGGATCCTCCAGGCAGAAATACTGGAGTGAGTTGCCATTTTCTCCTCCAGGGGATCTTCCCGACCCAGGGATCGAACTCTTGTCTCTTAGGTGTCCTGCATCGGCAGGCAACTTCTTTACCAACTGCACCACCTGGGAAGCCCACAATCATCACAAACAACTAATTATTATTTACTAAATGATTAACTCACTTCCCCATTTTTTATTAAAGACAAGAGCCGTCTCATGAGCAGGAATGTTTCCTTCCCCCCCACCCCACCCCAAGACAGAGGAGTACCAAGCTGGGTCATCACATTACAAAATGTTATTTTGTGCTGGCTTTAGGAAAAGAGGGGCGTTTGTTGACTCATGAAACCAAAAGGGGCTAGCTTCAGGCCAGGCTGGATCCAGGTGCTCAGAGAGCAGCAGGTAGAAGCCATCTGCCAGTTCTCCATGGCTTTCTTCTGCCTTGGTTGCAGCAGGCGTGCTCGCTCCATGGAGAGGCCTCTAAAGAACAGTGTTGGAGGCCACCAGGCCAGCAACCCCAGTTGCAGGGGAGCATCGGCCTCCCAGGGCCCCCAAAGTCCCAGGACGGCTGCTGTCTGGCCACACTGGGGATGTGCACTGCCCCAACTTTCCCCTGGTGGTTCTTTGCAGCCATACCTGGGACCCACAGCTGTCCTGGAGCCCAGGGATGGTGTCAGCCCCTAGACCCACTGGAGTGAAGAGGGGATGGTTCCCAAAGGAAAAGCAGGAGCTGCTGCCACCAGAAGGCATTGGGCTTGGGCAGCGAGAGGCCTTGGACTTGCTCAGGAGTGTGTGTGTTTCCAGGTGCCCAGAGTAGGGCTTGGGAGAGGAAGAGAAGGTGGGAGAGGAAGAGAAGGTGGGAGAGGGTGGGGTGTCCCCTTAGCCTTCCAGAGGGGCAGCCCCCTGCCCTGGCCTCAGCTACCCCAGTGTGTGGAAGCACATTTTCCACATGACCTGGGTGGTTGGGTCCACGTTCCTCCACCCTCCTTCCTAACTCTCCCTTCTCTCTCCCACTTTCTTGGCTCCAAAAGGGCAACTTCTCCCAGCTCCTGTGCACCACACACAGAACATACAGCAGACACCGCTGTGTGCTTTGGGTTAAGATCAGCACAGTTGAGTTCATTCCCAAGGCTCATGGGAGCCCTTCCCAGATGCACTGCCAGGCAGGTTTCTCCACTGTACTCGTCATCCAGGGATGCAGGTGAGTCCCAGGAGGACACAGTGGGGTGGAGACCCACTCACATACCTCACCCCCCTTGGTGCCCGGAGGGACCCAGGGGGCAGGAGGATGGAGTCTTGGCCCCTACTGGCTGCTGAGTGTGGGATATGAGCCAGTTGCCCAGCTTCCAGGGCACCAGCTCTCAGGGTCTACTGAGTGTGGAGCTGAGCCCACCCCTCTCTGTGGGGAGTCCCTGAGGACACAAGCTCCAATAAATGTTGGTAGAAAGGTTCCCGTACCCCCCGAGCCCAGCCACGAGTGTCAGAATGGGAGGTGGAGGCAGGGGCTAGATAGGCTGGGTCTCCCCATGGCTCAGACCTCCAGAAGTCCTGCCAGCTGATCCCAGGCTTCCCTCATTATGACCCTGATGCCCCAAAGGACTGCTGAGTAACTTGACCTTTTGTAGAAAGATGGGAGCTGCCTGCTGGGCTCCTGGGAACTTCACCCCAGGGTGGGAAGGACCCACACCCAGCAGCTGCACAGAGCCAGTTCCCAGGCGGGCTCTCCCGGAGCCAGCACCGTGGTGGGAGGGGTGGCCAAACAGATGGAACCAGTGCCAGCCTGGGGAGGGGGGTTCCTGAGATCTGTTGGCCCTGCGCCCTGCTTCCCTGAGGGCCAAAGGCTGGCCCTGAGGGGAGCCAGGTCACCCATGAGTGTCCAGGGCAGAACCCTGCCTCAGGCCTTTGCCCAGTTCTTCAGCTGTGTGGCTCTGCCAGTCTCTGCACTTGTCCTCACAAATCCCCCAGGTACCCACTATTAGGGCTGGGCTGACACAGCCGGGCCACCCAGACTGAGCTCCATCCTAGGGCCTTAGGCTCACTCTCTGGAGGCCTCGTTGTCCTCAGAAGCAAGGTCACCCTCCTCATCTCGGCTTCCAGGCCCCGGGGCATCACTGCTGCCCATCTGGGTCCCTTTCACTTACATGCCCTTCTTTCAGCCCATGGGCTCAAACCCACCACTAGGCTCAGTGGAGGTTTGTGGAATAAAGGAATGAAATAACAGCTCTGCAGACAGGCTCCCTGTCCACATGGCTGATGAGCCAGGTGCCCCCTCCTCTTGGTCCCCCCAACCCCGTCTTCCACCCCCGTGGGAACAGCCCTACTTAAGGGCCAGTTGTTTGTCTACCTGCCTCCCACCAGCCCATGGCTGGCTCAGAGCCCGGCACACAGTAGGTGCTCAATAAACAGCAGCTGCTGATGTGGGTGGCGCCCGCGAGGGTGGCAGCTCCTGCCTCTGGGCTCAGCTTTGTCTCTGCTCCCAGCAGTGGATCCAGGGAGAAGGGCCCCCTTGGCGGGTTTGTTTGTGGCAGGACACGACCCAATAGACTCTGTGTCTTTCTTCTCTCCTGCTCCACCCCTGCAAGGGAGCTCTGGGAGCGGCAGTTGCCAGAGATTGAAGGCAAAATTGCTTGAAAGCCTGCACTTTTATCCTCCAATTTGTAGCCATTTAGCAGGGCCGGGCTGAGGGGCAGTGTGGGCTCTGGCTGTGCGGGCAGCACAGAGGCGCCCACTGCTGCAGAGAATGGGTTCTTTGTCCTTCTCCAGACAGCTCTGGGCTGCGAGATGACGCCCACAGACCGGGGGCCAGGCGGGTCTGCAGGGCCGCAGGGAAGGTCAGTGGCCAGCCTCACCCCAGGGCCCAGAGCTGCGAGGGCTTCCCCAAGCTCTGGCCACAGGCAGCGGGTGGCCTCTGCCGACCCTGCCTCACTTCCCCAGTCCCAGTGCTTAGCTCCCGACAGTGCCCAGGCCCAGAGCGGACCCGAGGCTTGGCCCTCCCTTGGGCCACTAAGAAGACTGTTACCCTGCCTGGACCAGAGGGGTCTCTCTGGAGGACAGAGATCATGGAAGGGAAGGGGTACCAGCTTGGTGAGAAAATGTCTAGAAGAGGAAGATTGTGGGTTTTAAACATTGTGAATAGCTGCGCCCCTGCTGTAGTGGGAGCACTGTCTGGACCTCACTGTTGGATTCGGGAGCCATGGCACCCAGCCGTAAGGCTGGCACTGAGGCCGCCAAGCGTCTCTCAGCCAGAGGAAGAGAGAACATGGTCAGGACTGTGGATGCTGTGCCGGCACAGCAGGGGGTGTCCGTGAGGTCAGAGCAGGGAGGGGCCCTCGTGGCTGGAAAGGAGGGAAAGCTTCCTGGAGGCAGTGGCATCTGACCCACCCATGTTTATGTCGCCCCTAGGTTAAGCTGGTCTTGCCCTCTTTCTGAGTGGTCTCTGGGCAGCTGGGCCAGTGTCTGCCCCTCTGTGGAGCCCAACGGGCTCCGGCTCACCCAGCACCGTCCTCATCATCTCCTTCTCCCTGTCCCCGTCCATCACACTCATCCCACCTCCAGGCCATGGCCAGGAAGCCACTCTACCAGAGATGCCTCCCCACCTTGGGCCGTCACCCTCTTGAGCTCGGCTCCAGCCCCTACACCCCTGAAAGCTCCCCATGGCTGAGAACAGTGAGAACCTCTGTCCTGGAGCAGCCAAGCTGCAGCAGGTGGGGGCTGTGCTGTCTATTTTCAAGCCTGAAGTGAGAGGGAGTGGCGGGCAGAGCACTGCTGGGGCACCATGTCCCTTACTGGGGTTAAACCCTCGTATGACTGCTGGCTGTCTTCTCTCCCCCTCCCCCGCTTAAAGAGACACTGAGGTGGCGGGGAGGGGCAGGCCTGCATCTCATGCCCGCCTGAGTGCTCCTGTGTCCCCATGGGTTCCAACTGATGCTTGGCCACCCCCATGAAGTCCTCAGGAATCAGCACCAATAAAAAAATACACTTTACTGTGTGGACTGCAGGGTCTGCAGGGGCAGCACGGCAGGGGTGCGGGGAGCAGAGCATGCAGAGCGCCAGCCAGTGCACGGGATGCGGCAAAGCAGCCCCTCTGCTGGGCTTGGCACCTGGCCCCTGGGCTCCTCCGACTGCCCTGAGAGGACTCTCAGGGCTCGGCTCTTTCTCTCTCCCAAACCAGGATACTCTGGTTGAGCAGATGGAGCGGGAGGGGCAGCCTTCTGGACAATCGAGCGTCCAGGGCTCCGGCCACCCTCAGAGCCTCCAGTCGGGGCCCAGTACCCGAGCTGGAGGCAGGGTGGGCAGAGCAGCTGGCTCGGCTCAGCCAGAAGCGGCACACAAGGAAGGAGGACGTGGGAGCCCACACCTGCCAATCCAGCCCCAAGCTCCTCAGCAGTTTTGTCTCTTTTGATTAAACATCTAAGGAACACCGAGTTCACGGACGTGTTTTCTTCTTCTCCGTCTTCCTGAAACACCCAGAATGGAGACGCAGAGACCTGCAGCGAGCAAGGTTCCTGGGGAGCGCCCGGCACTTTGGGAGCAGATAAAGTTGGAGGGAGGAGGGATGAAGGACCGGGTCCGGCCTCAAGCAGGGGACGGACAGCAGCAAAGCCAGCAGCCAGGGCTTGTCTGGGACAGGGCAGGTGTGCAGGCGTGTGCAGGTGTGTGTGTGTGCAGGGGCCGAGCGCTGGCCCCAGAGGCCTGGAGCACACACCAAGCACTTGCTTTGGGAAGAACACTGAGCAGTAATTGTGAGAAACAAGGACATGACCAGCCATCACACTGTCTGTGGGGGTGGACAGAGTGGCTGGGAGCTCTGGATTGTCCCTCCTGGGCTACAGCAGGACTTGGGTGGCATCATTCTGGCTCACGCAGCAGGGGCCCTTCCAGCTGCCCACCAGCCTGCCTCCACTGCCAGCGGATGGTCTGAGAGGCTGCCATGGCATTTAGGGTGGGCCAGAAGCAAGGCAGAGCACACGCCTGCAGGGCGGCCAGGTGTACATGAAGGCCCAGCTGCCCAGGAACCCAGGGCCTCGAGCAGATGGCAGTGGCCTCAAGCATCCCGGGTGCCATGGAAGGCCAGCTCACTTCCAGCAGTGCTCCAGGGAGCTGTGGGGCTGGATCTTGAGCTTCTGGGGGCAGAGTAGCTTGGTGAAAGCCCGGCGGAAGCTATAGTGGCACAGCGGGTAGAGGACAGGGTTGACAGCTGAGTTGGCCCACAGCAGCCAGAAGGACGTCTCGTACCAGTAGTCGGGGATGCAGTGGCCATGGCAGGCGGCCCGAATGATCATCAGGAGCGTGTAGGGGGCCCAGCAGAGCCCGAAAATGCTCACGATGACGGCCAGTGACTTGGCTACCTTCTTATCCCGCGAGAGCCGGAAGCGCTGGGTGATGCTCTGGGACACCATCTTCATGCGCTTCTCGAGGGACGCCGAGGACGCGGACGGCTTGGAGCCGCGTTTGAGTGATCGAGGCCTCTCGGTGCCCCTTGAGGAGCTGCCGGAGCTGGAGGTGGGCGAGGCCGCGGCACCCCCACCACTACCACCCCCGAGGGCCACCTCCCCGGCCTCAGGGCCCGGGGTCACCTCGCTGACTCCCACCCCGTACCTGTGCAGCGGCACGGCCTCCCCGCACCCTTTCTGCCAGCATCCCCAGCAGCTGGGTGCAGTGGGCGGTGGAGAGGGCTGGGCCTCGGGTGGAAGCTCGGTGGTGGCCGCCTCGCGCACTCCATCCAGCCGGACACGGGTGCGCCTCTGGATGTTCAGGTAGATGCTGAGGTTGAAGAAGGTGACACTGAGGAAGGGGGTGAAGAACTCAAGGGTGGAGGCCGTGATGAGGAAGTACCAGTTGTAGAAGAACTCGGCGTAGCAGTGGCCCTCAGGGATGGAGCTGCCGCCAGACAGGTACTCCCAGCTGAGGATGGCGGGCCCATAGAGCAGGAAGGCCAACACCCACACCAGCACCATCTTCTGCACCGCCCGCCGCGTGTCACCCTGCTGGGCCCGGTAAGAGACCTGTGGCGGGACATGCTGGGTCAGGAGGCAAGGGGACTGAGCCAGGGCACAGTGCTGCCCAGAGCTCCGGGCAGCCTCCAGGCCTCTGTGCAGGGCCCTCCTCAGCAAAGACGCCTTCCCTTATCCTCCACGAACCCCCAGTAGGCTGAGGCCTGTGACTCTCCCATGGGCTCGGAACCGCCTCTCAGAATCCTAATATTGTGCCAGGCTGCCTGTAAGCCATCCCCCTGCCAGCTGTGTGCTCCCTAGGAGTCACGTCACTGTCCAGTCCTTTGAGGACCCATCATGTGCCCTGCTCTGTGCTCGGCATCTTTGATATCATCTCACTTAATCTTCACAGCTGCTCCACCCTGGTCCCCACATTCTTGATGGTTCAGGTCAGGCAGGAAAGACCACAGGTGGCGGGGCTCCACGGGCAGAGCTGACTCCAAACCCGTGCTCTCTGCACCCTGACCCACTGCCTCCCTAGATTAGGACACACACAGCCCTGGCAGAGTGAGCCTGGCAGAGCCGTCAGAGGAGATGGCACCAGACTGACCTCTGGGGCAGTGCTGCCACCAGCCCTGTGCCTGCGTGACTCTGACATGGGAAGTGTGGGCAGTCCAGGGTCCCTAAGTGTGGCCACCTACACCCAGGGCAGCTCATGGAGCCTGTCTTTCTGAGGCACACACACCCGTGGGGAGGTCCTACCAAGGGCCCTTGGCCCCAGATAGTCCCTTAGTTCCAGGGACTTCGGACCTGCTCCAGGGTGGAGGCTGGAGTGACCCCCTCCTTCAGGTCCAGACAGCCCCTTCTGCCCAAACCAGGACCAGTCCTACTGGCAGCAGATGGCTACTGAGCAGGCAGGTGGCTACAGAGTGCCTGAGGTGAGCAGACCCCAAGCCCACCCAGCACCGCCCATTCAGAAGTGGCCGTACCCCCTGCCTGGGGCATCTCCTGGCCGCCTCTGGCCACCCTGCCCCCTGAGAGTGAACATGGGCACCCACATCCCAGACTCACGGCTCGGGTGACCGACAGGAAGCGGTCATAGCTGATGAGAACGATATTGAAGACAGAGGAGGTGCAGAGCAGGTAGTCCACCACCAACCACAGCTTGCAGAGGCCCCGGCCAAAGGGCCAGCGACCAGTCAGCACGTAGGGCACATAGAGTGGGATGCAGAACGCCCCTGTGGGAAAGGAGGGCCATGGCTGGGCAGGGGCCTGGGGTCAGACCCCCCCACAGCTGGGAGATAAGCAGGACCTGGGGGCACATAATGGACCCCTTTCTGGGACCAGCAATCCCCCCTTCGCCTCCTTCCTAGGCATGCTCTGAGCCCTGCACCTGGCCTCCAACCCTTGCCCCACCCCCAGCCCCACCCCCAGCCCCACTGTGTTCCTGGACTTGGGAGCAGGAAAAAGCTCCAGCGGTAGGGCCCACTGGGCACAAGGAGACCCAAAGCGTCATTCCTGGCCTTTTGCTAGTCCTCTCAGTGCCTGAAGGAAGGAAGAATTTCCTTCCTCTCCGCCCCGCTGCACCCCAACTCCTATCCTGGCCTTTGGGCAGCTCCTCCTCATCAGCTCGGAAGCAGAGAAAACATTTCTCCGGACTCAAAGGGCACTTGACTGCTACCATGCGGGCGGCTCCCAACGCCAAGCCCCGCTCTGAGCAGCTGGCAGACGCTCCTCTCAGCCCCAACAGGTGTCTGGCGCTCCGGCCCCCTCCTTGCGCCCCGCCCCCGCCCCCCCCGCAGCCGGCAGCAGCGCACGGACACGTGAGAGCGCGCGCTTCAGAGCATCTCCCCAACCCCCCCTTCCCCGCGGCCTCCTCCCCCAACACGGCTCTAAAAATCTCCCTTCCACGTCCCCTCCCCCCAGCCTCCCCCCAACACCCTCCCCGTGTCCTGAGTCCGCTGCAGCCTTTGTTTGGCTACGGCGCAGGAGCCCGCGCTGCACAGTGGCCGCAGAGCCTTGCGCCTTGCTGAGCGCCCGCTCGCTCGGACCCCTTCCCCGGGGACGTCCTTCCCCAGCCCGAGTCCCGGGGCCCGGGAGGCAAGGAACTTCGCCTGTGCCCACCTCCCCAAAGTCCTGGACACCCCCTACCCAGGCCTGGCCTCCTAGCGGGGTGTGTTCCCGAGGAAAAGCACCCTAGGTCCACGTTCCAATCCCTGCTGACCCGACCCGGCTGGGCGCCCCTGACTCTGGAGGGGGCTGGGGGCTTTACCCACGAGGAAGTCGGAGATGGCGAGGTTGAGCAGAAAGAAGTTGTTTTGCGTGCGGAGGCTCGAATCCGCCACGAAGGCGAGCATGACCAGCGCGTTGCCCAGCACCGTGGCCACGATGAGCAGCGCCATGAGCGCCGCCAGCACCGCGGTCCAGGCGGCGGAGAAGCCGCGCGCCCCGCCCGCCGCCGCCGCCGCCGCCTCGCCCGCCAGCGCCCCCGACGCGTTCAGCGGCCCGTCGGGCGATGAGCGCTCCATGGCCCCGCCGGCTCACGGGGCGCGGGGGCGCGGGGCAGGGTGCGGACCGCCAGCCGGGCGGCCAGGAGTGGCCCCGGTCCCGGAGCCTGGTCTTTGCGGGCTCTCGGCCCGGCCGGGTTCCCCGTTGGGTGCCCGGCGCATGGTCCGCGGGCGCCGAGACGGGGGCCGGGGCGGGCCGCGCCCAGGGGGCCCGGCCCGGAATCTGAGCCGAACCGGGCCAGCGGCACGACCACTGCAGCCCGAGCGGACCCGGGGCGGAGCTGGAGCCGGAGCCGCTGCCTGAGCGTCCGTGCGCCCGGAGTGCCGCGCGCAGCTGAGTGAGCCCCGAGCCCAGCCGGCGGCCCCCCGCGCCCCGCGCAGCGCCCCCGCCATTGGCTGCCGCCCTCGCCCCGCCCCCGCCCCGCCCGGCGCCGGCAGCACCACGGACAGCGCCGCGTGCCCGCCGGGCCGCCGGAGCCCCAGCCCGAGTGCGCACGCCGGCTGGCGAAGAGCCTGGCACGGCGGTCGCCCGAGCTGGGGGCTCGCCTGCGGTCAACCGCCCGCGCACACAGGAGCCAGTCTCTGGGCCGCTTGACCTGCCCTGTGCCCTCCGTCCCAGTGACCCCTGGCTGGCTCTCATCGGGATCTGGGGCGCCTGAGGGGGTCCGGAGTGGGAGTGAGGGGAAACTTCTGCATCCGCGCTCAGGGGAACTTGCCCCCACGGGACCCCCTCCTCGTTTCACCCTTCGAGCAAGCAGGACTCGGAGAAAGGAATCTCCCGAAGAGAAAGGATGGGAGGGGTCTCCGACAGCCGGCGCCCCGGTCAGGGGTTTGCTCCACCCCCCATATGGGTGGGACTTTGGCTCTCACTCTCCCTTGGGCAGGACCCAGGGTAGGGTCCAGGGTGACCTGCAAGGCGCAGACAGATGTGGAGTTACATAAGGGAAGATGGGGAACCAGCGAACCCAGCCGCGAAGGGAGCGTGCCCACCCTGAGCTCAGGGGGCCGTAGGCTGGGGGAAAGCGACCGTCGGCCTGGCAGCCAGCCTCGGGGTCCCCCCGGTGGACAGCGCGGTGGTGAGGTCGCTGATGCGGGGACAGACGAGGTCACTGCGCTCCGGGCGCAGCTAAGGCGGCGCGCTGCGTTAGCGCCCGCGGGAGGGGCTGGGGGGAGAGCGGCAGGAGGGAGCGCCCCCTCCCCCAGGCACAAGCGTTCGGATAGACAGGGTCAAGGACGAGACACACACAGCGAGACAGACAGACACGCCCGTAGGCAGACACACAGACTCCCACAGACGAGGGAAACAGCCACCCAGCGTCAGGCTGGGGGACCCACGAACGGCAGTTAGACACACACACATCAGACAGCAGACAGCGAGGGAACACAGCCCGAGGGAGAGGGAAGCAGCGACTCCGCTCAGTCGCCAGCGGCGCACATCCGCGGAAGCCTTAGAACAGAAAGGCGCGTCTGCGCGTGGGGGTAGGGACGGGAGGCTGGGGGAGGGGCTGCAGAGGGACCCCAGGTGCTGGCACACACGGGCACCCCCACACTTACATCAGCTTCCTGATCAAGCTGGGACATATCCCTCCTCTAGCCCTGAGGTGCTTTAGAAACTTTGGGGAGTGAGGGGTGCTGGGCTCCCTGTCCCCCCTCCCCAGGGCTGATTGCAGGGAGGAGACCCTCGCCCGTCATCCCAGCCCCAGAGGATGCATGATGATTCTATGGCTTCTTGCAGCTTGTGCTTGGGGAGAGCTGTTGAGACTCCAGCTCACCACCCCGCACCCAAGCCCTCTCTCAGTACCTCCCCACTACCAGCAGTCTTGCCCCTCTTACAGGCTCCCTCAGCTCCTCCTGACTGCACCCCGACTTTCACGGTGGACCAGGCTGTACCAGGAGCAAGCACCAGCTGGTGGGTAGACAAGCCAAGGCAGAGAGCTCATAGAGTGGGCAGCCAGGCGCTCCCACCGTCCAAGCCTTCCCACATCACTGGTGCTGGGTGAGGGCCTCGCGTCCCTGTGCTCAGCCATGAGCATCCCAGGGCTGGCTCTGGCTAGTAGTGGGCACACTCCCACCCCCTCCCCAGGTTTCTGGAGATGGAGTTGGATAGGGGTTTGGAGAGGGGCTGTGGCCCTCTCCTCACTGGCTGGGAGCCTGTTCCCCAGCCTCAGCTGCTGTCCTGGGTGGAGGGCTAAGTCGGGGGGTGTGAGGAGAGGGGCTGAGCAGAGGGCAGCCCCAGTACAGTCTCAGCCAAGCTCCATATGTTGTCAGTGTTCTCCAGCTCTCCTTGGTGGCCTCACACCACAGCGGCTGGAGCAGCAATGTGATGGGGGGAGGTGGACTCAGCTCAGACCCTGGCACTGGGGACCCAGCTGTGTGCCTTGGGGGAGTTACTCAGAGTGTGGAGACCTGGAAAGCAGGCCATCAGAAGCAGGAAGGCCACAGCTGGCCCAGAGGTTTGAGGTTGGCCGTGGCTGTGTGCGGTGAGCGCCCCCTATGGGCATATGCACACATGACCTCATGAGCCCCCACATTCTCCCTACAAGGTGATAAGAGGAGCAGCCTGCACAGAGCCCAGGAAGACACCAGCCCAAGTCACACAAGAACAGAGGCCCTTCTCTTGATGGCCACACTCCTGGCCCAGCCCTGAGATCAAGGCCTCTGAGGTCACCAAAGGTACCAACTCTTGGGGCCTTGACTTCGGGTGGACGGGAACCTAGAGTCCTCTGTGCTGGGTTCAACTTGGCCAAGGCAATTTGGGATGAATGAGGCAGGTCCTCACGTGGCTGTCCACAGAGCCTCCTGCCATGAGGTCTCTGTCCCAAGGAGGGGTATTCAAACCCCAGAATGGCAAGGAACCCTCCCCAAGACGATGGGAAAGGCTGGCTGAGGGTAGGAGACATAGGCCCCTCTTCTCAGCTCACCAGGACATCCTCGGAGATTATGGCCTGCAGCTTGAGTTTTCTCCATTTATCAAAACAGCCAGCATTTGGGATTCAAAATGTCCAGTCCAACAAGGAAGCAATGTCCTGACCATGTAAGCCCTAGATCAGAGAAACAGACCCCCTGCAAGGCCTCACAGAGGAGCAGCCTATCCACTGACTGCCTCATTCATTCATTCATTCACCCAACAAGGTTTTATTGAAAGTGAAAGTGTTAGTCGCTCAGTCGTGTCTGACTCTTTGCGATCCCATGGACTGTAGCCCACCAGGTTCCTCTGTCCGTGCAAGAATACGGGAGTGGGTTGCCATTTCCTTCTCCATGAAAGTCGTGCAGTCGTGTCTGACTCTTTTTGACCCCATGGACTATACAGTCCATGGAATTCTCCAGGCAAAAATACTGGAGTGGATAGCTGTTCACTTTTCCAGGGGATCTTCCCAACCCAGGAATCAAACCCGGGTCTCCTGCATCGCAGGCGGATTCTTTACCAGCTGAGCTACCAGGGAAGCCTAGGCTTTACTGAGCTTTTACTAATATCAGGGAACTTCCCTGATGGCTCAGTGGTAAAGAACCCACCTACTGATGCGGGAGATGCAGGAGATATGGGTTTGATCCCTCAGTTGGAAGATCCCTCTGGAGAAGGAAATGACAACTCCAGTATTCTTGCCTGAAAAATCCCATAGTTAAAGGAGCCTGGTGGGCTACAGTCCATAGGGTTGCAAAGAGTCAGACACGACTGAGCGACTAAACAACAACAGAATATCAGAGTATCAAGCATTCTGATGCAGGGAGACAAGCATAACAGAGGAGCTAAGCGATGAGTGTCTCAGATAGCCGTGCGCTCCAGGGAGAGAAAAGACCCCAGGCAGGGGATGGAGGGTGCCAGGACAGGGGGCTGGGGGGTCACTGCTGCCTCCCTGGCATTTTGAGACCCTTGGACCCAGGGAGCAACGGTCAGGAGGAGGACTTTTGGTTCTGTTAGGGCTAATTGGCCCCTGTTGGCAGGGGGAGGTGACGCTGCTGGTACACAGAGTGGCTGGGAGATATGCAGGATCAGGGCCCTCCTGGCACTGTGGTAACTCTCATAGGAAGCCCTCTGAGAACTGCAGAGGTGACAGCGAGGAGGTTGTGGGCTGGAGAGTGGAGGTTGGAGGGGCTGAGCATCAGCTGAGGCCCGGAGATCAGCCGCGGCACAGGGCTGTCTGCCTCCCCACCTCCGCACAGAGGTGAGCTGCTCAGAGGCCCCTCTACAGGGATGTTGCTGAGAAGAGGGCAGGTGACGCCCCCCACCGAGACCAGTCTCTTCTCAGGCATCTCCCCAGTGGCCGTGGTGCAGACTTCTGTGTGTGCGGTCTCTGCTCTGGGTCTCACTGCACTGGCCGCCGCACGCTGTCCCCGGACAGCGGCTCTGCTTCCAGCTGCCCCACTGGAAGACCTTTCTCCAGGGGACCGCCTGCCCTGGGCTAGTGCCATCAGAGCCCTTCCCTGCTGTGTGGTGACACAGACCGCTAATGAGAAATAATGAGGACAGTGGAGCCGCCAGCGACCTGCTGCAGGCAACTGTCCTGCTCTCCAGCCAGGGCACATTTGCCAGGGTGCTTGTCAGCACTCTGGGGCCGAGTGCTGTGACTCCTCTTCGCTTTCACTCATTCTGCAGAAGCTCATCTGAATATGGGAATGCAGATTTTTCTTTTTTTGCTCCTTGTCTTCCTTTTTTTTTTTCCTCTCTCTCTCCTGGTGACATTCTGAGCCAGCTCCGGCTGCGTCCTGATGAGCTCAGGGCCCGGGTGTGATCAGGATGGCTCCTGAGGCCACCACTTTGAAAGAAAAGCTGAGTGTTCTGTCTTTGGGGACAAGACTGAACTGGGCCCAGGGCCCTGGTGGCAGGAAGGAGGAGAGGACAGGAGAACGAGGATATAGTTGTGGTTTGGCTGCAAATGACACAAATCAACTCAAAAAAGCCTAAGGAAAAGGAGTATTTATTGTTGGCCAAGGCTGAAAAGTCCAGGGACTGGGCTTCAAACAGAGTTGCATCTAGGAGCTCAAATACCGACTTCTGTCTTCCCCTGTGTTCAGCTCATTCCCAGGAGTGAGCATTCCCCTGAGAACTCTTCCCTGCAACTCCAGGCTGCTCTCCTGTGCTCTCATCTACTCTGGGGTGACAACAGAGCCCCAGAATTAGCCCCATTGGCTTGGCATGGATAGTGTTGGTGGCCAGCTGTGGCAGCATTGTTTGCGTTTACAGCAACATAGTCAATGTCACTAGAACCACACCCCCGGGGGTCATCCCCTGGGGGTCCCATGTGCCTCCGCCACTTCCCCAGACAGCGCCTTTGTTGGCAGTGCCCAGGGAGCCCATGCCTGGTCCTGGGGGAACAGTGGACCTGGACACTGAGAGCCCAGTGGGAGACCGCTGAGATGAAGTTCATGAATGGGGTAGCTGGGCCAGGGAATGCAGCGATGGCTCTCCCTGGGCATCTGTGTCTTCTTGTGCCTGGTTGCTGTGAGTGCAGAGTCCTGGGCAAGAGTGAGGTGAGAGGGTGAGGGGAGTGAGGCAAGGGACTGAGGGAGGAGGGGCAGCTCTCTGCACAGGACTGCAGGGCCTGGGCAGAAAGGGGCTGGGCTCCTCCCCAGCGGTGGTTGCAGGAAGGAGGCTGACAGCTCTCCACACCCAGTCTGTGCCCAGCCCTCCTGTAGCCAGCGCTGCCAGCTCAGAGGCAAGGTCTACCATCAATGGCTCCAGAAAACAGAGCTTTGGGGCCTTGATTTCCACGTGGTGGGAGGGGAGATGGCTCAGGCTGGAGGGAGCACAGAAAGCCCGGGGAGCTGATCAGAGCGGGGACCGGATCCTGAGTCTGAATTTTCTCACCCACTGCCCTTTCCTCCTATAGACAGTGCCCGCCCGTGGAGATGTTAGCACAAGAGCAGGGACCTCAGGAAGGCTCCCTGGAGGAGGTGTGATCTATGGGCATGTGAACAGATCCCAGGGGAGGTGCAGGGGAAGGCAAAGAGGTAGTGACGCTCTTCTCCAAGGACAAGGTGCTGTGCCTCTGGAAGTCCCTCTGGGAGCCGGCCTGTGGCTCTGGACGTGCCCTCTGCCCAGGGTTGGCCGTCCAGTCTTTGCTGAGGGAGTGGATGAAACCAGCTGCATCTCTGCAGGTTCTCTCAATGCACTAAAAATGCATAAACCAAGGAGAAAACAGGAAAGAAGGGCAAAGGGGGACCTTTCTCTGGGGTGCCTTCTCCAGAGCCCCAGGTGGGGCTGGGTGTGGGCTGGCGTGTGGCTTCAGGAGGCCCCCAGATCCAGCTGTGGGGGCTGGTCCCAGCCTGGGATCTTCCCCTGCAGCCCCAGGAGTGTTTGATGGGGCTGCCCATGCCCCCAATCAGCAGCATCATGTGTCACTGGGACTGGGGGCCTGAGCCAAGCATAGGCCGTGCGTCCCGCCAAGACTCTCCAGGGCCTGCAGACCAGATCCTGATCAGACTTGGACAGTAAGCGTCAAAACCCCTGGGATCACTGAGCCAGGCCAGGGGGGACAGGCTGCTCTGCTGAGGGGCTGTGGCAGTGGGTGAGTGTGGGCCCACATGTGTAAGCAGTAGGGGATGCCCAGCTCTGCCCAGCCTGACCCCCAGATCCTCTCCCACACTACAGCTGCACCCCAACCCCAAAGTTTCCTGCTGTGGTCTCAGCCCTGCAGTCTGAGTGTGAGGCAAGGGCTGGGGGTGGGTTCTGAGCCACAGCTTTGTCTGGACGTTTGGCTGGCTGCCATCTGCCTGCCCCCGGAGGCCCTGCCCCCACAGAGCATGTCCCCGCCCCACACCCTGTGCCCAGCAGCGCCACTGTCACAGCAGCCCAGAGCCCAAAGGCATCATCCTGACTGACTTTACTCTGGCTTGCCTGCCCTGCTGGGTTCCTGCCCCAGTCTGGGCCTCTCCTGGGGTGACCAGATGGGGTGGCCCTGGTGACAATGCTGATGAGATGACCTGGGCCAGGTGACCCCAGTCCGTTCTGCAGCCCCATGCCTGGGGTTGAGGCTGGGGGTGCTGGGCTGGGGCAGCACGCCCGTTCATGGGCCAGTGAAGCCCTCCCCAGGGATGGTCACAGTGTGGGTAGGGTAGTTGATCTGGGGCAGGGGGCTGGGTGACTGCTGGGCTGGGCATTCTGGGATCGTGGGGGTCTGACTCCCATGCAGGCACCACCTGCCTGGCTACTGCCCTTCTCTGCTCTGGGGCTGAGGCTGAGAGGCCGACAGCCCCCTCCCCAGAACCCATCAGGGGCCCCCGGGTCCTGCCCTGGAACCACAGGCCACCTCTTTCTCTTCCCAGCACAGGCATCCCTGCCCACCACGCCGCTTTCCCTTCCCAGAAACCCCCAGGGTTACTCTAGGTCTCCCCATCTGGCCCGACTGCTGTGTACTGGGGTCCAGAGAGCATGAGTGTATGTGTGTGCATGCGTGTGTGGGTATGTCATGCAAGAGTGGTGTGAGCCCCAGGCACATGCACAGTGCCCTGACCCTACAGGGGACGGGGGGACAGGAAGCCCTGGGTCTCTCTTCCTCACGAGGCAGCCTTCAGTGGATTCAGAAGACGAGACCCACTTTGGGAGCTGCTTCCTGCAGGAGACAAGCCCAGTCCCAGAGCAGCACTTCTGTTTACTCCGAGTCCCAGATGCTCCGGCAGCCCTTTGGGGAGCCTGTGCCTGTCAGGAAAATAACTGACCAAGTGGCTCAGTGCTGGGGGGGTGCAGTTAATGAAGATGTCCCCTGAGTCCTCAAGGAGGTGTGTACACATGTGTCTGTATGTGTGTGTAAGTACATTTGTGTACGCCTATGTGTGTCTGTGACTATATATGTGTATGTGTCTCTGTACACATGTGTCTGGGTGCTTTTCAGTGTATGTGTGTGCATAGGGACCTGGCTGTGTGTCTATGAGTCAGTGTATGTGTCTGAGCGCACACGTGCATAGGTGTGTGTCTGTGGGTGTGTTTCTGACTCCAGCGGGGGTGGGGTTCCTCCATCCCACCCTGTAGGGACAGGCCAGAGAAATGTCCTCTTCCCTCCACAGTGGTCCTGACTGTGGGACCAGGTCCTCGATCAGGGTAGGGGTCATGGGGTCAAGAGATTGCTCCAGAATCAGCCCCCTCCCCTAGCCTGGGCACAAGTCTCAGTCACTCATTGGCTACACACACACACACACACACACACACACACACACACACACACACACACACGATTCTGCACACACTCACCCACAGCTAGAGATTGCAACATAGAAACAAGTGGATAGCCTCTACCAGGGTGGGGGTGGGGGTGGGGAGTGAGCTCAGCAGACAGAGGGGCCGGGGGGTCACAGGCTGGGGTCCCGGGAGCAGCACCTTGTGGGTCTTGCCCTGGGAGCTGGGGGCCTTTGCTCAGAAGCCATTGGCTTTTCTTAGGCCCGGCTGGCCGGTGGCTGCGCTGGGAGGCTGGCCTGACTTGGGCCACGAATGGAAAGTGGCCACGTTGGGCTGTGACTCAGAACCACAAAGTCCTAGCCCCCGACCAGAGCCTTGCTGTCTGTAGGGGCGCAGTGGGACCACCTGCGCCCTCCCCACAGCCCTGGGTGCTGGTTACCCCAGTGGGACCCCTGCCCATTGTCCCAGTTCCTGCCCACCTTCCCACCTCTGCCCACTCCTTCACACTCCTCCCCACTCCCTCACACCCCTGCCCCCTCTCGCACGCCCCTGGCAGACCTCAGTTTGGGTCCACCTTTTCCTGGCATTGCATAATCCTCTCACATTTTCTAAATTTGACCAGCTGATTCATGCAGAGCTGGAAATGCTCATGTAACAAGTAGCTAAGTTCACTGGAAGGCTCTTCACTGGGAAGCCCAAATGGACAGACCCAGATGGACAGAGGTCTCCCTGACACGCATAGAGAAGTGGGCGGGGAAATCTTGGCTCAGTAGGGCATGCATCTGATGGTTCTCTGGTGGTGGTCCTCCTTCAGGCCTGGCTGGATCCAGGAGCACAACGACTCTCGTGAGCTTGTGTCTCCCAGCCCAGCTCTCCCCTTGGTGTGGCCCCTCCAGGCTGACATCCCATCACTCACAACCCTGGCAGCAGATGCGGGGGCCCCTTGCCCAAGGCCATGGCCTGACTACTCATCTCAAAATGAGGTAGTGAGGTCTCCAGTTCCAGTCTCCTGCCATTGATAGGGCCAGAGGTGGGATCAACCTGTGGGAGGTTCTGGGGCCTTTGCTAGAATACAGGGTTGGGAGCATTGGATGCTCATCACAGGGGTCCACGCCCATGCCCTCAGGTCCTACAAGGGCCTCACCACTGGGGAAACAGGCTGCTTGGAGAGGTCTTGTGTGAGTCAGTGGCTGAGCTTGGACTTGGGGGCTGCAGGTTCCTCCCCAACCCCAGCCCACTGCTGTTGCCCAACTCACTCCCACAACTGCCTGCTGGCCTCCAGATTATCTGTGGAGAACCTGCTATGTGCAGCTCAGCTAGGAGCCCAGGAGGCAGCGTGGGTTCCCGAGGCCTGTGAATGGCGGAAGGTGCCAGGGTAACTCGGTCTTCAGGGGGGCCTCAGGGGGGCCCCAGTCCTGAAAGCCCAAGCTCCGCCCCCCCCCCCGCCCCCGACCGTGGGACTCTTGGCTAGACCTCCTTCCAGTGGCTGGGGCAGGGCTGGACAATTGCCGAGCATGAGGCCTATTATCAGCCCCTTTCCCAGAACAAACCTGGCCTGCTTGCCCAGCTAGCCCCCTTGCCTGGAGGGCATGGAGCCACCAGGCCAGCTGCCTGTAAGTCCTGTGGCCCCGGAAGTGAAAAGCTAGCACCCCATGGGCCCCAATTCCTGCCCTGAATCCTCCCCAGAATGGCTACGGAAGGTGTGGGTCCCAGTGCAAGACTAAAATGTGGTCCCCTCCTTAGAAGCTAGCAGGGAACTGAGACGGAGCCCCCACCACAGTGGCTACCTCTCCCCCCGCCTCCAGCTGCAACCCTCAGGGGCAGGCTCCCCCCTCGCTGTGACTGCCTGGCACAGACTGCTAGCTGCCTCTTCCTCTCCCCTTCCCTGCCTTCCTCTCCAGGGATAGAATGGGGGCAGCACCGCTAAACCTCCAAAAGTCCCCAAATGCCCTTATGCAAGGCCTCCATCCCCACCGACCGCTGGCTGCCAGGAAGGGAGCCAGGGCAGCTGCCACCTGCCCCCTCCCCACTGGCCTTGGCTGCTCCCAGGCAGAAGAATGATTCACCCCCATTCCTGTTCCTGGGCAGGTTTACACTTTGCCCCCTCCCACCTCAATGCCTGGCGCTCCCCTGGCCGGGCCAGCCACTCCGACAAGTTAAATTTAACCCAGCCCAAGCTGTCTTCCTCCCGCTTTCACCCGCCCCACTGGTCCCCTGCACACAGATGCGCCTCCACCTCTCCCACTCCACATGAGCCCCTAGGAAGGGTGGGGAGAGTAGGACCCGAGCAACCCTGCATGCCTGCAGGTCCCCCATAGTCCCTGGGCCCATGCCTGCTCATGATGGCACCCAGCACCCAGCGCAGGGCCAGCAGGGCAGGCAGTGCTCAGCAGTCAGGGCACAGCCAGGAAGAGAGAAACCAGGGCTCAGCCCAGGGACAACACTGAGGCTCCTGCCTGGCACCAGGCTGGGCATGCAGCAGGCACACAGGGTGTGAGCTGAGAGTGCCTCTTTGCAGCTGGCACTTCCCCTTCTTTCCGGGCAGCTATTGTGAGCCCACACCATGCCAGGTATCTGCCTGCATTTCTGAGCCTGCAGAGGATGTTGGAGGAGACCTACAGGCCACAGTCAGGCCTGGCCACACATGATCCTCTGGGTGTTCTCAGGGGTCTCTGTCAGGAAAGGCCAGTAGACAGGTCCTCTGACAAGTGACCACATATAATATTCTTCCCCAGCCCCTTTGTTTTATTCAGACTGGAAATGCACTTAGCTAGAATGTTACTGTTCCACCAAGTAGCATGGGATAAATTTCTGGCCAGTGAGATGTGAACAGAAATACCTAGTGTTATCTTCAGGAACAGGTTCTCAAAGGGAGCTGATGCACCTGGTGGGGCCCTAGTTCTTTTCCTCACTTCTTCCTCCTGGTCAAATATGCATGTGATGGCTGGAGCACCAGCAGCCATTTTGTGTTGTAAGGTGACGCTGAGGCTGGAATTAGAAGAGTGATACAATAAGCGCTTTCCCAGGTGGTGCTAGTGGTAAAGAACACACCTGCCAATGCAGGAGATGTAAGAGATGCAGGTTTGATCCCGCATGGCAACCCACTCCAGTGTTCTTGCCTGGGAAATCCCATTGACAGAGGAGCCTGGTGGGAGTTGCATGGAGTCCCTGGAGGAGTCCGTGGCGTTGCAGAAGAGTCAAACACGACTGAAGCATCTTAGCATAGCACACAGCACACAGTAAGGTAGGAACTGAGTACCTGCCAAACCTGGACAGCCCAGGCTTGCGTCATGCGAAAAAGAAGTACATTTCTGTTTTGTTAGCACCTCCATTATTCTGGGTTTTCTCATATATGCAGCTCTAACTAATCTTAAAAAGCAGGTGCCAAGTGGGCCCAAATGTCCCCCCAACAAGGTAGAAGGCCACTTCAGAGTCATACAAAGCATTCCATAGGGAAAAAAAGTTCAGTTCAAGTAAATCCTGGGTCTGTTGTAGGCTCTCCTGAGTCCTGGGGGATCCACACCCAACAGAGTGGGAAGGGCCCTGAGAAGAGGGACACTTGTTGGCTTTGTTTAAATACCATTCCCAAACCTGCCTGATGGAGGAACACTTTCCTCTCGAATCACCTAATAGCAGCCAGAATTGGGATTCCATGGCACCTCATTTGGGAAACCCTTCAGAAGGGGAATAGCGCATTTAACTGAGAGCGCACTCAAAGGTACTTGGCCCCCAGTTGGGCACACAGTATACGCTCAGTAAGTGCTAGGGCTCCTACTGAAGCTGGCAGTGGGGCCCATGTCAACTCTCAGCACGGAATTCACCCCAACCCCACCCGGCCCCTCATTCCTGCCTGCTCCAGGCCAGCTCCCCTGCTCTGCCCTTTCTCCTGTTTCTGTGGGGCAACATGGGGCTGCAGAGCCCCAGGGGATGGGGGCAGAGCACTGTGGAATTGGGTGGGATCCACCTGGGGAAGAGTTGGTTTGCAAAGCTGCAGCAGCAAGGAAGGCACGGGGTAAAAAGTTTATAAGAGGAATACATTTTTTTCCTGTTTTGGCAGAATTTAATGGGTGCAGATTGCTCAGGTCCCAAAGCCATGGGGAAAAAAAAGAAAAAGCCCTTTGCCGCTGCTATTGATAACTTGTCTCTCTCCACGTGGTGGGTTCAAAACTAAAAATACTCTTCTCCGACGGTGGGGAAGCCGAGCGCTGTCACGTTGCAAAGGAGAGTTGAAAGCTGTGTGCGGAAGGTTCTGCGTGGGCCACGTGAGCGCTGGGGCCCCGCTGCAGTGGCCAGTCGCCCTCTGCTCACCCAGGATGCATCCAGACAGATTTCCTAGCATTGCACAGAAGGGGAGAGGAAACTTCCACTCCGTGGAGCAGGAGAGTGGGCAGGGAGAGGAGTGACCTCAAGGGGGCCTTCCCAAGGGCAAAGGCCAGGTTGGCAACCCCAGGCACCTGGCATGCTTGGATGCCTAGCTCTGTTGCTGCTCTGGCCACAGATAGAGATAAAAAGATTCACCCAGGCTCAGAAACCTGCTGGAAAGTAAAGTATGAAGCTGGGGACAGAGCAGTGGGCTGCAGGCAGGGCTGGCTCCATTGGCCTGCTCGGCAGCGTGACCACTGACCCAGATCTCCTGGACCTTCAGATCTGCATCTGAAATAGGTGCCCAGGTGTTCCTGGAGCCTCGGGGGCATGGCTTGTGGCCTCTGAGCCTCAGTTTCACCTCTGAAGGGGGAGCGATGATCTCTGTTCTGCCTCCTGAAGTGATGGAAGGAAGGAGGATGATGCACTTGAATGTGCCTCCTGAGGGCAAAGTGAGGGCATGTGCTCCCCCACACTGGGGCCTCTGGGGCCCAGGATGCAGGGCTTTGCGCCCACAAGTTCAGTTGGCGACTGAGGGGAGAGGAGTTGTGGGCCACAATATCATCTAATCCTGATTCAGAAGGAGCTGGGACAGGGAGGCTCCAGCCATGTTAACTTGGGGTCAGAGGAAGGTCACAGGCAGACATGACTGCAGGGCTGGTCTGATTTTGGTCTAATCTGAGAGCAATTGCAGTGGGACCAGACACCCAGCACTTCTCAAACTCTGAGAGCACACACAGGATGGACCCTGGGGTCCTGAAGAGACTGGGGCCAAGCTAGGCCTGAGTGCTCAGGATGAAGGGGGACACTACGATAACCCCTGCAACCATGGGAGAGGAATCAGCTGATGTCCTGGCCATGAGCCATGCCCCTCAAGCTCCAGGAACACCTGGGCACCTATTTCAGATGTAGATCCTAGTCCAGGAGGTCTGGGCAGGGCTCTGTCTTTCTGGTAAGCTCTGGGGCTAGGCCAAGCAGGAACACCCCGGGTCGGGCCACTTCCTCATTGCAGGTCTGGGTGAGTCACTTCCCTGCTTGAGGCTCAGTTTGCTCATCTGTGAAGTGGGAATGATGACCCACAGTATCTATTGGATTGGCTGTTGCAAACTGAAACTAGTGTCAGCTTTCATCATCACTGTCTGGCCCCACACCCTCTTTGTCTGCTTTCCTGCTCCTAGTTTTCAGCCCATTCCTGGAGAATTTTGCCTCTGCAATTGGCCTCTTGACCTAGTGATGGTCATGAAAAATGTTCCTGACTGGTCCCAAGACACTCTCCTTGCAGCTTCTAGCTGGGGGAGGATTCCTGTCCAACCCACAGGCACAGGAAAGAGGAAGCAACAGCTGACACTCAGAACCCAGTTTGCTGCATTTGTTTGAAGGGGATGAACCTACACCCCAGCCACGGGACCCACCTGGGATTGGAGCCCACCCATACTCCTAAGGCCAGGGCGGAGATGGCCATGCTTAGTGTGGTCCACGGGCAGACAGGAGGCTCATTTAACCCCAGCCTGTCTCCTGGCCTGAGCACTCCCTTGTGCACTCACCCCTGGAGTTCATGGCTGAGGAGTGGGCTGGTTGGTCGAACCCCTCAAGAGCATGTCCTTCGCCTGGGGGTCAGAGTCTTAGAGGCTTGTCAGAGTAACAGACCTTGCGCTGGACTCAGGCCAGGCCCACGAGGGAAACTGTGGAGCATCTCCGTGGCAACCGGCCTTGTCCTTGTCCTGGCTTGGGAGCCTGCACACTGCACCCTTCCCTCTTCGGCTGGAGTCGGTGTCTTCAGAGGTAACCATGGCAATGCCTTTGTTTCCCAGGCTGAGCCCCGCCTCCCTCCCAGCTTTTCTCTTCAGCAGAGGCTGGGAGAGCTCCTTTTCAGTCCCCGCACGTCTCCAGCACCCACTGACAGTGGGCCCACCGGTGAGCCAGGGCCAGACCCTGGCATGGGGACAACTGGCTTTCTGGGCCCAGAAATGCAGTTCAGGCCCTGGTCGTGCTGCACTTGCTTGCGCCCCACTATTTACAGGCGGCACCTTCATATGCATGGGGCTGCAGAGGCAGCCAAGGCTTGTCCTCATGGCACCCCAGCTGGAAGTGGGGAAGTGTTTTGAGGAGGGAGTGCAAAGGCCCAGGGGGGCTGGTGCTGTGGAGGAGTCGGTGAGGAGCAGGAGCCCAGCACACGACTGGGGAGGTCTGTCAGCACTCTTGTGGCTCCAGGGTCCCACCTCAAACTGGCTTAAGCAGAAAGGAAAACGTGGTGACTCACATGTCTGAATTCTTGCCTAGAGATTCCCATGGACAGAGGAGCCTGGTGGGCTACTGTCCATAGCGTGGCAAAAAGTCAGACACAACTGAAGCAACTTAGCACGCACATGCCTGAAAAGTCTAGACAGAGCTTGCCAAGGTGGCAGCTGGTTCCAGGCGAGCCAGGGGTGTTTGCTCTTGCTTTCCTCTGGGTTAGTCTCATCCCCAGGTGGCCCCTCCCCACACGGTGACAAGATGCCCATCAGTAGCCCCAGACTTACATCTTTCTCTCACCTAGCCTAGTTCTGTGGAGGTCTGTGGGTAGATGGGAGAGTCATTTGACCTCAGCTTTCCCTCTGGCCTGAGCTATCTGACCCTCAGTGAAAGTCCCAGTACTGACCCTCACTGGCCAGGACAGGGTAACCTGCTCACCCCTGAACCACTTGCTGTAACTCTCAGCAGTCAGCCTGATTCATGTTACTCCACTCACCCCAAATCAGACCTAAGACTTAGATGGGATTCGGTAGGAGAAACCTGGTTTGCAAAGGGAAATCTTGGTACTCATAGGCTCAGAGACGTTAGTTTACTTGCCCACAGCCACACAGCTGGTAAGGATGCAAGCTCGGATCTGACTCCAGAGCTTCTGGGCTTAACCGTGGAGCCACGGCAGTCAGTAAGAGCCCCCAAAGGTTTTAAACAAAGGAGGGAACAGTCAGGAGGGTAAACTGGCGCCGTGTTTTGGTGAGTGGTGAAAGGTATGGCACGGAGGGTGGACGGTGAGAAGCCCTGCATGGCTGCTGAGGAAGGCAGTTTTTTGAAGGGTGACTCCCGGTTCCGCCAGTCCTCGGGGGGTTGGGAGGGGCAGGTGCAGAGGCCCGAGCGCGCGCAGCAGCAGCAACCCGGCCACCTGACTCGCTGTTTGTAAACTCAGCTCACCCAGCCACGCCCCTTCCTTCCTCTCGCCCACCCTTTTCGCGTCTATATCTGCATAATCCCGCCTTTCCCTTCTTTGATTGGTCTTCCGCATCGTCACTCCTCCGCAAGGGCCGGACTCCTGAGGGGCGGAAGGCGGGGCCTCCCTGGCGACTTAATTAGCATGTTCCCGCCTCCCAGAGCAACCTCGGGTCGAGCGTTGATTGGGCCGGCGGGGGCCGACGCGACGGCGCCGGGCGCAGCGAGTGGCGAACGCGGGCTGTCAATCGGCGGGGTGGCCGGCCGCACTTCCGCCTCGGTGTCAGTGGGTCGCGGGCCTGCGGGGCGGGGGCGGGGCGGGCAGCGGGACTCCGCGGGCGCCGGAGGGACAGCAGTCTAGGTGAGTGACCTGGTCGGGACCCCGACCGTGTGTCTCCCGGGAACCGCGCCCGGCGTCGGGCGGGCGGGCCTGGGCCTCGGGCGACAGGGAGGCCGGGCCCGGCTAGGGGGGAGCCAGAGCCTCGCGCCCCCCGCCTCTTGGCCAGGCCTCGACCCCAGCCCCGGCCCGCCCGGCTTCCCACCGCCAGCCAGCCCGCCGGCCGCGTCCTGGGTCCGAGGAAACTTGGGAGGAAAGTTGGCGGCCGGCGGCTGGGACGGTCCGCGGGCGGGGGCGGCGGGCCCGGGTCCTGGGCGGCCGCCCAGACCCCGCGTCTCCGGGCAACTGCGGCCTCGGTGCTGGACAGCCGGCCGCCGCACCCGGAAGTGGACTGGAGAGCGGGCTCGGGCGCCCTCCAGCCCCTCTCAGCGGCAGAGATGAGTCGGGGGGCGCGTTGGGCAGGCGTGGCGGGACCCCCGACTTTCCCTTGTGTCTAAGGTAGCCGGCGTCTGTGGTCAACCAGTCTGGAAGGGCACGGGATGAAGAGCCAGTGTCCCCGCTCGTGGTGCAGCCCTCCCTCTCCTGCCCTCCCTCTCCTGCCCTCCTCGCCCCTGCCTCGCGACCACCTGTGGGTTTGTCTGGGCCCTGCGAGGTTTTGTGCCCATGTCCACCCCCTCCCCTGCTCTTCCTTTTGTTTTTAATTTGTCAACTTAGCAGACTGTACTTACTGCAGAGAGCTCTCCACCTAACACATATGTTAGATAAGTTAGATATGTAATCTGATTTTAAAAGCTTCCTTCTCTCTGCAGTTACATTTCAGTAATCAGCAGAATAAATCTTGAGACTTAATAAGCCCAGAGCAAGACTATTGGGTAATCAGCAATCAATCTTCCCAGGTTTTTCTGGGAGAAGCAGCGGGTGGTGTTAGGATGTTCCTGGCACTCTTGAGTGTGAGGATCACCTCCCAGGAAGCTGGGTTCCTGTCCTTGGGGTCAGTCTAGGACAAGTTTTGGACCTCCCAGCAGCAGCAGCCTGTGCCTTAGTCCCTTTGCTGGGGTGGCCTTCACACATTTGGAGACGTGGTCTCACTCAGTGCAGTTCAGCAGACGTCTCTGGGGTGCCCGCTGCATACCTGGCTATGAGCTGCAGGTGCTGTCCATCCAGTGGGGCTGGGGAGCAGCAGTGTCCTGGGACCCTGGCATTGTGGCTCCTTGTCCTGGTGGCAGAGCGAAGGCCCTTGCTAACTGTGCCCTGAGCAATGTTTGCCCATCACTCCTGGCCTCAGTTCCTTCCTCTGTGACACATAACCATGTTCCTGGCAGGGCTGATAAGACAGCAGATGAAACGCTTGTCTGCAGCAGTTCTGACATGTGGCAGGTGCACAGTTGTTAACTCTCTGCCCCTTGGTTGGAGACAGGAACCTTATGGACTGCACTTGCTCCTTGTCCTGCGCAGCGCCTGGCAGGGTGCTGTCATTCAGTCCGTGGACAACCGAAATCTCCTTAGAGCTTCCTTTGTCTGTTTGCTTCACCTGTCCTTCTGTTAATAAGCTCTTACCTAAGATGACAGTAATACCTGACAAGCGTTGTCCAGGACTGCTGTAAGCACATTATATTCACTTGATTCATGTGGTTTTCACAGTAGCCTCCAAGACTCTTCCTTAGTTCCATTTTCCTGTGTCTAGTCATGAGAAAACTGAAGAACAGAGAGGTGAAGTGTGTGTACTTAGTCGGCTCAGTCGTGTCTGACTCTTTGAAACCCCATGGACTGGCTCCTCTGTCCGTGGGGATTTTCCAGGCAGGAATACTGGAGTGAGTTGCCAGGCCCTCCTCTAGGGAATCTTCCCAACCCAAAGATCGAACCCACGTCTCTCGCGTTGCAGGTGGATTCTTTACCGTCTGAGCCACCAGGGAAGCAGAGAGGCTAAGTAAGTTACTCTGAATCACATAGGAGTAAGTTATAGAGCAGGGATTTGAACCGAGGCAGTCTGGCTCCAGGGTCCACATCCTTAAATACCTCTCTGTAGTGCCTTTTAAAAACAAACATTTTCTTTTTCAAGGTCCCTTCAGCGTTTTTCTTTGGAATGTTTAATTGCCTCATTACTGTGTGTCAGAACTTTGTTTCTTGCAGCACACATAACTGATAAATTTTCATTTGGGGTGAGCGTGAATGTTTATGAAGCCATTTAATTTCTTCTGAAATAAAGTAGAAATTCTCCACTGGCTATCCAGGATTTTGCTCAAGTACCTTGCCTGCTGCCCAGTTCTGCAGTCAGTGGGGAAGCCGCTAACGTTCACTGTGTGAGAGGGCAAGTTGAGGGGACAGGGGTGACATGGATGGATATGCTGTTGGGCCCAAGCCTTGGTTTTGAATTCATTTCTGTGCGAGCTTGATGCGGTGAACTTAAGACTGTAAACCGTGCACTGAGGGCTTTCCTTTTTCATCCCAGGTGTATTCAGAGGGGTCAGGCTCTGGCTTACCATTTTCAGAAGCAGTGTCATTTCAGTGTTTAAAAAGTGCCACTTGACCTTTGTCCCACTGCATCTTATCTAGGCCCCCCAGGAAATGCTGGCAAACGAGTCTTGGATAAATACTTAAAACCAGCCTGATTTTAAAGATCTTGGTACAAATCTTGGTAAAATCTTCAGCTAATTATGAAATGTTGGAAACATTTTATTTATTCCTATACTGTCTTCAAATGATTTCTTTAATATTCCTGTGAAAAGCCAACACCCATCTTTTCCTAGGAGTTTGGCTGTGTGGGGTATAAGGCATGCAAGGCTTGCATCTTTGAGCAAGGGCTGTGATGCTGGTCCTCAGGTGGCTAAAGTGTTCTGTCTGAGAGGTTAGGAATCTTCCCTGACATGGCCTGAGGCTCTCGGGTTTTGGCCCCCTGGCTCTCTTTGATGGGAGGAAAGTTACTCATCTGCTCTTGCCTCAGGGGTGCTGGCCTGTGAAGTGGGCTATTGCGTAGGTTATATGTGAAAGTGTAACTGAGCGGACCTGGCACTGTAGTAGATTCTCAGTAGACTTTCCGTCGTAGACCTGAGAGCACTGAAATTGACCTCTCCCGACACTGACACAGACAGACAAATGCAACTTATCAGTGAAGGGAAGCCAGGGAAATCGTTGGTAGGTAGATCTGCAGTTCTATTGAAATGAGCTACAGTAACACTTCTAAGATATGACTATTCAGGTGGAGTTGTCTGGAAAACCCCTGACCCAAGCAGTATCTCTCCTGGGGCTCAGACCCACAGACAGAAACTTAGTGCACTTTAAGATTGAATTGATATGGATACTGGGAGGAAGTTAGCATTTGAACATAATTGATTATTTACAAATACTTAAATTCTAAGAATCATTAGTATTTTAGGTCTTAGTTTGGGACTTTCAATGCAGTTTCTGTGCACAGTGATTAATTTGTGTCTCTGCTGCAGTGTGTACTTGTCAAAGCATTTTTGCTGATAAATCCCAGGCATTGGCATTGCAGCCATATTGCCCTCTGGCTGGAAGCGTGTGTGGAATACTCAGACCGGTAGCTCCCCTTAACAAACATGTAATGAAATGGTCACTGTAACCCATCCAGGAGCTTTGTGGCTCTTATTTCCTCTTTTTTCCAAATTCAGGAAAGCACTTGGGGTCATTGGGCAGCGTTTCAAAGCATCACCATCTTTCAACTGGTAACCTGTCTGAAGAGCTGGACAGTGGAGGTCAGCCTTCAGAAAGGACTGTGTTTAGAGACGTGGAGGTGTGGAGACCTCTCTGCCTGATGTTTGTGTGTCTCTTTCTTTGCTTTCTCATTTCATCAGTGGAGTTCTTGCAGGATTTCTTTTGATATGCAAACCCTGAGTCAATGCTGGCCCGGTTAGCCCTGCACCAGCCCGGCCTGTAGCTTGGGGGCCTAGCGGGGAGGAAGTCTGCTCACCCCTGGGCTCTGGGGTCATGGCAGGAGGAATGGTCTGTGTGGCTCTGGGTGAGGCAGACCTGTCTGACCTTGAGCTCATACCTTTATCTGAGCGGTGGGCCCACCGGCCTTGACAGGTGCCTGGGAAGCACTGTTCCACGCTGGTACACAGGTTCTTGGGGGAGAGGCGGGCATGAGAAATGGTCTTGTGCGAAGTCTTCCTGAACCCAGGTTCTAGAAAAGATGACGGCAGCCATGGGGGGCAGGGGTGGGTGTGTGTTTTACTGAACAAATGAAATGCTGGTTGTGGGAAAAGATCAGCTGTGACCTGGCGCCTGTGCCACCATGCTTGGCTGAAAGGTGAGTTCCACTGTCGCCTTAAACCAGGGAAGTGTGTGCTCTGACGGCCAAAGCGGGAAGCTTTGTGGGTGAAAAGGAGCACCTCAGAGAGAGCTCCAGCAGTGACAGGTGTGAACTGGGGCCGTGACCAGGGAGGGCCAGTGCATCTTGTGCCCAGCATGGTACCAGTTGGGCACCAGTGCCTGTGTTCTGTTAACCACGGGGCATGTTCCAGCGTGTGAGGGAGGGGCTGGAGGGCCCGGGGCTGCCCTGAAGTCCATCTTGGAGGTAGGGTGCTGTGGGTTCAATGGCAGGGCTTCTTACCAGAAGAACTTGTGCAACTGTGTAAAAAGTGGAGGTTCCAGGCCCAGACCTCACCTCCTCGGAGCGGGCTCCTAGGCGGGAGGCCCGGGTCGTGTGTGTGCCCTACTTCTGTGACTCCAGTGGGGCTGGTGTACTTGCCAGGGGTTAGGGTCTAACTACAGGGTCCTAACCCATTTTGGATCAGGATCAGGGACCACCTCCACCCCCCACCCCTGCTGCCCCTGCTTTGAGAACTGAATGAAGAGTCTGAATCAGGTTCCTGGGGAAAAGAATGAACTCAAACAGAACTTTGCACTTTTTCCCTTTTCATTTCTCTCTTTTTTTTCCTAGGGGTGGGGTGGTTAGAAATTTGTGGAGTTCCCTGACCTTGGTTAGTGCTCAGGAAGTGCCTGGGGTAGGCGTGACTTGGATGGTGAATTTCTTAGCAGGTGAAACCGGTCAGGGGAGCGAGCAAGTGTGTCCTACTTGGGCGGGAGCTAATGGGGAAGGACCTGGAGTGGGAGAGGGAGGAGGCTAAAGGGCGAGGCTGTCAGACTGGTCCCTGCCCCATGATGGATGTGGCATCTGGAGCATTCCCCCACAACATGTCCAGGCTGTGGTCCTGCTCATGAGAGATGGACCCGCTGCAGGAGGGGCACTGCCATGGCCTGATTTCTCCCGGCCCTCAGTGTGCTGCCTCCACGGTGGCTGCCGCTCTTGTGGTTTTGTGTGAACACAGCCCCGGAGGCTGTGAACGGGCTCCCTGTCCAGAGCTCTCTCACCCACACCCCCAGGCTGCGTTCACACCACTCTGTTTTACTCTGTGTTGATTCAAACAAACGCATTTGCACAGAAGAGCATCCATTCATCCCGTGCAGTCCTTGTCTGCAGTGCTGTGCACTGGGTCATCAGTGTGTCCTCCAAGTGCCTACCAAGACGTACTGTCCTGGTGCTCGCCACTGCACAGGGAGCAGTTGAATCCCAGGGGTGGGGGTGGGGGGCGCATGGGACTAGACTGAGTCTGTCGTGGACAAGTACCTGGACGGGGGTCTCAGCTGCTGCTGAGGCCCAGCAGGAAGTGTGGCTCCTGGGACTGGACTGGTTTGCCCCGTGGGGTGGAGAATGGTAAACAGTGGGTGATTAATGCAGCTGTTTACACAGCAGAGAGGTTTGCTTACCTTCCTGAGTCTGGAAACTTTCAGTTTCTTGCCTGAACCCCTAACAACCTCGGCTAGTTGTGTGCTGACTGTAAACTGCTCGCTGGCATGGACAAGATGGGAGCCTCTGGGGCTAGGCTGCTCTGGCCCCTTGCCCTAACTCCCACCCCTCAACGAAGACATTTTGAGGTCCCTGCAGCATCTTCATCTTTTGCTGAAGATCACGCCACCCTGCAGAAGGCCGGGGTTGTGGAAAGTCCACAGACAGAAAATACACATGTACTCATTTTGCCCTAAAAGAGCACCTTGATAGAGCCTCAGGCACAACTAGACTCAATCAGATTCCATCGAGTGTAAGGAACCAGTGTCCAAAAGGCCACTCTTGGTTCTTCCCTGTGGTCCCCGAGGTGCATGTGGACAGGTGCTCTGCAGATGACAGCCAGCCTTTTGAGAGGCCTTGCTGGGAGCAGAGTGGGGGTGTTTACCTTATTCCACCACCAAGTTTCCAGCCTCAGGAGCGTGACAACCTGATCATTCTTCAGCAGGTAGTGAAGTGCGCATTTCAGTGAGTTCAAGAGGTGAAAACCAGGACAGCTTTGGAAATAAGAATAAAGGGCAGGCTTGGCCTGATGCTCTTCTCTGCGCTCCATCTGTGGCTGGTTGGGAAGCCTGCATGGACCAGGCCAGCTCTGCTGCTACCACCTGACTTGTGTGCAAAGGCCAAGTGGGGCCACCGGAGCTTCCTGGGTCCCCATGTTGTCCCAACCCAGTGAGGCCCTGCAGCGCTCTTTCTGGGATGGACACCACCTGCCACATTGGCCACTGGAGTGGAAGGGATTCAGCTGGGTAGCGTCACAGAGAAGTAAGCATTGGCTTCCTCTCTGCATGAGCTCAGAGTCACCTGTGGCCCCGTGGCCGCTGCTCCAGACAGATCAGGTTAGAGAGAGTACTTCTAGCACGGCATTGGTGCAAACTGAGTGCTTGTTTCCATTAAGTCTTGTTCTTTTACAGAAGAAAGAAACTGGGCACTGTGGCGTGGTGGCAGGAGGAGGATAGGTAGGAGCCGTTAGGCATCCAGGAGACAGGTGGGCTTCCTTGACAAAGTGGACATCTCAAAACTGAAACAGTCAGTGACCACAAAGGCCACTGTTCACCCACAGCAACACTGCCACATGGAGGGGATGACACCTCGGGAGGCCCTGGGACTGGTGGTGTCCCTGGGCCTTGTTCCTTCCTCAGAGGGTGGCCGGATCAGGAGAGCCTGTGGGCACGCTTGCGCCACCCCAGAATGAGTTGACATCACCCAGCAGTCTCAGTTCCCCTTTTCCAGATTTAATTTTCCCATCCCCATCCTTCGGCTCTTCAATTCCTCCAGATACTGATGGAGTCCATTATGTGCTAAACTCTGGTTTTCACACTCAGGAGAGATGGGGCTTCCACGCTCTTGGTGGTCATCCCAGCCTGTGCGCTCTGGTAACGTGGAAGTGTCTCTGTAGCATCTCTCTGGGGTCTGACAGGACAGCCTCGGGGGTGTGGCCAGTTTGGTCACAGCCAGATGGCCCTCGGGAAGGGGAGGCCCTGGGGCAGTACTGGGACCTCTCTCTGGTCTGTTCCATCACTGGCCTGAGACTGACTGTGGCCCTCTGCACTGTGCACGGGAAAAGTTTGACCTTGACCTTGATAGCTGTGGGATGGTGAGAGACTTACGGACAGACTGGGCTCTTGCCGGCTACCGCTCCCTTGCTTCTGTCTCTGACTCATTCTTGACGGAAATCCTGTTGAGCACATGTCCTATCAGGGAAGCGTGCCCCCTGGCTGAGGCCCTGGCTGGGTCTCACCGGCAATTCCTTTGGGGTCGTCTGCTTCGTGACCACCCTCGGGGTGTGAGCTCTGGGAAGCAGGAGGTGGGAGTGGGGGGTGGGACCAGGCCTTCTGGGCAGTTCTTGTGTACCCTTCTTCAATCCCCAAATCCGCTCCCCACCCCGGCCCCGGTGCTCTAGCCCCCTGGCCTCCCTTGGCTCCTTGCCTCTCCCAGCGGGAACGGGGATGGAAGGCTTTGGCTGCGTTCGTGTGAGCCGTTACAAGGAGCAGCACCCCCTGAGGCTGGAGTGTGGATGGGGTTTGGGACCCTTCTCAGAGGGAGTCTCGCATGAGAATCTCTTAGTTCCCAGGGGAATTCTCCCTTTCCAGGGCAGTGCTTCAGAGCCTGGCACCCAGCGCGTGGAGCTCCGTGCACAATTGTTCATTTCTTGTTTGTCCTACTTACGAATGTATTTTTTTTTCCAGTTTAGAAAGTTGCAGTAAAATACACATAGCATAAAAATTACCGTCCTGACCATTTTTAAGTGTGCAGTTCAGTGGTCATATATACAGCCATCACCACCAACCACCCCAAAGCTCTTTTCATCCTGTGAAATGGTAAAGACCCATTAAGCACCAGCTCCCCATTTCCCCTCTGCCAGCCTCTGACAACCACCTTCTTCCCATCTCTATGAATTTGACTCCTCTACGATCCCCGTGTAAGTGGGATCACACAGTAATTGTCTTTTCGTGTCTGGCGTATTTCACTGGTCATAATGTCCTCAAGGTTCCTCAGTGCTGTAGCATGTGGCAGGGCTTCCTTCCTTTCTAGGGCTGAAGAATATTCTGTCATGTGACTGGACCCCATTTTGCTTTTCCTTTTGTCTGTGGATGGACACTTGGGTTGCTTCCACATTTTAGCTGCTGTGAACATAGGTGTGCAAAAAATTGAAAGAATTGCTTTCAGTGCTTTTGGGTACATACCTAGAAGTGGAATTGCTGGATCATGTGGTAATTCTATTTTTAATTTTTTGAGGAACTGCTCTACTATTTGCCACAGCGGCGGTACCATTTTACATTCTTGGCAACATGCGCAAGGGTTCCCCTTTCTCCACACCCTCACCGAGACTTGTCAGTTTCTGTTGTTTCTGATAGTAGCCATCCTAAAGGGTGTTAGGTTGTGTCTCACTATAGCTTTGATTGCATTGCCCTGATGATTAGTGAGCTGAGCATCTTTTCATATGCTTATTGGCCATTGGTATGGCCACCTGATGCGAAGAACTGACTCATTTGAAAAGACCCTGATGCTGGGAAAGATTGAGGGCAGGACGAGAAGGGGACAACAGAGGATGAGATGGTTGGATGGCATCACCAACTCGATGGACATGGGTTTGGGTGGACTCTGGGAGTTGGTGATGAACAGGGAGGCCTGGCGTGCTGTGGTTCATGGGGTCGCAAAGAGTCAGACACGACTGAGCAACTGAACTGAACTGATGTGTTCTCTGGTGAGATGTCTGGTCAACTCTTTTGCCCATTTTTGAATCAGGTTGTTTGTTTTTTGTTATTATGTTTTAGGAGTTCTCTATATAGTCATGATATTAACCTGTTATCAGATGTATGATTTGCAAATATTTTCTCCCATCCTGGGGGTTGCCTCTATACTCTGATAGTATCTAATGCACAAATTTAAAAATTTTTTCATGAAGTCAGTTTGTCTAATTTCTCTTTGTCTCTGCCTTTGGTGCAGTTGCAGGACACCTGGGTTCAGTCCCTATGTTGGGAAGATCCCCTGGAGAAGGGAAAGGCTACCCACTCCAGTATGTTCTGGCCTGGAGAATTCCATGAACTGTATTGTACATGGGATCGCACAGTCGGACATGACTGAGCCACTTTCACTTTCACCTTGGTGTCTTATCCAATAAACCATTGCCAAATCCAAAGTTATGGAGGTTTTGCCCTATATCTTCCTCTTAAGAGTTTTTTAGTTTTAGATCTTACATTTAGGTCCTTGATCCATTTTGAGTTAATTTTTGTGTATGATATAAGATAGGGTCCAACTTCATTTCTTTGCCGGTGGATATCCAGTTTCCCAGCACCGTTTGTTGGAAAGATAGTCTTTTCCTTCTTGAATGGTCTTGGCACACTTGCTTGTCAGAAGTCAGTTGACTGTATATGTGAGGGTTTATTCCTGGACTCTCTTGTTTTCCATTGGTCTCTGGGCTAGTACCACACTGTTTTGATTACTGTAGTTTTATAGTAAGTTGTGAAATCAGGAAGTGTGGTCTTCTGGCTTTGTTCTCCTTTCTTCAGTTTGTTTTGGCTATTAAAGGTCACTTGACATTCCATATGAGTTTTAGAATGGATTCTTCTATCTCTGTAGAAAACATCATGTTGCTTGATAGGCATTGTATTGAATCTATAGATTGATTTGAATTGTATCAACATCTTAATATTCAGTCGTCCAATCCATGAACGTGGGATGTGTTTCCATTTGCTTATGTTTTTCATTTCTTTTGGCAGTGTTTTATAGTTTTCATTGTATGGTCTTTAACCTCCTTGGTTAATTCCTAAGAACTTTATCCTTTTAGATGACTTTATCCTTTAGATGATTGTAAAAAGGATTGTTTTGGGGATTCCCTTTTCAGACTGTTCACTGTAAGCGTGTAGAAATACAACTGATTCTTCCACGTTGAGTTTGTATCCTGCTACCTTGCTGAATTAATTTATCCTAATAGTTTTTTTGTATGTGTTTGTGGAATCTTTAGTGTTTTCTCTATATAAGATCACATCATCTGCAAACATAATTTCACTTCTTCTTTTCCAATTTGGATGACTTTTCTTTCTTTTTCTTGCCTAATTATTCGGCCTAGAACTTTCAGTACTGTGGTGACTAGAACTGGTGAAAGTGGGCATCAGTGGTTTCCTGATCTTAGAGGAAGAGCTTTCAGCACTGAGTATGATATTTACTGTTGTTTTTTCCTATCTGGCCCTTATTATGTTCTCCTTCCATTGCAGTTTGTCAAGTATTTCTGTCATGAAAAGGTGTTGAATTTTGCATCAGTTGGGATGATCATGTGGTTTTTCCCCCTTCATTCTATTAATGTGATATATTACATCAATTGAGTTTCACGTATTGAATCATCCTTTTGTTCCATGAGTAAATCCCATTTGGTCATGACACGTAATCCTCTTTAATATGTTGCTAAATGTGTGTCAGTGTGTTCTATCTATTAGTATTATGTTGAAGACTTTTGCATCTGTGTTTGTAAGGGATATTGGTTTGTAGTTTTTTTTTTGGTAGGGTCTTTACCTTATCACATAGATGGGGTTAGGAAGTGTCTATTCTTCTTAATTTGGGAGAAAGTTTGAGAAGAATTCATGTTCTTTTTTAAATGTTTTGTAGAATTTTGAAGTTGTCAGATCCAGGGTTTTTCTTTGTTGGGAGATTTTTGATTACTGATTGGCCTGCTCAGATTTTCTGTTTGATTTAGGCTTAGTACTTTTTGTGTTTCTAGGAATTTGTCATTTCATCTAGGTTATCCAGTTTTGCAGGGTTCATAGCCCTTTCTTATAATCCTTTTGTTTCTGTAGAATGAGTAATGTCCCCATTTCAATTTATGATGTTAGTTTTTTAACTGTTCTTTTTTATTGGTCCATCTAACTGAAGATTAATCGATTTTGTTGATCTTTTCAAAGAACTGACTTCTGGTTTCACTGATTTCCTCTGTTTTCCTATTCTTATTATTTCCTTCCTTCGGCTAGCTTTGGCATTTGTTTGTTGTTCTTCTCCTTCCTTAAGTTGTGAGCTTAGGTTATTGATCTGGTATCTTATTTTTTTAGTGTAAGTGTTGGTAGCTATACAGTTTCCACTTAGCTCTACTGTCTCTGCGTTCCATAAACTTTGGTGTGTTGTGTTTTCATTTTCATTTGTTTATGAGGATTTCCTACTTTTCCCCTGTAGTTTTTTCTCTGATCTGTTGGTTGTTTAAGATAATTCTTCATTTTGTTTTGGCAGTGCCAGGCAGCTTGTGGGATCTTAGTTCCCTGACCAGAGATTGAACTCAGGCAGATTGAACTCAGGCCACTGAGAGTGAAAGCTGAGTCCTAACCACTGGACCACCAGAGAATTCCTAAGAGGAATGTTACTTAATTTCCGAACGTTGTGAATTTTCTAGTTTTCCTTCTGTTAGTGATTTCTAATTCATTATTTTATAGTCAGAGAAGATGCTTTGTGTGATACAGATCATTTAAAATCTACTGAGACATAGTCTGTAGCCTAACATATGGTCTGTCCTGGAGAACGTCCCACATGCACTTGAGAAGGTGTGTCCTGTTGTTGGGTGGAGTGTTCTGGATACATCTGTTAGATCTAATTGGTTGATGGTGTTGTTCAAGTCGTCTGTTTCTTATCTTCCATCTGGTTGATGCTTGCTAATGTATTTTTAAATTACTAAATAAAATTTATATTATTTTGGACAATTTAAATTCAGAATTGACATTTAACTGCAAAAGTAGCTTTAAAATTTTCAAATTATTGGTGAGCTTTTCTTTCTTTGTGAAGATTGCATCTAGGTTGCCTTGCTCATTTTTGAGCAGAGAAGTAACACACAGTTTGACTCTTTAGTGAGTTGACCTTGGAGATTAACCACCAGGTCCCTAAGCCAGCCACTTATTCCTCAGTGACTAGGTCTGTTTTTCTAAGAAAATGTAAAGATGGGTTTGTAAGGCTTGAGTGCGGGTATTCGTATATGTGGTGGTGGACAGTCCGCATTTGGAGCCGGGTCCTGGGGGCACGGGGCAGCA
This sequence comes from Capra ibex, assembly GCA_006410555.1. NCBI lineage: Eukaryota > Metazoa > Chordata > Mammalia > Artiodactyla > Bovidae > Capra > Capra ibex. The sequence goes on along the minus strand of SJYO01045292.1, from coordinate 43,191,631 downwards.
CTCTGGGGGCGGGCACCTTGAAGAGAGGTGAGGGGCTCTGTGGAGGGGCAGGCGCCTTGTGGGGACCTAAAAGCAGTAGGATGCCCTGGCTGTCCCTTGGCGGGACCTGGAGGGAATGCTCACTGCGGGGCTTGAGGAGGGGCTGCGGAGGGAGAGTCCCTGGAGGCCCACAGAGACATCCAGCAGAAGCTTACTTTCTGCGTTTTTCCCTGGACTTAGAAAAGGAAGCAGCTGATTTGGAAAAAGAAACTCCTTTCCTGAAACCCTGTCTTCTCTGAGGCCCAACAGATACACTGGAGAGGAGGCTTTCTGCTCCCTGCCCACCTTAGGATCCCTCCATGAGTGTGGGCTGGGTCGGGGGCAAGGACCACCTTGGGGTCAGAGGCCACTCAGCAGGGGACTGAGTATGGAGGGTCCCACAGCTGTAAGACTTCTGAGAAGAGGTCAGGTGGGCAGCCAGACTGAGGTGGGACCAAGGATGCCCTGCCCCCATGCCCCTGGGGCCCCACTCTCCCTGTCCCTGGTCCCCCCCAAACTCAGGAGAGGCCTTCCTCGGGGGCTGTCCCTCCCAGGCATGTCCTCTGTCCTGAAGGAGCTAGATCACTGCTGTCTTGTGTTGATCCCATAGTGGTGGCTGGTTTCTCCTGGCACAGTGAAGACCGTATACGGTGTGTGGCTTTTAGGACGACACCCCCAGGCACGGCCTGGATGCTGTGCGGGATTAACTGTGCACCTGCGAGTATGTGCAGGTCTGAGGTGGCTGCGAGGCTTCTGGCCTTGACGCGTGGCGCCTCGTATATGGGGCTCGGGTACCTGGTGGTAGTTGGACCACAGATCTGCATGGCAGGGTCACAGGGCTGCAGCCACGTCACGGTCCCAGCTATTTGCTCAGCTCCTGTCTTCAGTGTTTGTCCAGCCTGACATCTTACTTTAAGCCTGACCTTCATTTTAAAGACTTTCCATGCGTTTTGATTGATTTACTTTTAACATTGGGACTTTTGTTATGGGCAAGGGAGCATATAAAAAGAAAATACCACGGCTTTGAACATGCCTTCTATTATGGGAGATATTAAAGGTACAGAGAAGCAGGCAGCACAGCGCCATGGTCCCCTGTGAGCCTGTCTCCACACCCAGCAGTTCACCAGCTCCTGGCACATCTCATCCCCTTAACCACCCCACCCTCTCCCCAGTTCATTTTGAAGAAACTCCCAGACATGCTGTTGTTCTATCCGATGTGTTTCAGCGCATAGCTCTAAAAAATAAGAGCAGTTTAAAAGATGCAGTTATGATATCTGTGCCTTTAAGTATCTTTTGGGGGTGTGAAGAAGCTGAAGTTGAACGGTTCTGTGAAGACCTACAAGACCTTTTAGAACTGACACCCAAAAAAGATGTCCTTTTCATTATAGGGGACTCGAATGCAAAAGTAAGGAGTCAGGAAACACCTGGAGTAACAGGCAAATTTGGNTGTGCCTTTAAGTATCTTTTGGGGGTGTGAAGAAGCTGAAGTTGAACGGTTCTGTGAAGACCTACAAGACCTTTTAGAACTGACACCCAAAAAAGATGTCCTTTTCATTATAGGGGACTCGAATGCAAAAGTAAGGAGTCAGGAAACACCTGGGATAACAGGCAAATTTGGCCTTGGAGTACAGAATGAAGCAGGGCAAAGGCTAATAGAGTTTTGCCAAGAGAACGCACTGGTCATAGCAAACACCCTCTTCCAACAACACAAGAGAAGACTCTACACATGGACATCACCAGATGGCCAACACCAAAATCAGATTGATTATATTCTTTGCAGCCAAAGATGGAGAAGCTCTATACAGTCAGCAAAAACAAGACTAGGAGCTGACTGTGGCTCAGATCATGAACTCTTTATTGCCAAATTCAGACTTAAATTGAAGAAAGTGGGGAAAACCACTAGACCATTCACGTATGACCTAAACCAAGTCCCTTATGATTACAGTGGAAGTGAGAAATAGATTTAAGGGACTAGATCTGATAGACAGAGTGCCTGATGAACTATGGACAGAGATTCGTGACATTGTACAGGAGACAGGGAGCAAGACCATCCCCAAGAAAAAGAAAAGCAAAAAAGCAAAATGGCTGTCTGAGAAGGCCTTACAAATAGCTGTGAAAAGAAGAGAAGCATAAAGCAAAGGAGAAAAGGAAAGATACACCCATTTGAATGCAGCGTTCCAAAGAATAGCAAGGAGAGATAAGAAAGCCTTCCTTGGCAATCAGTGCAAAGAAATAGAGGAAAATAATAGAATGGGAAAGACTAGAGATCTCTTCAAGAAAATTAGAGATACTAAGGGAACATTTCATGCAAAAATGAGCTCAATAAAGGACAGAAATGGTATGGACCTAACAAGCAGAAGATATTAAGAAGAGGTGGCAAGAATACACAGAAGAACTGTACAAAAAAGATCTTCACAACCCAGATAATCACGATGGTGTGATCACTCACCTAGAACCAGACATCCTGGAATGTGAAGTCAAGTGGGCCTTATGAAGCATCACTACAAACAAAGCTGGTGGAGGTGATGGGATTCCAGTTGAACTATTTCAAACCCTAAAAGATGCTGTGAAAGTGCTGCACTCGATATACCAGCAAATTTGGAAAACTCAACAGTGGCCACAGGACTGAAAAAGGTCAGTTTTCATTCCAATCCCAAAGAAAGGCAATGCCAAAGAATGCTCAAACTACCGCACAGTTGCACTCATCTCACATGCTAGCAAAGTAATGCTCAAAATTCTCCAAGCCAGGCTTCAGCAATATGTGAACCGTGAACTTCCAGATGTTCAGACTGGTTTCAGAAAAGGCAGAGGAACTAGAGATCAAATTACCAACATCCGCTTGATCATGGAAAAAGCAAAAGAGTTCCAGAAAAACATCTATTTCTGCTTTATTGACTATGCCAAAGCCTTTGACTGTGTGGATCACAATAGACTGTGGAAAATTCTGAAAGAAATGGGAATACCAGACCACCTGACCTGCCTCTTGAGAAATCTGTATGCAGGTCAAGAAGCAACAGTTAGAACTGGACATGTAACAACAGACTGGTTCCAAACAGGAAAAGGAGTATGTCAAGGCTGTATATTGTCACCCTGCTTATTTAACGTATATGCAGAGTACATCATGAAAAACGCTGGGCTGGAAGAAGCACAAGCTGGAATCAAGATTGCTGGGAGAAATATCAATAACCTCAGATATACAGATGACACTACCCTTATGGCAGAAAGTGAAGAAGAACTAAAGAGCCTCTTGATGAAAGTGAAAGAGGAGAGTGAAAACGTTGGCTTAAAGCTCAACATTCAGAAAACAAAGATCATGGCATCCGGTCCCATCACTTTATGGCAAATAGATAGGGAAATAGTGGAATCAGTGTCAGACTTTGTTTTTTTGGGCTCCAAAATCACTGCAGATGGTGACTGCAGCCATGAAATTAAAAGACGCTTACTCCTTGAAAGGAAAGTTATGACCAACCTAGATAGCATATTGAAAAGCAGAGACATTACTTTGCCAACAAAGGTCCGTCTAGTCAAGGCTATTGTTTTTCCAGTAGTCATGTATGGATGTGAGAGTCGGACTGTAAAGAAAGTGGAGCGTCGAAGAATTGATGCTTTTGAACTGTGGTGTTGGAGAAGACTCTTGAGAGTCCCTTGGACTGCAAGGAGATCTAACCAGTCCATCCTCAAGGAGATTAGTCCTGGGTGTTCATTGGAAGGACTGATGTTGAAGCTGAAACTCCAGTACTTTGGCCACCTGATGTGAAAAGCTGACTCATTGGAAAAGACCCAGATTCTGGGAAAGATTGAGGGCAGGCGGACAAGGGGACGACAGAGGATAAGATGGTTGGATGGCATCACTGACTCAATGGACATGGGTTTGGGTAGACTCCGGGAGTTGGTGATGGACAGGAAGGCCTGGTGTGCTGCAGTCCATGGGGTCTCAAAGAGTTGGACATAACTGAGTGTCTAAATTGAACTGAACTGAACTAGGGGGTATAATTAACATACAGTAAATTGCAGGTATTTATTTAGTTTTATTTTGGGCCACGCTGCACAGTTTGCAGAATCTTAGTTCCTCCAGCAGGGATCAAACCTGCACCCTCAGCCGTGTAAGCATGGAGTCGTAACCACTGGACCACTAGGAGTTCCCTAAATTGCACATATTGAAAGCGCCCAATGGGTTCTGACGTCTGTCTGTACCCTTGAAACTGTCATCTCACTCGAGATAGGGCAGTGTCCCTTTACCTGCCACTGTGTGTGTGTGTGATTTATTGGTTGGAGAAGCTGGGCTTCATCCTGTGTGCTTGCCCAGGGTCTGGATGTTGCCCACCGTGTCCGTTTGGTGGAGTTTGGCATGTTCCTGTCTTCTCTGTGTTCCTTAGGTTGGTAGTTAAGGTTGGAGGAGGGTCCATTGTCTTAGCAGGACCCCCGAGGAGGAGGCAGGTAGCCTAAGTGGGTCTGTGATGGCATGGCCGTGGGTGGCCAGCACTCAGACGTGGGAATTCGTCAGGGTTGCACACAGAATCGACATAGCCCGGTCCTTCATGGATCAGCAGGAACGCCTCTAAAAAGTGGGACAGAGAGCCTGCACAGGAAGGCAACTCAAAGGCTTGATGCTTTCCTGCATGTCCTAGTTTTCAGAAGAATGTGTTGGCGTCCTCCATCCAGTGGTGACCAGTCGATTTCTTTTTCAGCATCTCGGTGAACCCAGGGACTTAAATGTGTGAGGTGACTACTCTGGGTGTTCTCAGGGCTCACAGGAACCTGCGGTCGCAGTGGAGCCTCTGCAGGTTCGTCTGAGCCTTTTGACCTGACTCAAGTAGTCTTGCCAGCTTCCTGCTGCCTCTAGAGGGACCCCAGTTCTGGGCTCAGCCATTTCTCCTCCAGGGAACCCTGGTTCCGCTTTGTGGCTTCTGGAGCCCAAGTGTGATGCTGGATATTGTAGATGGGGCCTGTCACATCAGAGAAGAGTCAGAAGTGAGCAATAACTTCTCTTATTTGGCAAAAGGAAATCAGAACCAGCATGGATGACTGAGTGAGGCTTTGAATGGCTGTTTCCTGAAGCTGCCCGGGTGTGGTTATGCCTGCGGGTTAGGAAGGTGGGGAAGGAAAGGAAACTCTGAAAGAGCTTCCTGGGGGGGAAGGAAGGATGGAAAACCCAACCCCAGTTGGTTGTATGACATAGACGCTCACCTGTGCTCAGGATGGAGCCCGAGATGAACGCTTTGGAGGTGACACCAGGTGCCATGTGACGGCTCTGAGGACTGGGGGACCACCTGTTCCTTTGGAACTGCTCTCAGAACTGGAGGGGAGCGCTCAGTCCTGTGCCTGCCTCACGCAGTGAATGAACCGTGGGTCTCTGCTGATTTTCCTAGAACATCAAACCTGTGGGGACAGTCTCTTGCCATTAATGAAATACTGTGCTTCATAAGGGAGAAGTTAATATGCATGAGTTCTAAAATATTGAGCTAAAATAATTTTGAAAAAATTTAAGTTGATTACAGTTTATGCTGAGGACAGCGAACTTACACAGCAATCTTAATTTTCCAGAATTGAAAATTGGTTTCAGGTTGTTGTGGAATAAATGTTTTAACAGAACTTTGCATTATTTATAACCACTTGTTCCAGCTTCTGGTGAAAATACGCAGTGGCAAAGGTGTGTTGGGGCCTTGATGTGTGGACGCCTCACTTTCACTAATTGGCCTTTTGAACTGTTCACGTGACCCCAGATTAGTCATTTCAGTGGACAGTGGCTTTTAAAGTAACTTCAGATAGTGGTGCCCATTGATGGACAGAGATGTGACTGTTTCCTCTTGTGTGAGGTCATTCCTTTTACTTCTTTGCTCAGATGTAATCAAGATGAACTCAAGGATAGTGAATGGGTATTTTTAAATGTTTCTAAACTATACAACTTCCGAAAGCTAAATACACTAAAAAAAATTTTTTTCCCCTGTAGGTCTCCAGTGCCTGTTGGATTTTTACCTTAAAAAGTTCGCAGCTTGAAATTTCTTACACTGTCGATGTAGATTCAGTACAATGATTGAGTAGAGGACCCTCTGGATCAGGCGGTGAGCGCCTGGCTGCTGAAGGATGAACGGAGAGGAGGAGTTCTTCGATGCCGTCACAGGTGAGCGGAGAGGGTGCCAGCGCAGAGGCCAGATGGTGAGCACGAAGCCCTCAGACCCCAGCCTCAGACATAGCCTGGGGACATGAGGATGGCCTGGGAGAGCCATGTAGAGGGAAGGGTGATGTGTTCCCAGGAAAACACTTGTCCTGGCCCAGATTTGGAGGAAAACATCCACTTCGGACCGCAGGAGATAACAAGAAAGGGCAACTGTGTGTTTCAGTCTTTGAAAGGGTTGCCCTCAGGTGTAAATATTTTTATTTGGCTCCTGAATGAGATGGTCAGCATCCTTATATTGCTTATAATGATCAAAACCTTACTGTCCTGTCTTATATCTTGTTTTGCACCACTTAAAGTCTACCAGGGAATAGTAGATTATTTGCTTCCACAGCAACTCTTGCTGTGTTAAAAGTTCAGTTCTTAAAAAAAAAAAGTTCAGTTCTGTTTCGCTTTTCAAACACCATTGTGAACACTGGTACCCAGGCTAGTGGGGTGGGTGTTCTGTGTATGTGTGAGTGACTGGGGTGGCAGGGGGTGGGGGGCAGGAGAGGCCAAGCTGGGTCAGGCCACATTTGCTTAGAGCACCCCCTCCTCCTCCTGTCACCTCCTGAGGGGCCCCCAAACTCAAGTTCAAGATGTCCCCCCTGCCCTCCACCCACTTGTCAGCACTGGGAGCATCACTTTGCTTTTCTTGCTGAGGGTTCTTATTGGTGGAGACGGACTTCAGGGGACTCTTCCAGTCCACGGCCTGCTCGTGGATGTGGGGACATAGAAACAGCGGCTCTGAAATGTTACTGCCACCAGGTTCTTCAGTGATAATCTCCCCAGTGCTGTCAGAGGGGCCCTGCCATGGTTGGTGCCAAGAGAGTGTGGTGCCCAGCGCGACAGGAGGCTCTTGCCTGGTGGTGGTCGCTGTCCCCAGACACCTGTGCTGCCCCTGCTGGGACACCTGGAGCCCTGGAGCCCTGCCGCACGCTGCCTGCGTTCATTGCATACTTCTCCAAGGGAAGGGCTGGAGCAGTTGAGGGCCAGCAGCCTCAGGTGATCGACTTACTCTCGTCCGAAGCCCCAGGAGGAACTGGCATTGTGCTCCCCTTCGCTGTTCTCAAAGGCTGAACCACTGAGTCATCTCCCGAGATTTCATAGCTGCTATGTTCCCAGTAGACATGTTTTCCTGGGAAGTGTGTTGTCTACTCAACCACCCGCTCATCAGTGATTGTTAGCAGCTGAATTCCACCTAGCGGCTGGTTGTCGGGGAATCACGCCCTTAGTCCGCCTGGCCCTGGCAGAGGGACCATGTCTGCAACCAAAAGAGCCCGACCTCAGTGAGGCCTTCTCACCCAGGAGCCTCCTGGAGGTGCCCTCTTACTGGGACCAGTGTAACTGGCTCTCCTGAAGGGCTTTCCCTGGAGAGGCCCTGAGCTCTGGGGGTGCCATGTGTGTATGACTCCATCGCCGCCTCTCTGCACGGTGGGACCTTCCACAAGTCCCTGAGATGGAGGCAGTTTGGTTCACTGAACCAAACTGTCCTTTGATTCCCAAACAAGCAACATGAAGATGAAAAGTCTGAGGTCTCCCAATGCAAGGAAATGCCCAGCAAGTACTTCCCTGTCTTAGAGTCTGTCTTACTTTGTAACTCTATTAAAACATATTTAAACCCAGAAGTTGCTGAATGGGTGACTTCAGTGGGCAGTTATTCCCTCTAAGAATCAGTACCTTTCAATTTGAAAGGCTTTTAAATAAAGCACTTGAGAATATGGACAGATGAAGGGCTGTAAAAAGTCAGACCGACCTGTCGAAGATGAGTATCTCTAAGTGATCAGATTATAGATGCTTTAAGCTTGCACCTTGGCTGTATTTTCTCTTTGTGTAATAACAAGAAACGTTGTGTATTAAGTATTAAGATGATTAAGCTGTTACGGAGCATCGGCTTCACTAGAGACAAGACTTCAGGCACTTGTGAGGGAGAAGCTGCCTTGTTTTTTGGGGCCCACCCCAGGGCTGTGATCTAAACGAACTTTCTACTTAATGGTGGCCTAGATTCTTGGCCCTAAGGGATACAGGGATACCTGTGCACTCAGCAACCCTAAGCTGGGACTGTTTCAGGCTCTGTTTAGACCCACGTTTATGCTGGGGATCAACAGGTGTCACTTTGGGGATGGTTAGCAAAAACTAGAGGTGACAGGCTATTTCAGAAGGTATTGATTATTTTAAATTACATCCTTTCAAATTCATTGTGTCATCGGTTTCAGTGCTACTACATGTTGGGGATCTGTCAATAGAGAAGAATGTAAAAGAAGGTATTTTTGCATTTTCTCAAGGAAGCTTATCAGTGGCAAGGTGGTTTATGTTTTGTGTGTAGCAGCAGCCACCCAGGTCTTTCACGCTGGGCCCCACTTTCCACTCAGAAATGAGGGGCTGTTACGGGAGCCCACCCTGTGCTCCTCGTGGGCTCATTGCTGGGGGTCAGCAGTCAGGAGCCCCTGCTCCAGCTGGAATGACTCACCTGGCAGCCACAGCTCCCTCCAGGCTTGCCCTGGAGCAAAAGGAAACACACTTCCCTTGTCCCTGGTCACTGGCCACTCGGAGAAAGTCTTCCTGGTGGAGAAGACCCAGGAGTCTGCCCAGGGTTGTGACCTTCCTCAGGGACTGGACGGGCCAGGAGACAGCTGCCTGTGTTTGCATTAGTCCTCATGGGTCATTTTCCCCAAGTTTTCCGTGTACTGTGTATTCTCTGGGTTCACATCCATCATCCACAGTTTGGGTTATTGTTCATAGGTTGGCTAGGTTCTGCTGATGCGGTGGCGTGATGCTTGGTCTTAGAAATACTACAGCAGATATGTTTCAGAACACGATGCAGAGTTTGACCTCAAACTTGGACAGAGGAGGAGGATGTTGTGGCCTGAGTTAGGTGTGACCACCCTGGAGGACATGGGTCATTGATGACCACGGGAGAAAACTTCTCATGCCCTGTGGCCGCCCCACATGGAAAGGACCATGGAGCGTACAGTGTTGGTGGCAGGGTGGGGTCCTCCTTGGGGAGCCCCCGGGAGCAGTCCTCTTTCTCCACCTCCGTCTGCAGCTCTTGGCAAGTGGAATTAATTACTCTGTGTCCATTAGAAACACTTTAGAGCTTCAGGTTTTCTGCTTTCAATGAGAATCCTTAGAGGTGAAGTCCTGCCACATCATCCTCTGCTTGTCTCACACAGGCTTTGACTCTGATAACTCTTCCGGGGAATTTACAGAGGCGAATCAGAGACTCACTGGCGTGATTCATGTGGACACCAGCAAAAGTAATGGGATCGGAAAAGTTGGGGACGGGCCTCCTCAGGAGAATGGGATTCAGAAGCACAGGTAGGTTGTCCCGTGGGTACATCTTAGTGTCTCCCAGCACACCTGTACTCACTTGCCCCAGAAATGCTGTGGGTGCAAGTTGTGAGCTGAGAACCTGTCCAGCGTCACTGGGCAGATCGAGGGCCTGTTCAGCCAGCCTCTGGGTGGGCCCTACAGATCAGTGATGGTGATCAACTTGACTCCCGTCCATAAGCTGACGGGGCAGCTGTGTCTGCTCCGGGTTGCGGGACTGAGCTCCAGGGGGCCCTGGTGTTTGCACACAGCCTGCCCTCACTGTTACCAGAACGTCCTTCTGGCTTCATGCAGATCTGCCTGCATTCTCTTTCCACACACTGACCTCTGACCCTGAGAGTTTCTGAGGGTTGTTTGGTGCAGTGAAACCACATTCTGTTCTCTCTCCACCACCACTGGGTTCTCATGGGAGCAGACTCCAGTGACACTGACCTGAGTTCACCAACAGAAGGGAGGACTCAGGTGGGACAGACAGGAAGCAGGTGAGCCCCTGGGATGGTGGCAGTGGCCTCTGTCCACCCAGGGAGCCCACCTTCACCCCAGCCTCTGCCCTGTACTGGACCCAGCGGGACCCTGAGCTGCCAGAGCACCTCCTGCCTGCTCTCATGGCCTGAGCTCAGCCATCAGCTCCCCCCATCTCCCATCCCCTGGAATCTGGCCCTGGTGCCGCACCCCCCCTTCCTCCCATATCCGTCCCGCAGCCTGACTTGCTGGCCTCTGGAGACTTGTCTTGGATGCCTTCAGCTTTGCCAGTTCCTGTGTTCTGGCCTGTCCCTTCTACACTGGGCCTCCTGTGGGCACCTCCTCTGCCTGCTCCTTGCCCAGATTTCACTGTTTCTGGACAGGTCCCATCCTGTACCTCCCCCTTCTTAGAGCTCCCAGGCGGTGGTCACACGGCCCTGAGTGAGGGTGCAACAGCCCTTCCTCTCTCCAGTGTGTTAGTTTGGGCCATGAACCTTAAGGGTCTCCTCTAAGGGTGACCCCTGGGCCTCCCTCTGGGGGCGGCCCCGCCCATGGTCAGAGGTCCCAGCCTCGTGGGGCCCTTGGTGCCCTGGCTTCTCCCTCGTTAGGGCTCCGTCTGCTCTGTGCCCCAGGCCCGGGCCTTCTTCTCCCCCATCTCGTTGGCTCCTGCCATCACTCCTGTCTGTATGCAGGGCCATCCTTGGGCTTTGCCCACCCTCCTCGTGGCCCCTCACAGCCGGGGCCTGTCATGTCATGGCCACGCAGGACCTCAGGAAGGACAAGCACAGGCTTCAGAGCGGTTTAAGAGCTGGTTTCTTTTTTCTTTTTATTTATTTATTTATTTATTTTTACTTTATTTTACTTTACAATGCTGTATTGGTCTTGCCATACATTGACATGAATCCACCACAGGTGTACATGCGTTCCCAAACATGAACCCCCCTTCTGAGATGTTTTCTGAGTGGGACTCCTTCCTGTCTGACCTCTGTCCATGGTCCTGCAGCTGCTCCTGGCTGCTGGCGCCCGGCTGCCCTGGGGTGGGGGTGCGGTGACCTGACTCCCGAGCTCCATGGGGGAAGGTCATCTGTGTGGCTGTGATCATTTCCCAGGAGGCCCTCCAATATTCGGCACAGAAAGCTTTCTCTGGGACTTCCACAGCAGTCTGGTCCTTTTTTCCTCCACTAGTGAGCCAGCATAGAGAAACACTAATGCTTGGAAAAAGTGAGGACTTCCCTGGTGGCTCAGACAGTAAAGTGTCTGCCTACAATGTGGGAGACCCGGGTTCAATCCCTGGGTCGGGAAGATCGCCTGGAGAAGGAAATGGCAACCCACTCCAATATTCTTGCCTGGAAAATCCCATGGACAGAGAAGCCTGGTGGGCTACAGTCCATGGGGTCGCAAAGAGTCGGGAAGGTGAAGGACAGGGGCCACTGAGCAGAGCTATCCATTGTAAGTGACTCTCACATTGTTGAAACACACGTGTTGCCCTGGTTGCTCCTCCGCAGGACATCTCTGCCTGCCCCAATGTTTACCAGAAGCGACTTCAGCGTGTGGAGCATATTGAAGAAGTGCATTGGCTTGGTAAGTTCAGAGAGCTAGAGGCCTCCACCATCTTGTCCGGCGCAGATGGCTGTGACTCCAAGAAGCGGTGCTTGGAGGAGGGGCGGGTGTGGGGAGAGCCTGCTGCTAATGGAGCGGGTCCTCTCCGGCCCCTCCTAGGAGCTGTCCAAGATCACGATGCCCATAGCCTTCAATGAGCCCCTGAGTTTCCTGCAGCGGATCACAGAGTACATGGAACATGTGTACCTAATTCACAGAGCCTCCCGCCAGCCCCAGTCCCTGGAAAGGATGCAGGTGGGTGGCAAGCTCACGTCGGGGGGCACCTGGCACTGTGCTTGGTTGCATGCAGACCATAACAGTTAAGAATGTGACTTAATCTCACTGGCCACATGGGGACAGGGACCTGGGCCCTCAGCAGTGGAACATCTGGGAGCAGGGCCAGAGCAGCTCATATTGACTTTGGGGAGCTGTCCTGCCCAGTGGCCTAGGCGTTTGCCACAGGCACATTCTCCACGGGTGTCGTCTTGGCCTCCTGTCGGATGGGCCTGTAGGGCTGCAGGGGGGTTTGGGGCTGGCAGTTGACCCCTCTTGGGTCCTTTTAGCACCACTGTCCCATGTGAGTGTGTGCACACATGTGTGATAGACGGCCTGCAGGGCAGGCCCCAACTGGGATGGGAGATGGCAGAGTTCCTGCTTTCTGTGGCTTTGAGGAAGTGGTGGGTGATAAACAGCATTTCCCCGGAAGTTCTGTGGTTTCACATGCGTTACCAGCGGGAGACTGAGAAGTCACCCCAAGCGCGTGTCTGGGTGCCACCCCCTCACTGGCCTGTGGTTGCTTCCAGTCTGTGGCGGCCTTTGCGGTTTCGGCTGTGGCTTCCCAGTGGGAGAGGACCGGCAAGCCCTTCAACCCACTTCTGGGGGAGACGTATGAGCTCATCAGGTAAGCAGATGGGACCCTTGTGGTGTCTTGGGCACAGGACTCTGGTGACGGATGAGGAGGGTCCTTGTGCAGCATGGATGTCTCCAGTTGGCTGAATTGAGGGGCTCCTGTGGGTGGAAAAATTGTTCACTTTAGAGAGGTGTTGTGTTAATGGCATAACAGAACTCTCGTGAGAAACCGAGTTGAAAACCGAAGACTGCATTAGGCTCAGGAATGGAGAGGGGATGGCCAGAACGTGTGGCTTAGGCTCAGGATCTAACCTACATGTCGTTTAGCTTAGGTTCAGGGACAGAGAGGGGATGGAGGGGTGGAGAGCTGCTGGGTGCTTGTGTGTGTGGGCATGTCTGCGTGGCCTACTGTAATTTGCAGCATCTTTATAAAACAGTGGTGTATTGTGTGACTAATCTTGGATTCAAAGAACCACAGACTTCTGGCTGTAGTTCTTGGGTCCTTCTGTGCATGTGTTGTTAATGGTTGAGTCTTTCCAGTGGTGAGTAGATGATGCTGGGGTGTGGGGGTGCTAGGCGGCTGAGAACGGGCCCTTCAGACGTGTCAGAGTTTATAGTGTGTGCGGAGGTGTGCCTGTCAGCACTGCTTTCAGACCATCCGGGGAGGAGTTGTCATCTTAGTGATGCAGGCAGCCTGCACGTACATCTCTTCCCAGGTGGGGAGGCAGCATTCATGCCAGTTTCAGATTCCACCTTTTCTGGCTCGTCCTGGATGGCTCAGCAGCGGCCCCTCCGCGCACAGGGCCTGTGTGGGGGTCCTCCTGGGTTTTAGTGTGCTTTAGAGGCTGGCTGGCACTGGGTGCTGGAGGACCCCTTCTCCACATCTCATTTTCTTCGAGAAAGCCAGATGAGTTGGGAGAAAGCATGTTGTGTGCTGCCAGGGACCTTGTAAACGACAGGAGTGCAGCAGGTGGTCTGGGGCTGTGGCAAGTCACAGCAAGAGGGACCGTAAGGCACAGCCCTCTCCTTTGAGAAACAGGGAAGCTGAAGCCCAGGCAGGGGAAGGCTGGCCTGAGGGTCAGTCTCAGGGGGGCACTTGTATCTGGAATTGGTGTAGATGTTCCTTAGATATTCCTCTCGAGCAAGAGCTTCCTCCCTCTGGTCAGCATACTCTGGTCCAGTATTCGAGATTCTGCCCTTATGTAGCTGTTAGAGAGTTTTCGGCATTTGTGCATATTAAGAGCATCATTGAAATATCGGAAAAGAGAAATCAAAGGATAGTACATTAAGAGTCCAGACAACAGAAAGTAAGCAGGGGGATTAAAAGCATGCAAGCCCTCCAAGGCGCTGAATGTAGCAACAGCCCAGTGTCCGTCTCTTTCAGAGCATAGTTCAGGGCTGAACTAGCCTCACAGACTCGTAGGGAACACTGACACACTCTCTACACTCGTGTCAGGCTGCAACTTCTCAGTCACGCTTCCAGTGTCTGCCGCATGCCACGCGTGTGAGACAGCCATCTTCCTGTTTGGGCAATGTAACTAAACTGGCCACTCACCAGTATCATTTTGTCCCTAGAGCTTGCTCATGGATAACTAAAAATAACACTTTCTGTTCTTAGACAAGTATTCATTTTGTAAATTACATACCTTGGTAGGCAACCTTTTAAAATCTAATTTTTCAACTTTCCTTCCTCTGTAATGATTGGAAATTCTGATTCCAGTTAAGTTAGTAATTATGTGGTTGAGCTTTTATAATTTTTAATGACTATAGCTGTAGGTGTATTCAGAGTTCTGGAACAATTAAAAACTGACATTTTTATTGAAAAAGAGAGTGTACTAAAAATCCTATTTCCTGGCCAGGAATATCTTGGGGCATAAGACATTTCATCACAAACATCCTGGGAGCCTTGAAAGGAGGCTGGACAGTCCTCCTCTGGGTTTACTGGGCAGTGGGTGTCCCTCGAGAACTCAGGTGACAGTTTACTGTCAGGCCTCTGAGTCGCTGGTCCTAAGAGCACAGGGGTGGGCAGGGCGTCAGGGCAGGAGGCCTCTCCGCACAGTTGCTTGTTTTGTGTGTAGATGATGGCCCCGGGGGCACTGTGTGTGTGTGTGTGTGTGTGTGTGTGTGGTCAGCATTAGGCCAAGTGTGACATTGGAGAGCCGTGTTGAATGTTTCTGCCATGTGTGACAGCACGTGTGGTCCCCTTACCCCAGCACCCCTCCCAGATGTGGGGGTCAGGGGCTCTGTGGGTCCTCCACCCCACCTGCAGGTGCTGAGCTGTGGGTTTCCCTGGGGACGGGGGTGCGGGACCGACTTTATCGGCTTTGCTGTCACTCACAAGGTCCTTTGGCTGTCTCTCCCTCCCCTTCCTTTCTTTTCCTCATTTTTGCTTCCAGGGAAGACTTAGGGTTCAGATTCATATCCGAGCAGGTCAGCCATCACCCCCCGATCAGTGCTTTCTACTCGGAGGGCCTCCACCAGGACTTCCTATTTCATGGCTCCATCTATCCGAAGCTTAAGTTCTGGGGGAAGAGCGTGGAAGCAGAGCCCCGTGGCACCATCACACTGGAGCTGCTCAAGTGAGTGGGGAGCTGTGTGGTGCAGGGTTCGTGGTGTTCTGCCAGGCAGGCAGCCTTGCAGCTCAGCACCCTCCTCCAGGGAGCCTGGAGGCCTCGCTGGGGCGGTGGTTCCTGGGGCAGAGGGTGTGCTCCTTACAGGGTTGGGTTGGGTCCTGTTTTTTCTCCCCTGGTCTCTGCGGTTCAATCCCTGGTCGTGGTCGTCATCCCCTGCTGTGAGACAGCCCAGCTCAGAGCCTGAAATAGTCCTGTCTTCGCCTGGTGTTGGGGGTGATGTGGGGGCTCTGTTGGGGTTCTGTGCTGGTGCAGCTGGGGTGCGGGCTGGACGAACCCCTGAAGACAACCAGGCAGAGCCTCTGCTCCCGCACTCCCTTCCCTGGCCACTGGCGGAGGCCTGGGTTGCTTGCCAGCCCCCTGCTCTGCACAGCTGTACAGCCGGACACGGGCACCCCCCAGAGCTAGGGACCAAGGAGGGGTGCCCCAGGACAGACATGTCCTTCATCACCTGACCTCAGAAGTGACCACAGCCTATGTGCTGGTCGAGGGTCTGAACTCCAGGAGGGGAGGAGAATGGAGGGTCCATCTTCAAGGATGTGTGCATACCTTTAAATCTATTTAAATCCAGACATGCCCAATCTGACGTTGATCAAAGACCCTCCAGGCAGAAACCGAGTCTCTAGCAGCCTCCTGGCACTGCAAACCCGTTGTGGATGGTCCAGGCCAAGGGGCACAGCCGGCTCCCTGAAGCACGAGCCTCGCTGCCTGCAGCTCTGTGGGAGCTTTGTATGGCATTTGTGTTTCCTGTGAGCCCCACTTGGCCAGAGGACTATGGGCTCCCCAGTCTCCATCCCAGACCCCTGCATCTCGGGGCAGACCAGGGCAGTGCCTCCTGGTCACCCGCTCTTGGCTTTTAGGGGCAGGGCACCGGGACCTGCAGAGTCGCAAGCCTTGTCCGTGAACGCTTTGGGTTCCCAGGACATTCAAGAAGTTCCCAGTGTTCCTCGTGAAATGCTTGTGCCCTAGGCTGGTTTTTGCCCTCAACTGTGGCTCTGACACAGCCTCCCTTGAGACATGGGTCTGGCCCTTCGCTCCCCGCCCGTTTGTGAGGTTTCTTTTCTCCTTGAGGAAGCCCACCTAGGGAGCAAGAGGCCTGACTGATGGAAAAGGCATTTGCACCCCAGGACCCACCCCGCCTCATATCGGCCCCAGAAGGCCAGGGCCCAGGCTCGCTAGGGACCTCGTGGTTCCCACAGGGCAGGGCGGGGATGGGTAGGGGGGCTGTTCTGTTGACAACTTCACAGGAAACCTCTTGCCTTTGTTGGAGCCTTTTATTGCTGATTAACTTGTCTCCCCGTTTAAATAGAAAGCTTTGTTGATACTACAAAGGACATTTCAAATGAATGCTAAAGACGTAGCCACTGCTCGGGAGTTCAGAGCTGTGCTGTGCACTTCTGCAGCTTTCAGTCCATTATGGTGTGATTCTGTCTGGGGCTTGGCTTCTAGGGTCACGCGGTATCTCTGTTCTCTGGCGTATTTCAGACATAAGGAGGCATACACCTGGACCAACCCTACGTGCTGTGTCCACAACGTGATTATCGGCAAGCTCTGGATAGAGCAGTATGGGACAGTGGAGATTTTAAACCACAGGTAACGGGCCCAATGCTGAGATGCTGCGAGTCAGAGTGGCGATGGGGCACCCAGGGCACTGGCCACTGGCGTTCAGCTGTGTATTCATGCCGCCCTCAGCTCCCTAATGCCCTCCCTGGTCCCCAGTGCGCTCGGCTTCCGGACGGGCCATGCTGACTGTGAGACACCACCCGTGGTGCAGTTGGGTCTGATTCTGGCCAGCACTGGCCAAAGTCATCGTCAGTGCTCCGTGTTGTTATTTCTGTGTTTTTAGTCGCAATGGTTGATTTGGTTTGGAGTTCTAAACTACACTCAAGAATGGTGTGATTTTCTGGTGAAAGCAGTGGCCACTGTCTAGTCTGTCAGGCCTTATTCCTAGAAGTTCATGGCTGGTTTGCTTTGTTTTTTAACAGCTTTGTTAAGATATAATTTACATGTCATAAAATCCACCCATTTAAAGTAGACATGTAAATGACTTTTAGTAAATCTACCGAATTGTGTAACCATCAGCACCAGGCAGTACTCAAAGCTTTCTGTCCCCTGGAAAGGTCCCTGGGCCATCCATGCGGTCCTGATGCTGCCTCGCCCTGGGGAGCCCCTTGTACGAGCTCTTGCTTGCTCCCTTCTCTCCCCTGCTATCTCCCCATCTTCCCCTCACTCTGTCTCTCCCTCTCTATCTCCCCCTCCATCTCTCTCTCCTTCTCTCTTTCCCTACCCCCTCGATTCGCCTTTTCTGGACATTTCCCATCCACAACAGAAGCCTGTGTTTGTCTTCCCTGCAGGACTGGAGATAAGTGTGTGCTTCACTTTAAACCGTGTGGACTGTTTGGGAAAGAACTTCACAAAGTGGAGGGGTACATTCAAGACAAAAGGTAGATCCCCGCGCAGGTCAGGTCACAGGTGCCCAGTTCGTGCATGCGTCTTCTGCAGAAGTCATGGTTTTAGAATCTGACCTCATGTTTCACTCTCTCTGCTGGGCTCAGTATGGTTGTCAGGCAAAACCCAAACACTCATTTACGGGCATCCTTTTCCACATGATTGTTTTGTTCCTGTCGGGAAATGTGGGACTTGTTAAAGTTTCTGTGAGCAGAGAAATGACCAGTAGTATTTTAACAAGTTTGGGGGATTCTTCTCCGCTTTGGGTTAGTTACGCTATGTGTTGGGTCTCAGTTTCTCTCTCTCTTTTTTTCCATCAAGTAGCTTGGACCACATAACAGCCACAAGATTCCTTTCAGCTCCTAAAATATGTACATTTTCATGTAGAAATAGTCCTAGTGTAAAGCAGCGGGTGCTTTTGCTCTGTCCCACTCTGTTGGGTGGCAGATGTTCACCTGTTCAAATCCCTTAGACTTAGGACTCTGACCACTTCGCCCCTTGAAATCTTTTGGGACTTGGCATGTGGCTTCACAGGACAGCAGTCCTGTTAGGGGGATTGGCATTGACCAGCCCTGCGGAGTCAGCCCAGAGAGAGACCGCAGTCAGCTGGCTCACAGACATGGGCTGCAGCAGTGGACACCCACCTGCACCAGCCCAGCTCCGAGTTTCTGGTTTTCCATCCCAAATTGGACACACAGGACCGGCCATGTGTCCCCACCTGCCACCCTCCAGGCCCAACCTCTGAGGCACAGGTGCCCTCCCAGCATGGCGGCCTTCCAGGAGCACATGGGCAACTCCCTGCTCACCCAGGAAGATGCAAGAAAGGAGAACAAGGCACAGCATGCGTTGTTCCCTGGGAATCAGGCAGAGCGCCCCCTCTGGAGGCTGTGGGCGGACAGCGATGGGGGTCTGACTCCAGGTTATGGAGCTGAAGAGGCAGCGGCAGCTGTATGTGCGGAGGGTTGTTTATAGGACATATAGAGAAGGGGCTGCAGGACACGCGGTACTTAAAGATGTAGTGTATTTTAAAAATGACAATCAGGCTCACAGGGTATTACGTTACACACTTGTTCTCACCCCATCTGCCTCCCGCAGCCCTTCAGGTTCCTGTACCCTTGTTTTCTCTTTCCTGCTTTGGCAAAGGAGTGTGAAGAGTTAGTCTGAAAGCTGTGAGTGGCGATACTGAAATGGAACTTTCTGTCTGCATGTTTGTACCAGCAGTATCCTAGGGTTTACAAGAAGACTGATGATGAGGATTGATTCTGGGTCAAGTTAGGGTGCTGCATGTTTAGATGAATGGTTAATGATCACTGTTACTTGCTTTTAAAAATTCCTTTTCCCTCCAGCAAAAAGAAGCTCTTCATGATCTATGGCAAGTGGACGGAGTGCTTGTGGGGCATAGACCCTGTCGCGTACGAGTCCTTCAGGAAGCAGGAGAGAAGAGGGGACTCCCTGCGGAAGACGAAACCGGTACGGGGCTGCCGTGGGGAAGTCCCCAGCGAGGGTGAGGGGGCCTGGCTGGGCAGTGCCTTTATGGTCCAGCTGGAGGGGATGGATTACAGAATCTGTCTCTCAGAGCGAGGGTGCTCATCCGCCTGATTCTGGATGGCCGGGCGCTGGGGTACCTCTACCCACCCCCCTACCTGGCAGAATCAGAGGGTGCCTCCGTTTCCTTCTGGATATTTCTTGATACCTCTCCTGTCCCTGCACCTTGTTAGCTGAGACCCAGTAGACGAGCAAGTGGATGTCCTTTCTACATTTCTGGTTCTGAGTTCCAGGTGATAAAACCCAAGAATGATCATCGTAAGACTAGTTCTTCTTGAGTCTAAAACTAGCGGCAATAGTTCAAAAGAAGCGTCATGTTTTTCTAGATGATAAATTGGAATGTACCAAACCTGAGGTGTTCAATATCTGTTTCACAGAATATTCAACTTCTGCTGAGATTGTTATTATTTCTTGTTTTGTTTTTGACCAAGCCACGAGGCATGTGGCATCTGGGAACTCAGTTCCCTGACCAGGGGTCACACCTGTGCCCCCTATAGGGGAAGCTCAGAGTCTTAGCCACTGGACTGCCTGGGACGTCCCTGTTGGTTTTTATATTGTAATATTTCACAGGTGCTATTAGACATCTTTTCTAAAATTACTCCTTTAAACTAAAAAAAAAAAAAAAAGTAAAGTTCCATTTGAAGACCATAGAGCAGATGTTAAATCTATTTGCTGACATGTTTCGTACGTTTGCTTGCCTGTGTTGCCCCTCGGGGTGGCATCCCAAGGAGGGAGCATTTCATGGGGGTGCAGACCGCTGCCATGTGTCTTCACTTAGCTTCTGGCGCCACACCGCATAACCTGCAGGCAGGGAAGACTGCCAGGCTGTGCTTGTTGTAATTAAGTATCTCCCTGACAGCTAACTGAAAGCCACTCTTCTTCTCCAGGTCCCACTGCTTTTGAAAAGGAAGTAGCAGTTGTACTTTTCTATTGAGATGTGACCCCAAGCGAGGGCTTAGTTTAGAGACGCTGAGACACCCTGAAGTCACCACTCGCGCAGAAGGGCAGCGTGGGGGGAGAGGACCACTTGGGGGCGCCCTTGGCTGCCTGAGAAGGTGCTGTCCCATCCAGTCATGCTCAGGAGGCCACACGGGCCCTCCTACCAGGAGCGTGGTGCCTGCTGCCCTCTTGGGGGCTTGGGAGGGTCTGCCAGGGCTCCGGGGGCAGTGGGTGCTGTGTCTTTCAGGACGACGGCCCCGAGAAGGCTGATGGCGATGTGGCGGACACTGTGCCCGAGTCTCAGGAAACGGTGCAGGTCATTCCAGGCAGCAAGCTACTCTGGAGAGTCAATACCCGGCCCCCCAACTCCGCTCAGGTCTGTGCCTCCGGCCCTAGCCAGGCTCCCAGTCATCCTGTCACCCTCGGGGCTCCCTGCCCTCTGACCCCTATGACCCCCACCCATCAGCACTCAGCTCAGGCATCCACACACACCCCAGGACCTGGTTACACTGAGAACCCTGTGTCTACACCAGCTGTGTCTGACCGAAAGGATTTCCAAACCGGTTTTGAGAGAATTTATCTGACTTGTCAATTTCAATCCTTAAATGCATTTTGATATTTGTTTTGGAAAACTGCACTTATAATTTTGTTACCTATGATAAAATTGAAAATTGTGCTTATAATTTTGTTACCTGTGGTAAAATTATTATATTATGTACAGTAATGTTTATATAAAATAATTATAAATACATAGTAAATTTCATTTTAATATATTATAAAATTTATATTATTTATATGTAAAATATATATACAGTGTACCATAGATTTTTAAAAATTTTTTGTCACATCCTTTAAGCAAAGCCACAGCCTGTGCAAAATAAACAAACATTCAGCGATAAATAGATTATCTCAGCACAGCCACTACTGCAGTTTCAGTGGAATACAAATTATAAGATAATAGAGAAAAAGCTTCTGTTTAAAAATCATATACACACACACACACAGTAAAAACTAGAAATCACACTCGTTTCTTTGGTTCAGTGAACATTTACTGGGTTGGAGTAGGTGGGTCCAGGTCCCCGGGAGTAGAGCCTGAGGACAGATGGGCAAGGACCCCAGCCCCACACAGCAGAGTGACTGGTCTGATGGGCTGGATGTGGGCCTCCTGGGGACACGGGTACATGGAGCAAGGACTAGGGAGCTAGGGCCATTGGCCGTAGGGCCGCATTTGGGCCGGGGAGCAGCCAGGGTCCAATCTCTCTTACTGTGCATGACATGGGGACCTGTGGGGTCATTTGAAGGACCAGGGGCCCCTCCAGCCACTTGTGGACATAGGCTTCAGGGCCAGAGCAGAAGCGGCTGGAGGGAGGCAAGTCCCCAGGTCTGGGTATCAGGAGGCAGCAGACCCCACCACAGAGGGGTTGAGGTAGAGATTCCTCTAGGACCCCTGGGGCATGAGGAGACAGACGTGCAGGTCAGATGTCACAGTGAGAATCTGGGTGCCTCCTGTAGGGATGGAGAGGATGAGCCCCCGAGGAGACCCAGGCAAGTGTGGAAAAAAGTATTTATAGTAACGCCTCTGTGCCTGCCCCGCAGATGTACAACTTCACTAGCTTCACAGTGAGTCTCAATGAACTGGAGACGGGCATGGAGAAGATCCTGGCCCCCACCGACTGCCGGCTACGCCCCGACATCCGTGGCATGGAGAACGGCAACATGGGTGCGTGTTTGCATCGGGGGCTGACTGGGCGCCCAGCCCTGGCCACACAGGTGGTGTGGGGAAGGAACATATCCTTGTTAACTGAACACATGTCACATCTTCTCGGCGTGCTTCTCAAACCGTCTGTAGGGAAGAGTTGTAAAGCCTCTAGTTTGCTGCAGGCCACTTCTTTTATAAATAAAATAAGATTAAGTTACTAGAAAAATGAAATGAAAGAGAATATATACAAAATATTATACAAGTCCCCACTTTTCTTACTAGGTTGACTAGACAGTAAGGTTACATTTCAGAAGTTGTTATTTGGAAGTCTCTGGTGTGGAGGGTCCCCCCCAGTGCCTGTCCTACCCCACAGCCCCTCTGTGGGCTGCTGGCTGCCCTGGGGTCTGGGCCTGGCCATGGGCTTGGGTCTGGCTTCCCACACACTTACTGCCTATGGTTCCCTGTGTGTGACTTCCCCCCTGGGGTTGGGTGGGGGATGTGTGGGGGGTCCTTCACCCACTTTCTCAGCCTCACCTCTGCCTGTCGCCCTGGTCCCTGACCTGCCCCGTGCTTGCACCTAGATCTGGCAAGCCAGGAGAAGGAGCGGCTGGAGGAGAAGCAGAGGGAGGCCCGGAGGGAGCGGGCCCGGGAGGAGGCTGAGTGGCAGACGCGGTGAGGCACCCAGCGGCCACGGGGATGGGGCGGGGGAGACACAGACCCACCCACCTGGGGGCAGTAAGGAGGGTCTGCAGGCCCTCCTGGGGCTGAGCGGAAGCTACCCCGTGTCCCACGAGATGGCGGCTTGCAGCCTGGGCTGCACGTGAGATGACATGCACGGTGGCGATGCTAACTGGAGGGGCCATGATCCCAAGTGGAGAACCGGCCTCCTGACCGCCTGCTCTGTGTCACAGGTGGTTTCACCGAGGCAGTAACCCCTACACTGGGACCCCCGACTGGCTGTACGCGGGGGGCTACTTCGAGCGGGATTTCTCAGGCTGCCCCGACATCTACTGAGAGGCCGGACCGGCCCCCAGACCCGGAGACCTGGAGGCTGGACTCCGTCAAGCGGCTGCTCTGAGCTTCCGCCACGGCAGAAACCAGCTTTTCTCATGACTGTTCATGGAGATCGCACCGTCCCTGGTTGAGGATTTAATTCTAATTAACTTTTGATTGCCAAACGTTTTACTACTGTTGCAGCCTCTTCATAAAACTTCCCTTGGGATCATCATGTTTCCATTAAGGTTTGGGAAGGAACAGTCTTTACAGTTCCCTTTATGTGACAGGACGAGCTGGGCTGGTGTAGAGTACAGCACCCTCTTCATTACAAAAAGTTATAAATAAAGGAAGTAATGGGAAGGGTCCATATTCCTCTTCGTGATGCAGTGGCAAAGGGTTTCTGAAAGTATTTTAAATCTGAACCAGTAACAGGAAAAGATGGATCTTGAGAAAAGTGCCACCAGGAGCCTTATACAGGCCAGGAATTGCTTTCTAGATCACAGTTACACAGAAGTGGAGGTTTTCAAAGCAGTCGATTGAATGAAATGAAAAGTTGTCAGAGTTTGTATTTTTTATCAATTTTCAATAATGTAAAGATTACTTTGAAAATATTTAAGTTCAAACTACTTGAATAATACTTTGCTGAAGAGCAAGATAGGCATTAATCACCACTTGACACTGTCCAAAATGAAGCATTGCCATGACAACAAGGGTGGCAAGAAACTCTGACCAGTAGTTCCCAGATGGCTCCTAACCCTCTGGTCCCTGGGGCCCCCCTCGCTGCAGGCCACGACCTCACACAGAGTGAGTCCCGCACGCACGGCAGTCGACCTGTCCCTGCAGCACTCGTGTTCCTGTCCTGCATGTGTGGCCCGCCTCGGGGGTGTCCTCGCCGCTGTGCGTGTCCGCCTCTGCACACATCTACACCCTGTGACTGTTTACTTTCTGTAGAGATGCCAACACCACTGGCCGTGGCAGAGCTCTTTGAATCGAAGACAATCTGCCGTGTGCACGCGTGCACGAGCGCATGCGTGCACACACACGCAGCTGTACACAGTGTGGGTTCTCAGCAAGAGGGTGTCGGCATTGTGTGTCCTGGCTTCAAAACCACATTTGTAATTAAAACACTTTTAAAAGTGAACCCTTGTTCTGAAGGCTTGATTCTGTAGCTTTGGACTCTGGAGGCATGATGCCACGGTCGAGTTCCAGGGCATCTGCCTGGCGGGACCCAAGCTGGGTCCCTGGAACGTGCAGAGGCCCCCAGACCACACGGAGGCCCCAGGCACGTGTGGTGTCAGGTTCCGCAGAGAGGAGGTGCTGACACACCTGGTCATTAGCATCAGGAGCCCTGTGCCCCTGGTGGGGGCCAGCAACTGAAACAGACCGCTCCTCTGGGGAATGTAAGGTTGGGGGACCCGGGGCACGTTTAGAGTGGTGGTGTTGAGGGCAGTTTGACAGCTTTCACGGACTGTCCTGTTTCTCACCACTCCGGTAATTTGCTGCAAGGTTTGCATCTCTGAGGACTTCCCTGCAGGCCCAGATGGTAAAGAATCTGCCTGCAATGTAGGAGACCCAGGTTCAATCTCTGGGTCAGGAGGATCCTCTGGAGAAGAGAATGGCGACCCACTTCTGTATTTTTGCCTGGAGAATCCCATGGACAGAGGAGCCTGGCAGGCTACACAGTCTGTGGGGTCGCACAGATTTGGACATGACTAAGCGACCAACACTTTCATCTTCATCCCTGGGTCCTCCCCGAGGTCAGATCCCACAACGTAGTCCCCACCACCACTTCCTTCAAGCTCGATTCAAGTGGAAGGAGAAAGGGCAGGATGGCCTGGGACCCTAAAGCGCGGGCAGCACGAGTTTTCGACACGCACCAGAGCTGCCTCTCAGCTTGGCCACCGTGATGCACTGGGACGTCAGGGGTCTCTCTAATAAAAGAGTGTTTCCATGAGATTTGCTTTTTAGAGATGACCCCCCATGACCAGTGTGTGGAAGGCATGGCCTTGTAGTGGGCCCCCAGTGTGTGATCGTGGCTTGGATGGAGGGCCTGGGTGGTTTTCAGAGCAACCTTATAACTTGGAATGTCCTTGTGGGATGAAAAGTAGGGCCCACTTCATCCAAATACCTTCAGGCTTTGATTCTGCTCCCTCTGAAGGTTCAGTTCTGTGTCTGTTGATTCACTGAACGGTTCTGAGAGCCACTGGGGAGCTGGCCACTCAGATGACATGGTGGCTGATGGACCTGCGGCATGCACACTGGAGCTGACCAGACTTCACAGGCCATCCAGGGCTGGGACCAATGCAGTGTCTGGGTCCCTTAGCCACACAGGCTGGTCCCTTCCAGGTGGGGTGCTACACTCCCTGGGGTCAAGGGTCAGGGCCGCCCCAGCACTGGCAGGCTTCTCACTGGGCGTGGCCCCCAGTCACAAGAAGGCATCAGAGAAGCGGGCCCAGCCCTCATAGGCAGTGCTTGTGTTTGGCCACTGCAGGCTTCCATGAAGGCGAGGCCCCTCCACTCCACGGTGTGGTGGCTCTGTGAGGGGAAAACGAAGGTGCCAGGCTGACCTCTGCTCCTTCATAGGCTCACAGGTCTGTACAGGGCATTGGCCACACATAACCAGGTGTCATCACAGCCTCCCCAGGCAAACGGAGCTGGCAATGGCACCAGCAGGGCCCCGAGGATCAGCTCTGACTGTGTTCTCAGCAGCATCTCCCTTTCAGACCTTGTTCCCAGAGATGATGCTGGGGCTTCTGAAAGGATCCTCCTGCTCGACACTCGGGGAGAAGCACCTAGCCCAGCGCTGACGGCCTCTGGGTGCCTGGACAGCCCTTGCTGATGCTGCTCACCACCTGTTGCAGTGAGTGTGGAGGTGTCCAGTCAGAGGTGTTGCCATCCTTCTCAGGCCCCAAGGCCAGGAAATCAGAACAGAATGAGAGAAAGGCCCAGAATCTTCCAGCCACCCAGCCCCTCAGGTTGCCGCAGCAGGTGGCTTTCAGGAGGAAAACAAGCGCCTCGAGCATCCACCAGGAAGACATCATTTACAATCCTAATGTGAAGTCACTTCAGTCCTGTCTGACACTTTGCGACCCTATGGACGCAGGAGTCTGCGAGGCTCCTCTGTCCATGGGGTTCTTCAGACAAGAATTCTGGAGTGGGTTGCCATTTACAATGCTAACAAGCTTTCAAAAATCAGAAGCGAGGATAGCTCCCGCATCCTGCCAACCCTTGTGCCAGGAGGGGAGGGCCGGCTCAGTGAAGCCTTGTGGCCCGAGGGGAGCTGTTGGCCCCACAGGGGAGTCCAGTCAACAGAAAGTTCCTGCTGAACCTGGTTTCATGTTCTGAACGACTTTCCTGTGTCCAAAGTGGGCATGAAGATCGGGTCCCTTGACAGCAGGGCCTGTAACCTGCTACAGGACATTAGGGGGCCTTTCCCTCAATCTTCGTCATCTTTGGGCTTCACTATCCTGTGTGTTCTCAGCATAAGGGTTTCACAAAGTGAAGACACCATTTCAAAATCTCCTGGTACAAGCTTCCTGGACAGTCAGCCTTTGCCTGGAGGCCCTGTTCCTCTCCCTCTCTGAACTGGCTGTCCTGGACCAGAGGCTTGGCAAAGGGCTCCCTGGTCTCTGCAGAGGGCGACAACACACAGGGTCCTCCCTCCATCGCTGGAGGCACAGTTCATCCTATCCATGCAGCAGGAAAAGGTCAGGCAAGAAACACGTAATGAAGTAGCTTTATTGTCATAATTTTATAATATGTAGTAACTGTCAGTGTTCATCCATGAAAACGGAATCAGTCATTCGCAGATTTGGGGGGAGGACTGGACAGGTCAGTGGAGATAGATGTTAAACCCTGGTTTTGAATAGAGATTCATTGCAAAGGGCGGCAGCTGACATTTGTTTTGGATTGAACACTTCTTCACTGTCTGCTGCTCTGGCCTCTCTGGAAAGGACTGCAAATTGGCTGTAGACGTGTCCTGGAGACCAGGCGACAGACGTTTGGACTGTAGTCCTGTAGGACTGACCCAGCAAACATTGTTTCAGAAAACTCTTGTTACAGTGAAGAGGGGGCTAAGGGGCACGTAAGATGGAAGAAGGGGTCTGGGTTCTCCGGGGGCTGGAGCCCATTGCCAGAAGCAATGAAATACCCAGAACACAGTGTCAGCCAGCTTGACTTGGTGGTCCCTGTGCCCGACCGCTGCTCTAGGTGCCCAGTGGCTGTGTGCTTTCCAGAAGGGTGAGCTATCCAGTATCCACAAGAGTTCCGGGCCTGCCCTGGGAATGCCCACGTACATAGAGGTGGGGCCTCCACCATGGCCACCATGTCTGACGATGGGGACCACAGAGCACCCAGGCCTGCCAGAGCCTGAGCCTCCTGTCCTGGGTGCCTAGCCCCCAAATTACCATCCAGTCCCACCCACTGAGGAGGAAGAGGGGGTGCAGGGAGATGGGCTTGCCTGAGCCTTCACAGCAGGTGAGTGGAAGTGGAATTCAAACCTTGACACACAGTGATACTCACCCTTGTGTACAGTTGACATTCCATCTTGTAACCATCAACACTATCAACATACACAGTTTAATAGCAAGGTTCAAGAGAGGAGGGACTGTCTTTTCAACACATGGTGCTGGAAAAACTGGATAGTCATATGCAAAAGAATGGAGTTAACCCTGACCTCACACCATTTACAAAAGTTAGAATGTATCAAAGGTCTAAATGTGAGACCTAAACAATAAATTCTTAGAAGAAAAGATAGAACACTAAGCTCACAACTTTGGATGTGGCAATTATTTCTTGGCTATAAAACCAAAGGCACGGGCAACAAGAGAAGAAAAATAAGCAAGTTGTGCTTCATGAAAATTTAAACATATTTTGTGCCTCAGACACTAACATCAGAGTAAAAAGGCAACCCAAAGAGTGGGAGAAAATATTTGCAAATCAAACATCTGATAACAGATTAATATCTAGAATATACAGAGACCTCCTAAAACTCAATAACAACAAAAAAAGCTGATTTAAAAATAGGCAAGGACTTGAATAAACATTTTTCCAAAGAAGATAAACAGATGGCCAATAAGCACATGGAAACATGCTCAACATCACTAATCATTGGAGAAATGAGAAACAAAGCTACAATGAGATACCACACCCATTAGGATGGCCAGTATTTAAAAAAAAAAAAAACAAAAACCAGAGAACAGGTTTGGGCAAGGATGTGGAGAAACAGGAAGATTTGTGCACTGTTAGTAGGAATGCAATGGTACAGCCACTGTGGCAAACAGTATGGCAGTTCCTCAAAAAATTAAAGATAGAATTACCATATGATCCAGCAATTCCATTCTGAGTATTTACCCCCAAAGAACTGAAAGCAGGGCCTTGAAGGGATGTTTGTTCAGTCATGTTCGTGTGCGCTTAATCACTTCAGTCGTGTCCAGCACTTTGCGACCCCATGGACCGCAGCCTGCAGCCTGTCCGTGGGATTTCCCAGGCAAGAATACGGGAATGGGTTGCCATTCCCTTCTCCAGGGGATTGTCCTTACCCAGGGATGAAACCAGGGTCTCTTATGTCTCCTGCATTGGGAGGCAGGATCTTTACCACAGGCTCCACCTGGGAAGTCATGTTCGCAACAGCATTATTCACAGTAGCTGAGGCGTGGAAACAACCCAAGCATTCCTGCCCTGATGAACGCATAAGCAAAACGTGATGCAGACATACTTACAGTGGAAGATTACTCAGCCTTAGGAAGGGGATTCTGACACGTGCTGCAACATGGATGAAACTCGAGGACATTATGCTGAGTGACATAAGTCAGTCACAAAAAAGACAAGTACTGTACAAATTCTGAAAGAGATGGGAATACCAGACCACCTGACCTGCCTCTTGAGAAACCTATATGCAAGTCAGGAAGCAATAGTTAGAACTGGACATGGAACAACAGACTGGGTCCAAACAGGAAAAGGAGTATGTCAAGGCTGTATATTGTCACCCTGCTTATTTAACGTATATGCAGAGTACATCATGAGAAACGCTGGGCTGGAAAAAGCACAAGAAGGAATCAAGATTGCCGGGAGAAATATCAATAACCTCAGATATGCAGATGACACCACCCTTATGGCAGAAAGTGAAGAGGAACTAAAAAGCCTCTTGATGAAAGTGAAAGTGGAGAGTGAAAAAGTTGACTTAAAGCTCAACATTCAGAAAATTAAGATCATGGCATCTGCTCCCATCACTTCATGGGAAATAGATGGGGAAACAGTGGAAACAGTGTCAGACTTTATTTTGGGGGGGCTCCAAAATCACTGCAGATGGTGACTGCAGCCATGAAATTAAAAGACGCTTACTCCTTGGAAGAAAAGTTATGACCAACCTAGATAGCATATTGAAAAGCAGAGACATTACTTTGCCAACAAAGGTCCATCTAGTCAAGGCTATGGTTTTTCCTGTGGTCATGTGTGGATGTGAGAGTTGGACTGTGAAGAAAGCTGAGCGCTGAAGAATTGATGCTTTTGAACTGTGGCATTGGAGAAGACTCTTGAGAGTCCCTTGGACTGCAAGGAGATCAGCCCTGGGATCTCTTTGGAGGGAATGATGCTGAAGCTGAAACTCCAGTACTTTGGCCGCCTCATGCAAAGAGTTGACTCATTGGAAAAGACTCTGATGCTGGGAGGGATTGGGGGCAGGAGGAGAAGGGGACGACAGAGGATGAGATGGCTGGAGGGCATCACTGACTCGATGGACGTAAGTCTGAGTGAACTCCAGGAATTGGTGATGGACAGGGAGGCCTGACATGCTGTGATTCATGGGGTCGCAAAGAGTCGGACACAACTGAGCGACTGAACTGAACTGAACCGAATTCATGTGTTTTAATTTGCATTTCCCTTATGAATAATGCTGTCCACCATCCTTTCCTGCACATCAGGCCATCTGTACACCCTCCTTAGGAGATGTCCGGGCACTTCTTTGCCAGCTTCCTTGTCGACCCTCCCTGGAGTGCCCACAGTCACTGCACCCCTTGCCTTTCGCCTGGGGGAGGGTGCCGAGGCTCAGGGAGAGGGACTGGTTTGCTTTTCTGCTGCGGGGCCCAGTTCACAGAGTCCATACTGGGGCGGGGGTGGGGGGTGGGGGCACGTGGACTGGCCTCCACGATGGCCATCTGCCGGTAGCTTGTCTCCTTACTGGTTTTTCACAGAAACCAGTGAAAGTGTATAAAGCTTTCTCTTTTGAACCTCCCAGGACACAAGCTCCCTTGGTTTGGTATAAGGAAGTACTCATAGGAGGCCTCACTGTAGTCACTGCCCAGAAGTGTCTTCAGGCTCTAGAAAGTTGCTTTCCCTGTGGCCTCTGCTGGCAGTTTTTGCACTTCCCAAGACTTTGGACACTGACCCCTGCCTGCCAGTCCCTTCTCAGGGAAGCCAGGTGGTTTTCTTACTGTCTTCTTCCTGGTTTCACAGAGCGCGTGGGATGGCACTGCTGCAGATGTCATGACCCCAGTCACAGGCCACTGAATTTCTTCATGGGTCTCTGTTCCCATCACTTTGGTCTCTGGAACTCTTTAGACTCTCAAAAACTATCAAGGATCCCCATAGAGCTTCTGCATACATGGATTTTATCTATGGATATTTACCATATTAGAAATTTTAAAATATTAATTTAAAAAACACATTTCTTATCAACATAAATATTTTAAAATGAAAACCAGCTCTATTTTTCCAAACCAAAAAAAAAAAAAAAAAAATAGAGACTCTTTAGATCACAAAGCAGTGGGTACAGAACTTGTGGTGTTTTATCCATCAAAATGTTACACAGGAGGTAAGATAGACTAGGTTAGAGCTGCATGTGTCAACACAGATACATCTTAAAACAGTGTTGAATAAAAGAATAGTTTTCACTTTTATACCTTTAAAAAAAAAAGCTTTAAAATGGATTTTACATATAGATGATGGTGGTGGTTTAGTTGCTAAGTGGTGGCGAGCTCTTGTGAGACCCCATGGACCACTGTAGCCCACCAGGTTCCTCTGCGGTGCTGGTGGTAGGGGCCAGCTAAGTCGTGTCCTGCTCTTGCAACCCCATTGACTGTAACCTGGGGAGTCACACATCATCTGTAGCATGGGCTCCAGGTGTGTGCTGCTCTGCAGAAACTACAAAGTGTAAGTGAAGGGGAGTAAAGGCAATGGGAGGGCAGCGCTTCCGTTCCCCTCCTCCAGTGTGTGCAGGACAACTGATTTCATTCGGTTCAGACTGCACACATTACACACCAGACAAGGAATGAAGGAGCAGCCTTGTCGGCAGATTATAGGGGGTCGGGGAGGATGGTGACACAGTCACGCCGTCACTGTTGCGGGGGCTGGGGGACCCCCAGGGCAAAGGGAGGGTGGAAGGTAGTTCTCAAGAGGGTCTGGGGGCGCAGAGCAGCGGCGTTGTGCATCGCACGGGCTCCCAGGAGACCATCGCTCGTCGGGAGGACGCTGGGACCACGCACCTGAGTCCAGGGCTGCAGTCACCTTCCCCCAGGGACGCGAAGACACCGCACGGCCCCGCCGTCCTATGACATCCCCTCCCCTTAGCCGGCAACTACCTCCCCAGGTCTAGGAACCTGGCGTCCCGCACGGTCAGCACACCTGAGACACCTTGCTCCGCGCCCCGCAGGTGCCCCCGCCCCTTTCGCGGTCCCAGATCCAACGCCAGCCGCTCTGCCTGCGACCGCTTCGCCGTTCCCGGCGTCGCCGCCAGGGGCCGCCGCCGCTCCCCTATGACACAGCAACAATAGGGGCCGCTCTGGCCCGCGGGCCCCCGGCCCGCGCTTCCTCCGGAAGAGAGCCGCCGGGCGGGGGCGGGCCTGGTGGCGAGACGGGCGGCGGCCCTCGCCAATCGCCCGCAGACTAGCGCCCGCCCCGCTCCTGACGGAGCCCAATCAGCGGCGAGAGCGGCGGGAGGGGCGGGGTGAGCAGGGTCTTCCGGCGGGGCCCGGCAGGCGCTGAGGAGGAAGAGCGAACCCGGACGGCGCCTCTCGGCGGAGTCTCGGCGCGGGCCAGGTGCGGGGTCGTCGGGGGCGGGGACGGTTATGGGGGTGGTCGGGGGCGGGGCCTGCGACGTCGGCGGTCCCCGGGCTGGCGCCGGGTCGGCTGGGGCTGCAGAGGCCGGGGGCAAGCGCGGACTGGGGCTCTCGGGCACCCCGGCCGCCGCCCCGGGCCCGCGGCCCCCGCAGCCGAGAGTGCCGGGCGGTGGGGCCTGCGGGTGGGAGCGGGTGTTCACCCGCGCAAAGTCCTCGCCGGCCGCCGGGCTCGCGTTTCCCCAGGTGCTCGCTCGGGTTTTCTCTCCGAGGGAAGCGAACCTGCCGCGCTGCAGTTTACCGGCCGTGTGTCCGGTAGCAGCGAGGGTTAGGCCTAATTCTGGCTTGCCATCCAGCGTGTTAGCGGCCTGTCTGCCCAGCTCGAGGTTTTAAATCTTTCGGAGCCGCAGGTTAATAGATTATTTAAAATGTACGGAACGTGGTGTTGGCGAGGGTCCCCAGCTGCCATGCGCTTTAGATACACAGGTAAATTTCGGGGTTTGAGAAACGGGAGCAGAAGCTGAGAACCTGGCCCCGTGGGCCGGCCCACCCCGGAATGAGTTGGCTGCAGGTGTCGGGCGTCTGAGGCCTGGCCTGGCTGCGAGAAGCGCTTTCCTTTTGCTCTTTGAGCGCAGCATTGGAGGAGGACGTTAGGGTGTCCGCGGTCGTGACCGGGCCTGCGCGGTGGTGCTTCTTTTAGGATGACGACTTCAGGAGCTCTGTTTCCAAGCCTGGTGCCAGGCTCCCGTGGGTCCTCCAACAAGTATTTGGTGGAGTTTCGGGCCGGAAAAATGTCATTAAAAGGAACTACCGTCACCCCAGATAAACGGAAAGGGCTTGTGTACATTCAGCAGACGGATGACTCCCTCATTCACTTTTGCTGGAAAGACAGGACATCGGGGAACGTGGAAGATGTAAGTGTCTGGGAGTGAACCTTGTCTTGAGGACACCTACCCTGCCCCCCCGCCGCCCCCCAACGGTCAGGGCAGCGTGGTCTTCACAGTAGGACACCGCACTCTGGGCTTGAAACCACTGGTTGACAACTTGGAGTGTGTTGGTGGGGTATGTGGATCTGTTTGTGGGCTTTCTGGTCTTAACGATTATGTCCATCTCGTCTGTCTTTACACCGGGTGTACATGTAAAGCTCTGAAGATCAGGTGCCTAAAATTAGAGAAATCGTGTAAAAATCCTGACCTTGATCACAGCCCTCTAGAAAGCTTTCTTTAGCGGTCATTTTATTCAGACAGTATCTTCTTTTGTTAAGTTCAGGAGCAGGTCAGGGCTGACTTTTTAGCTCATCTTGGAATGTTGCTCCCAAAACATCTCTATCAAAAATCCTCCAGGAGCCGGAAACCCCCCTTCCCTGTTTAGTACTGGGCCCCTCTCCTGGCCCTCACGACCTTCCTGGGGTGCCTGTGACCCTCGTTTGTCTGCCCTGCACAGACCCTGCTGGTGAGAGGCTTGGTCTCTGTGTCCCGGGGCCTCTGCCCAGCCCGCCACACAGCCCCAGGCCCTGGCCTGGCCTGTGTTTCTGGAGGTCCTGGGGCCCAGCAGTGCCTCTCTTTAGGATCTGATCATCTTCCCCGATGACTGTGAGTTCAAGCGCGTGCCACAGTGCCCCAGCGGGAGGGTCTACGTGCTCAAGTTTAAGGCAGGGTCCAAACGACTCTTCTTCTGGATGCAGGTATGCAGGTTTTGTTTACTTTTTCTCTTAAAATCTTGTCATAAACTTAGGTTAGAAATTTGCTCATGGGGCCTTTGGGTTTCTCTGGGGTTTTCTTCCCCCCAAACCCCTTCATATACAAGTCGTATTCCACGAAGGCAGTAATTAGGTCTGTTTTCTAATTCTATTCAGTGTATAAAATAAAGGATTTGCCTGGTAGCACAGGTGCTAAAGAATCTGCCTGCAATGCAGGAGACCCAGGCTCAATGCTTAGCATATAGTAGGTACCCAGAAAATATTGTTTGATTGACCTATGTTACTTTATTTTCAAACGCAATTTTTGAAAAGTGCCAGCTTATCAGAATTAGCTGTTCTAATGGTAGAATTTGCTTTCACTTACCAGCTGGTGCTGACCCTGCTTGCCATGGAACCAAAAGATTCAAGAGTGTCACCGTGTGTGGGGTGGGGGTTGTTGTAGCGGGCTCTGCCAGAGTCCAGAGTGTGTAGCTTGGCTTTGGGGGCCTTTTCGAGGCTGCAAGTCCCTGGGTCACTTACAGGAGTGATTTCTGGGCTGGGTCCCATCTCTGCCTGTGGTTTGCTGGTCTCCCAGTGCCCCCTCCAGGGTCATAAGCCCAGGCCGGAAGCTTCTCTGGGTGGCAGTGCACCCGTCATGGGTGCTCTGTCTCGAAGTTCTGGGGATGCCCTCAGGGGGATGCTGCCTGATGACCCCCTGCATGCCCAAGTGCTCATTGTCAGCGCCCAGCTAACTCTGGAGGGCTGCAGGCCAGGGCTGGTTGGTGACAGTGGTGTGATAACGGTTATTTTACAGCATTACATGCGTTGAAGGATTTGAGGTTTTATTAAAAAAAAAAACAAACAAACCACATTTTGACTTGGGGTTTGATAGAAAACAGCAAAATTCTGTAAAGCAATTATCCTTCAGTAAAAAATTAATTAACTAAAAAAAAGTTTGACAACCATTTTTAAAGTCTTTATTGAATTTGTTACAATATTGCTTCCTGTTTTATATTTTGCTTTTTTGGCCCTGAGGCATGTGGGATCTTAGGTCCCTGACTAGAGCTTGAACCCTCACTCCCTGCAGTGGAAGGTGAAGTCCTAACCACTGGACCACCAGGGACATCCGGGATTTGTGGTTTCAGATGGTCACACGAAGAGCCTCATCCTGGAAGATAGGGTTGCTTGTGTGCCAGGTGCTCCTAGAGCGTCAGTCTCCTCCCTGTAAGATGGGTGGGCTGCTCAGTTGTGCCTGTTGCTGTGTCCTCCCTACAGGAGCCCAAGACAGACCAGGATGAGGAGCACTGCCGGAAAGTCAACGAGTATCTGAACAACCCGCCGATGCCCGGAGCCCTGGGGGCGAGTGGGAGCGGAGGCCACGAGCTGTCTGCGCTGGGCGGTAATGGTCACCTTCCCGGATGTGCTGTGAGGTTGGAGTCGGTTTCCGCTGACGTGGACCCTGGGTGGTGCGGGCCGGTGGCTAAGTGGAGGTGGAGGATCCAGGTTAGGAGCCCCCTGGGGCGGTTCCGGAGTTGGTCCTTGCTCCTGTCTTCAGTTGGTGACCCATCTGTGAGCCCTGTTGCGCTGGCTCCTGGCAGGAGACACTCAGCGCACAGCTCAGGGGCAGCTGAGATGGGGGCCGCCTCCAGAACCCTGGTGGCGGCAGAGGGGTAGGGGCAGACCCAGCTGGAGGCCCCTGGCCACCGCAGCCCCTATCTGAGCACTTTCTGTCCTGCAGGGGAGGGTGGCCTGCAGAGCCTGCTGGGGAACATGAGCCACAGCCAGCTCATGCAGCTCATCGGACCCGCCGGCCTCGGAGGACTGGGTAACACGCCGCGGGCTTGGGAGCCTCTTAGTAACAGAGTCGGGCAGCTTGCAGCTTCTAGTCAGCTCTGTCTGAGCCATGTCTGTGTGCTGGCTTCCCTGGGCAGGGACCTGGTTTGCCTTAGGGATTGACCTGGCACCAGGCAGGCAAGGCCTTCCAGGGCCCCCAGGGAGGACACAATTCCATACTTCAGGGGAGCACAGCTGGCTGAGGAGCAGGGCCTACGAACGTGCTACAGGGATCCTGCCTAGGTCCCCTGGTCTCCCAGGTTGGCTTGTCTGTTGGGGAAACGCTTGTTACTTTGTACTGAATTTGGACTCTGTCCTTGAACCAGGGTGTGTGCGTTGGTAGTGTCATGGGATGGAGAAGTGATAGATTTAGTGGGTTAAGCTGCCAGAACACGCCTGAGGAGTCCGGCCCTGGGCCCCCGCGGACAGGCGCTCTCTGCTCCTTCCCC
Organism: Capra ibex; assembly: GCA_006410555.1. Taxonomy (NCBI): domain Eukaryota; kingdom Metazoa; phylum Chordata; class Mammalia; order Artiodactyla; family Bovidae; genus Capra; species Capra ibex. The sequence continues at coordinate 43,155,952 of SJYO01045292.1, read as the reverse complement.
TGCTTGTCCCTGGGCTGTAGTGCTGGGGGGTCTGCTCTGTGGTGGGGGATGGGGCCTCCAGCCAGGCGTGAGTGTTGAACTGCGTGTCCTTGCTCCTTGCAGGTGGCCTGGGGGCCCTGACCGGGCCGGGCCTGGCCAGCTTACTGGGGAGCGGAGGGCCTCCGGCAAGCAGCTCTTCATCCAGGTGAGCCTCACCCCTGGCTCTCTGGTTTCACCAGGTGTTGCCTCCTTCACAGAGGCTGGACGTAGGAGATGCTGAAGGACAGAGCAGGCACCTGGGGAGGCCCTGTCCTTTTCATGGTTCAGACTTCTCCCAGAGACGTGGCAGCGCAAGGAGGTCTGGGGCAGGATGGATGTGTTGTGGTGCGTTTGTGGGCATGTCGCCCTCCAGTGTTCCCTCGCTCTCCCCAGCTCCCGGAGCCAGTCAGCAGCGGTCACCCCGTCCTCCACCACCTCCTCCACTCGCGCCACCCCAGCCCCTTCCGCTCCAGCAGCTGCCTCAGCGACCAGCCCGAGCCCTGCGCCCAGCTCAGGTGACGGAGCCAGCACAGCAGCCAGCCCCGCCCAGCCCATCCAGCTCAGCGACCTGCAGAGCATCCTGGCCACCATGAGTGTGCCGGCTGGGCCAGGAGGCGGCCAACAAGGTAACACTGAGCCTCTGCCCCTGCCTCTCGCCTCACCTCACCTCACCACACCACGCCTGGAAGTTTCACAGCTGAGTATCACTGTCCTCCCTCATGGGCATTCTGGCTGGCCTCCAGCCGCTGACGGCCACTGCTTGTGCCCTAGTTGACCTGGCCAGTGTGCTGACACCTGAGATCATGGCCCCCATCCTTGCCAACGCGGATGTCCAGGAGCGCCTGCTGCCCTACCTGCCATCAGGGGAGTCCCTGCCGCAGACTGCGGAGGAGATCCAGAACACGCTGACCTCACCCCAGTTCCAGCAGGTAGACACATGGCCCAGGTGTCCTGCGGGAAGCTTGGTGTAGGGGACACTGGCCTGCCTGCAGCACAGCCCCTGGCATCAAGCATCTTGGTTCCTGAGGTCCCCTTCAGCGCTCTCATGGACTCAGGTGCCTGGCTCTTCCCACAGGCCCTCGGCATGTTCAGTGCGGCCTTGGCCTCAGGGCAGCTGGGCCCCCTCATGTGCCAGTTTGGGCTGCCCGCGGAGGCTGTGGAGGCCGCCAACAAGGGTGGTAAGTACCTGAGCCCCCACCCCTCGGCCACAGGTGAGGCAGAGATTGTCTTGTAGTTGAAAAGAAAGGCTTCCCCCATGTGCAGAGGATGCCTAGTCCGATGACCCTGGCCTCCATCTAGCTTTCACCTCCCGTCCCCCGGTCAGCAGTGCTGGGCCCGGGGCTGGAAAGGTCACGTCAGGCTTTTTAATGCGTTTTAGACGTGGAAGCATTTGCCAAAGCCATGCAGAATAGCGCCAGCCCCGAGCAGCAGGAGGGCGATGGGAAGGACAAGAAGGACGAAGAAGAGGACATGAGCCTGGATTAGGTTGCCTGCAGCCACGAGGGCTCAACCCCTAGGTCATCTGGCCTCAGTAGTGGCGTTTGTGATCACACCCTCTCACCTCTGCCCCAACGTGCTAATCAGTAAAAGTCTTTTCTTTTATCTGCCAACTCTGGATTGTCTGCGTGCCAGGGTGGGCTGACGGGAGTTGGGTGCAAGAAGCTCCTCTGCGCCTGCGTTCCGACTCAGAGGGACAGTCGTGCTGGGCTCGGGCCTTCAGACCCGCTTGGGCTGCTTTTCTTTTTCTACATTTAAAGTCGACACTCAGTTACACAAGTTACTTTTTAATTTTTGTTTCAAGAAGCAGGGGGGCCAGTGATTTATAGCTTTCCTATTATTGAATATTGGTGGAAGGGAAATTTCATAATTAAATTGAAAGATAAAAAATACAAACACCCATTTTACAGTGTTATTTACCCTTTCCTTTAGGAAGTCAGACATAACATAAAACCACTCCCAGAAATAAGACTTTATTACCCATAGAATCTGGAGTCTAGATAAATACACACAGACTTCATCTAAGAAGCCAGCTGAGGGTGGTGGTGTCTGCACGCTGGGTAGAGGGGCTGAGGGTTCTGGGGGGCAAGACCCTGCCTGATGAGGCAGACCACCTGTTGACTCCAGAAGACTCCCTTGTGCGGCTGCTGGAGCTGTCAGCTGGGGTTCCGGGGGTGGCTGTGCTACGTGGCTGGGCAGCCGCTGGCCCCCACTGCCCCCTGCACGCCCGCAGTTCGAGGCCAGGTGACCGACACCTGGTTCAGCACCAGATTCCGCACGCAGCCGTTGTAGGGAGGCCGTTTCCAGGGTTCTGAGCGGGGGGGGGTGGGGGGGTGGGGGGGGATAGGGCCCGGTTGGAGCAGAGGCTCGTGTCTCATCAGGCCTGGGCTCCCCGCTCTCAATCTCAGCGCCTGGTGCCCAGGGCAGCCTTCCCCCTTCCCTGCCCCCAGGCCGAGGCCGCACTCACCCGGCAGGCCCCCGAGATGTAGTGGCACCAGGGTGTTGGCCCAGGTGGCCAGCTCCGGGCCCAGGGTGTGGTTGCTCTGCTGGTCCACCTCCAGCCGGAGCACGTTCCCGCCTTTGGTCACTGCAAGCACAGCTTCCTTGTGACCAGGCCAGGAGGATCTCACCAGCCACAGAGCCAGGGGCTATTCACCCTGTTTCTTTGGCTTTAAATCCCTGCCACCCTCCCTGCTGGGGGCCTGTGGCTGACCCCTGCCGAGTCCCTCCAGGCTTGACTCTGCAGCAGGTGGGGGTCAGGAGTGTCTCCAACCTCCCACTGGGAGAGGCCCCGGCTCACCTGCCAGTCGGTGCCAGCGCCCATCACACAGTGCTGCGGGGCATGTTACCAGCGTGGAGAACTCACCAGCGCCGTCGTTTGCCCACAGCAGGACCTAGGGGTGGGAGGAGTCAGGAGGGCCCTGCCAGCCCCGATCCCACCCTGAGGCTGCAGCTCACACCTGTCTTACCTGTTTCCCCAGCACCTGCAGCTCTAGGTATGGGGGCGTCTGGCCCTGGCCCAAGTGGAAAACTAGGCCGGTGGCTGTCTGGGGCCGTACCTCCAGCTCCAGGGCCACGTCGGGCAGTGTGGCCCCCAGGGTGTCTGCAAGGAGTGGCCGTGAGGGGGAGAGCTTCGGTCCCAGGCCCCACCCTTTCTGGTGTCACTATTCTGCCCCCTGGCCACCCCAAGAGGACTGAGAGGGCACCAATCAGGGACAGACCTAGAGTGACGGCTCCCCCGCTGCCTGTGAAGAACAGGCCCTTCTCCAGGGGCCCTGAGAAGCAGGGTGTGACCCCCACCATCCGCGTGGGGGACCCCAGGAGCCGCCCATCCAGCCTCAGCCTCTTCACACAACCCTTGAACCCAGGGCTGCTGATGGCCACCTGTGGGAAGAGAGTGAGCTGGGGTCAGGCCCTTGGGGTGCTAGGAAGATGGATAGCATCTGGCTGGGGAGGGGTGGGAGGCTGGGCAAGGTGGTGCTCACTGGGAGCCTGGGGCTGTGGCTGCCGGCAGGAAGGCCCCCCACAAAGAGCGTGTGTGGCTGGGGGCCCTGCTGTCCCTGGTGCTGCCAGCCCGGCCCCTCCTGGCTCTGGGCCCAGACCCTGTCTGTCACCAGCTGGATCCGACTTTTCTCCCAGCGCACGGACACCTGGGGGTGGAGAGAGGCACATCAGGGTGGGAGTTCCCAGATGTCCCCCCTACCTCCCGCCCCGTGTCCCCTCTCCCAGTCCCTCACCGTATGCCACTGGCCAGTGCGTGAACGCTGGCGGCTCTGGACTCGGAGCTGGGGCCCAGGGCCTTCGGTCTGAGCTACAAAACGTCTGTGGTTCAGGAAGAGAACTAGGGAGGGGCTGCTGGCTGTCTGGGGGACAGCAAGGAGCAGGAGCCCTCGGGGGGCATGTGGGCGGACGAGCATGGAGAGCTGTGACCTGGAAGCCAAGCACGGGCATCAGCCTTGTACCCTACCTACCTCCACCCCACCGTGGCACCCCCCACCCTGGTCCCCACCCAGGCTTACCAGTCACTGGGGGAGGCTGGAACATGTGCAAACTCTAAGTAACTGGTCAGGGGACCCCCAAACTGGTAGGCGTCTCGGATGGTCCTGAGGGACCCAGGTGGCAAGCAGGCAGAGTCCTGGGCAGGCTGCCGGCTTCGGCGGGCAGCCTGGGGGGAGTCGGATGGGGGTGTAGGAACATGAGGAGGTGGCTTTCTGCCCACCCCAGCCCCGCCGCCCACACCCCTCCTGTACCCTACCTTCCGAGACACGGTGGCCCGCAGCCCTTGCGGGACCTGCTCCAGGAGCTGGGCGTGAGGGGCTGGGGCGCAGCCTGAGCTCACATTGAAGCTGCCCAGGTTCTCCTGCAGGTCAAACACGCGCTGAGGCCCCAGGAGCCTGCAGAGGGTGAGGGGTGCAGGTCAGTGGCTGGGGCCAAGTCAGCAGGTTCTTGCCAGCAAACACCGCCACCCCGCCCCCCCCCGCCCCATGCCCACTCCACTCACCGCAGCACAAAAACATTGCTGATGCAGCCACTGAAGTTACGAATGTCACTGGACTTGGGCGAGCCCCCCAGGAGGAGCTGAGGGGGCCCCTCGGGCTGAGGCTGGGGCCGTGGCCCCCGGTAGGGCTTCATCTCCTGAAGCTGGTCGTCCACGTAGAGCCAGACCCTGGTGGGGAGAGTGGTATTTCCCCACCCTGCCGCCCAACCCGCAGAGTATTGTCCCTAAACCCTCAGCTCTGCACCCCCTCCCTAAAGAGGCCAGGTAAGCCAGGCTCACCCCGTGCTGTTGCTGTAGAAAGTGACGTAGTGGGGGGCCCCATCATCAAAACGTTCTTGTGTCTTCAGCTCAGTCCTGGCCAGCCGAAGGGTCACGTGACCCTGCTGCAGGGTCACCTCGCATGGCCCACCCTATGGAGCATGGCTGGGTCAGTGAGCCAGGCTGGGGGCCCAGACTCCCTCTGGCCACACGCCCCCACCCTGGTGCCCTGGAGGTGGGGCAGACGCACCGGGGACTCTCGTTGGAAGAGCAGAGCGCTGTCCTGGCTGCTGCGGAAGCCAAAGCCAGAATAGACGTCACCCGTGAGGGGCACGGCATCGCTGGGGAGTGCCAGGCGCAGGAAGCCGTGGCCATGGAAAGTCATGGCCCGTCCCACCTGTGGGCAGGGCGACCGTGAGGGCCTGCGGTGGCAGCCGGAAAGGGCATGCACGTGGCCGGGGGTGGGAGGGGGCTCACCAGCAGGTCAGTGGTGCAGCCAGCGCTGATGCCCGTGGTGTTCAGCCTCTTGAGATCCACGTACTTGCCCAGGGCCTTGATGCCCTTGATGCATCCTCGCACGGAGCCTCCAGAGGGGAAGAGCTGCCGCAGGCTGCAGGCACCAGTGTCCATGGGATGAGCCGCAGTAGTGGCCTCCCCAGGCCCTACCGCCCCACCCCCACCCCAGGCCAGTGCTCACCTGGCAGGCAGTTGGCTGGGCGGCACGCCTCCTAGGTAGTAGGCGTCGGCCAGCTCCAGCACGTTCTCCTGCTCCACGCTGAACACCGTGGTCCTCTCCACGCGCACCAGCACGCGCTTCCGGTTGCCCCCCAGCAGGAACAGCTGGATCTGGGAGGCGCCGGCATAGGTGGGCACCTTCAGAGGAGCTGCGACCCCCACTGTCCCTCCCCACCCAGGGCCTCCTCTGGACCTGGCCTTACCGCCTTGCTGGTTGCAGTCAGCTGCGGCGGAGGTCGCTGCAGCGGGTCGGCCTCCTTCAGGCCCGTGCCAAAATCATAGAGGAGCGCAAGTTTGCCTTCCTGCACAGCCAGGCACAGGAACTGGTCCTGGGGAAAGGGGAGGGTCAGCACAGCCAGGTGGGCAGGGGAGGCGTCGCAGGCAGCAGGCAGGCAGGGGCATGGACAGCTGGCAGGCGGGGGGCGTGGATGGTGGGGGTAGGATAGGGGCATGGACAGCAGACATGCCTGATACTGCAGGAAGAAGATGATGCCGCTGTAGGACACGAGCCGCAGCTCCTGGTCGAAGCGCTTGGTGTTGCTGAGCTGGCTCTCCATGCTGATGCGGGCAAAACCAGAGCCGTCCAGGTAGGAGCCATCTGTGAGCCACGGGTCCCCGGTCGACTTGGAGCTGCCGGTCAGAAGTGGGAGGGTCAGTTGAGGGTGGGCAGAGTCAAAGTGAGGGTCGGCTCAGACCACACGTACCGGGCACAAGGCTTGTCCACAGCTGTGTCCAGCTGGAAGGTTTTCTCGAAGTTGTAGAGACTGACCACCTCCTCATTGAGTGTGTCCAGTTCAATGCAGCCCCGGTAGCCGGGGAAGCGTAGGGGTTCGGGGGGCTGTGGGCACAGTGCGTGGTCAGGGCAGACCCCAGGGGGAGCTCGGGCCAGACATTAAGTAGGACTTCATGGGACAGGTGGGCAGGGTGGCTTGCGCACCCAGGCCGGCCAGGCTCACCGTGAAGTTGCTGGGGTAGCCCCCCACGTAGAAGACGAAATCGTCCGGCTGGACACTGAGCAGCCCCTCAGCCCCAGGGGCCACCGTGTCGCCCTTGGTCTCTTGGACCATCCGATTCTCCACCGTGACAGACATGCGGCCAAACTGGAGGATCCTGAGGGCAGAGGTGGGAGGTGAGGTGTGGACACGTGGCCACACTCGGAGGTGGCGGAGTGCTGTGGGGACTGGGCGTCCTACCTGTCAATGCTGATGGCCGCGAACTGCTCCCCAATGTCCTCGTCAATGCTGAGGGTCGCAGGCCCTGCCCCACCAAGGCGGTACACCCAGTGTATCCTCTGGCCCCGCAAAGCCACACCCATGTAGTCTCCAGTGGCCTGGGCGACAGGAGACCCAGTGGGGCAGGGCCTCAGGCACCCCACCTGCGCCAGCCTGGGGCCCAGCTCCACCCAGCCCGCAGAGCCTGCCTGCTACCTGGCGGCCGCCCATGTACAGCACAAACTGGTCCCCCGTGACTTGGCCAGCTGTGGGCTCTGGGCTCTGCAGGTAGAACTTGAGGGCAGTGTAGGAGGCGAGGTTGGTGAGGTCCCGAGGGGTACGCAGCTGCACCCCTGAGCTCCCATTGAACTTCATGGGCACCTTGACCTGTGGCGACACACGGCCTGTCAGTGTCCGCCTCCTGGTCTCCCAGATGCTCACCTGGCCCTGGCACTCGCACCCACCTTGCTGGCTGCACCACGGGCCTGGGCAATGAGTTCCCGCACACGGCCGATACTGGCTGACAGAGCCAGGCTGGCGTTGTGTGCCCCGCGGTCCTGCAGGAGGTTCAGCTTGGCCAGCAGCTGTGGCAGCGTCTTTTCCAGGGTGGACACTGCAGGCAGGGAACAGAGGGGAAGGAGGTCCTGCGTGCCTGGCCTGCCCACCCTGGCCCACCCACTGTCGGGGCACTGTGCCCCAGGACGCACCTGAGCGGCCAGCATCAAGCACCACACGGCCCAGGTCCTGGCTCTGCAGGCCCTTGTACTGGCCCTGCCACTGCTCCACATTCCGGTGCATGTCCTGAAGCCGGGCCTGCACGCGGGCAGCTGTGTCCTGGGCCTCAGCGGCCACAGCCTTGGCATGGGCTATCTTCTTGCTTGTCTCGTCTGCAGTGGACCGTGTGCAGGCTCAGTGAGGGGGGCCCTCATCCCCATCTGGGGAGACCACTAAGACCCCCTGACAGAACCAGCAACAGGGAATTAACTCCCGCCCCCCTGCCTTGTAAGAACCTCAGGGTGGTGGAGACTCACCTGCCACCCTCTCCCAGATAGACAGCCCTCCTGTGCCAGCCACATGCCTGAGTGGAGTCCCCTGAGGCCTGCTTGAGTCAGCTCCGCCTCATCTCCCCCTGGTGGGTCCCCCGCCCCACCACTCCATCTCTCCTGAGGTCCTTCCAGAGTCCCCATGGCCCCCAGGTAGGCAGGGTCCCTCTCGAGTCAGCAGGGATCCTTCCTGTGCCCTGAGCCCTCCTGGACCCTTGAAGTGTCTCCTGGGCGTCCAGCTCCAGCCACACTGACCTCTGCTGCTGCCGCCACCTCTGAGCCCACTGAACACCTGTACCCTCCCCACCCGCCCCGCGTCCTCTCTCTCCAAATGCTCCCCCTTCCTCCTGGTTTCGCTTGCTACCCAGGCTGACGTTGGGGGTGACGTTTGCTTGGTGTCTGGTTCCCGACCAGAAGCAAGTCCTTAGGATTGGGGAGAGTCCCCAGGGTTGGAACCACTCTGGCCTCCCTCCTGGATGGTGACCCCACTGGACAGGCAGGGCTGGTGGGGTGATGCCCGTGTGGGCAGGTGCCCCTTCAGCTCTGGGGACAAGAGGTGGGGGAAGTGCAGGGAGGAGCCCCACCCTACCTGTGTCCATAGCCAGCATGGCTTGCACCTCCCGGACATGGGCCGCCAGCTGTTCCTTTCTGGCCCGGGCATCGCGGAGCTGGGTCCCAGTGTCCTGGAGGGTGGCCCGTGCTGTGGGGGAGACAGCTTCAATCCTGAGGAGCCCCCGCCCCCACAGTACAGGCACTGCCACTTCAGTTCTCCTGACCAGGGAGCGCTAAGGCTCACACACACACAGTCAGAGGGAGACACTTGGACACAAGAGCCATCGGCTTGGGGGAAAGCACTGCACCCCAAGTCTCAGAGCAGCCTCCTAGGCCCACAGTAAATGCAACCGTCCCCATTTTATAGGGGAAACAATGGAGACTCAGAAAAGCTAAGCCACTGTGCATGGCAACCAGCACCCTGAGGTGCTCACAGCAGAGGTGCTCACCCCCGCCTGGCCCTCCCCACTGGCCTGGCACAAACACGGCCCTCAGCCGGGACAGCAGAACCATCAGCTGGTCCTCGTGTCTTCTCCCCAGGCTCTTCCACGTCCTGGGGCCTGGTCACAAAGTCAGGGTGGGTGGGCCTCTGCTGGGCTCCAGGAGCGGACTCGCCCGGGCAGTGGGGAAAATTCACACCCATGGCAGCTGCCAGCCTGACTCTCACAGTGACAATCCATGAACCCCCACACAACGTAGCTGGAGGGCAAGAGTCCCACAGAGCTGGGACGCCCCTCGGGACATGACTCTCACCGAGGTCCAGTCTCCGCTGCTCCCCCAGGATGGCCTCCTCCAGGGCACTGCTGTTAGCCAGCAGTTCCCGGGCCCGGGGCGCCAGGCCCCGCTGCACCACCATCTGCAGACGTGGGGATAGGATATGGTTTAGCCCTGCCTGGAGGGGCTGCCAGGAACAGGGGCTGCAGCCAGGGCTGCGGGTGGGGGTGGGGGTGGGAGGGTCCGGGCCTCACCGCCCACGTGTGGCTCGCCTGCTGCCGGGCCTGGTCAGCAGCGCCCTCGGCAGCCTGCACAGCTTGCAGAATGCTGCTGTAGGCGTTGGCGGCCTCAATGGCCCTCTGGATAAAGCGGTCCTGGTTGACTCCTTGGATGATGCTGTGAGGGGAGGCGGGGGAAGGTCTGAGGCTGGAGTAGGAGCTCAGCCCAGCTCACGGGCCTCCCCATCACAGCTGCTAGGCCTGCCTGCCTGCTGGCCCCAGACTCCCGGCCTAGGTCATGACCCTCCACCGCCCAGTGTACCTTTTCTGCTCCTATCTGCCAACCTGGGCCCCAACTTCTGCCCAGCCCTATAGGAACAACGGCTGCTCCGCTGAAGAGCCCTTGCAAACCAGCTCTGCCCCACCCACGGCATCCTGTTTGGGTCCCATACCTGGAAAGGTTGAGCGCCAGCTGGTCCAGCTGCCATGCGTGGGCCTCAGCAGCCTCTACCAGTTCTAGTTTGCTGCTCGCTGGGGAGAAGGCATGCATCTTCTCAAGCAGTGGTGTCCGGGCGCCATCCAGGCTGGCAGCAAGGTGCTCATACTCCTGGGGTGAGGGGTATGTAAGGGGGGACCCTCGTCCCCATCCCTGCTCACCCAAACCTGATCTGGGTGTGCCCGCCCCCACTGAGTATGCAGCCCTTGGGGAGGGGGGTGCTCACCTCCCTGGCCTGGTCCATGCCACGCAGAAGCTCAGAGACCCGGGCCAGGGTGTCTCTGGCAGCCTGCAGAGTAGCCCCCAGAGTGGCATTGTCCCGGGACAGCTCCTGCTTCCGTTGCTGGAGATGATGGGGAGAGCATGGGAGGTAACAGAACAGAGGTGAGGTGAGAAAGTAAAGGGGTAGGGGTGACGGGGTGACGAGTCCGAGGGGGCAGGGCCAGCTCTCTACCAGGGCTTCCTCCAGGCGCTCCTGGTTGCGGCTGTTGAGCTCCTCTGCCTCCCGTGTGGTGCCCACTGCCCGGTTCAGGGCCTCCCGCAGGTCCATGAGTCCGGCCTCATGCCGGGCCAACTGGTCTCGGGTGTGTGTGACCAGCGCCTGGTTTCTCTCCCAGCGTCTGGTCAGCTGCTCCTGCACACGGTCCAGCACTGGCAAGGCCCAGGGTAGGAATGGTCACTCGGGCAGTGCCCCCCAGTGCCTGCCAGCCCCCATCCGCCCTACCAAGCTGACGGGACGCCAGTCTGGACTGGCCTCAGCCCCAGGGCCCTTCCTACTCTGCCCTGTTGGGAGGACCCCACTCACATCGCTGGGCCTCCCCCAGCTCGGCCTCAGCGGCTGCTCGAGGAATCCCCAGGTCACGTGCCCGCATCTCCTGGAGTAGCCGCTCCACTTCGGCCAGCACCCGGCGCAGCTGCTCACCCGATGGGATTGAGGCATTGGCTGGTGCCAGGCGGTCCGTCTGGGACTCTAGCTCTGTGGGGGTTTGGGGAATGGGCTGTCAGGGCCCAGGGCTGGCCTGCTGCCAGGCAGAACTCTGCCCACTAGCTTCCATCCAGAAGCCCCTGGCCAAGCCTCTTCAGACACCCCACACATGAGCTGGCAGGCCCTGGACAGAGATCCTGCTCCAGGCCACGACTCTGAGGCCTGCCTGGCCTCTGGTCCATGTCGCCTCACCTCCGGCAACCCCCACGGCAATACCCCCACCACTCCCTCTGCTCAGCCCACTCCTTGGTCCCCTGGTTTAACCATCCCTCCTCCCAGCCCAGCGCTCAGTTGCAATTTCATCTTCTAGACCCTAACCTGGGCCTGGTCCCTTCTGATCTCTTCTTGTGACACGTGTCAGGTTTTAACTAAGGCTCACCCACCACTTTCACAACTTTGCAGGGAGCACCTGCCCTCTTGTTCTGGCCACGTGGGCTGCCCCTCTCCCCTCCCTACTCGGACCTGCTGTTTCTGTGACCAGGGCGCCATCTCCCTATCTAAACACCCCAAAGTGTGTTTAGAGGCCAAGCCCCCAGAGGCACACCCCTGCCCTCAGCTCAGAACATCACTCTGCTCAACTCTCCTCACCCGCCCAGCTGGGCCAGTGCCTACCGTTCAGGGCAAGGTCCACAGCCCGGATGGCTGCCAGCAGCGTCTGTGCCCAGCCCAGCGTGGCCTTGGTGCTGTCCAGTAGGTGGCTGGCCTGGGCTCGGGCTTTGGTGGCCTGTGAACAAAGTGCCCCATCAGGCCTCAGCCCCTGCTGGCTGAGGAAAGCCTGGGAGCCTGGGGAGGGACCTTGAGCCTGAGCCGAGGTCAGGGGTGATTCTGGGTGGTTTGGGGCCTGAGGAGAGAGACTTCTCAGGGAGGGTTTTGCTGAGAGGGAGTGGGGGCTTCTCTGGAGGAGGACTATTCCAAGGGGTTCTGGGGCGGGAGTCCCCAGGGGCCTGCCTGGCCATCCAGATGCTGAGTGTCCTGCCCAAGGCTTGAGATCTGTCGTTCCAGTGCCTCCAGCTGCTGTGTGGTCTCATAATGGGGGCCCGGGGGGCTCCGGAGCTGGCTCTAAGGGAGAAGAAGGTGAGCCTGTGACCCAGGACAGGTAGGCTGGGGGCCAGGAAGGCTGGGGGCCAGGAGAGGGTGTCTGGGGGTCGGGCAGGGCAGTACCTGCAGGTCGGTGATGGAGGCGTTCAGCCTGTGCAGCCTGGCCCAGGCCACAGAGCTGGCGTTGATGCCACTCAGCTGCTCCCGGATGGCAGGGAGGAGGGCGCCGGCCCGCTCCAGGTCGTCCAGGAGCAGGACCACACAGTGGTCACACACTGTAGGCAGGGGGCAGGTGGGTGCGGGGTGAGGGGGGCAGGGAGGGCAGGGGCCAGCACGGAGTCACAGGGGCGTCAGCATGGTAGAGATGGTCACTGGGGCTCACAGAGATATAACAGGGGTACTGAGCTGGGCTGAGGGTGATGAGGTGAGTGGGAGGTCAGAGGTTAGCATGGGGGTCTCAGGATCAACAGGAGGACAGTTATGGTATCTCAGAAAACAGAGAGAGAGCTAGGGCCAGAGGGCTACTCTGGAAGTCGAGATGAATGTCAGGGTCACCAGGTCAGCAGGGGGCTGGGACCTGCACTGCCCCAGGGCAGGGTGAGCAAGGTGTGTTCTGGTGGCCAGGGCAGTGGGCAGGGCAGGAACACACCTTCACAGTGCACACCGTGGCCCCCAGGTCCTCCTGGCACGGGCACCTGGTGCTGGTGGCTGCAGGTCTCACAGCGTTCCCCACTGAGCCCAGGAGGGCACGTGCAGCGGCCCGTGTGCAGGTCACAGTGGCCCCCCTGGCACTGGCAGCCTTGGGTAGGAGGGGTGGGAGAGGCAGGGTGAGTAGCTGGCTGAGGACCCTGGGGGTACTCGCCATCCCAAGGTACCCCGCCTGCTCGCACTCACGCCTGCAGCCCTGCTCGGGGAGCCCCCAGTGGCCGGGGGCACACTCGCGACACTGGGGTCCCCCCGTCCCTGGCCGGCAGTGGCACTGCCCACTTTGGGGGTGGCATTCGGAACTCTCGGCGGCTGGTCCACAGGCGCATGGGCGGCAGCCCTCGCAGCCCTCGAAGCCAAAGTGTCCTTCCTGGGGGCACAGACTGCAGTCACGGCTCTGCCCAGCCCTCAAAATCCACCTTCCTTCAGCCCTAGAGCCATGAGGCCCCGCCCACACAAAGCCCCTCCCCTCTAACCGGGCCCCACCCACAACAAGCCCTGCCCCTATCACCCTGAGCCCCACCCACAAACTCCACCCCTCCTACCAAGCCCTGCCCCTATATCAAGGTCCCGCCCCTCCCAGGCAGTGCTACCTGACAGCGGTCACAGCGCAGCCCAGTCACACCTGCCTTGCAGAGGCAGCGTCCACTGTGAGGGTCACAGGCCTCTGTCCCGCATGGGGAGCAGTCACATCCTGCAGAAAGTCACCCTGGGAAATCACCCTAGCTTCTTCCTAGCCCTCGGAAGCCCTTACTAGGCTCCTCCTACACATGCACCTTCTTCCTGCCCCAAAGGAAGCCCCCAGACACTTACTTTTCACCGCCTCCCTGCTCCATCCAGGTCCAGACCACACAGCTGCCTATTCACTGTCCCACTGTGCCCAACTTCGCTGCAGCCCAGGCTCACCCCAGAGGAGCCCTTTGGGGAGCCCTGCCAGAGTCCTCCTGGGAACCCCCACCCTCAGGAGAGGCCAGAGTCTCCAAACAACCTCTGGCCTGGCCATGGGGGTGCCTGGTCGTGAGCTTGGGCGCCCTGGTTAGGTCCACACCATCCATGCTGGCCTCGGCCCAGGACATGGGGAGGACACCCCTCATCCCTGACCTCCCCGCTTACGGGTGCAGTTGCCGGGCAGTAGGGCGTTGCCATAGAAGCCAGGGGCGCAGCTCTCGCAGCGGGGCCCGGTGGTGTGGCGCAGGCAGCCGCGGCAGGCGCCTGTTAGGGGGTCGCAGTCACTGAAGAGCATGTTGGGGTCACCGTTCCCGCTACAGTCACAGGGCTGGCACGAGCTGCCCAGCACCAGGGGGTTCCCAAAGAAGCCCGGTGCACACCTGGGGGGGAGGCGTGGTCAGTGGGCGGCACTGGCTCAGGCACTCAGTGCCCTGGGCCCCTCAAACAGACCCTGCCCCACTCAGGCACTGCCACCCAGCTCACCGCTCACAAGAGGCCCCAGCATAGCCGGGTTTGCAGAGACACTGGGTGCGGCCCCCTCTCAGGATGCAGCCTGTCGCAAAGCTGCAAAGATGGAAGTGGTCATCACACACTGGCATTCTCTGGGCAAGCACCTGTGTACTCAGGCCAGGCCGGGCATCAGGTGCTGGGGTCCCCACCTCATGGGCCCATCTGGCTGCACTGGCCTCTACAGAAGGCAGTGTTGATTCAACCAGGTGTGGGGCTAGTATTCCGTTCTGGGTCTATAAAGACTTTGGGCCACCAACCAACAGTCGGGACCCGGGATGGCTGGCCCAGCTTACTTGTTGGAAGGCACGGCCAGGGGGCAGGGGCAGCTGATGCAGGGGGCTGCAGGGTCCTCGGACCCAGTGCGCACGAAGCCGGCCTGGCAGCGCTCACAGTGGTCACCCTCAGTGTTGTGCTGGCAGCCCTGGGCAGAGGGAACAGTTCAGCACCCACAGTGGAGGCCTCACTCCCACCAGCTCCATCCCCAGCCCTGCAGGGTCTGTGCCCAGGGCATCCACCCCTGCCTAGACCTCAGCATACCCACAACCACGGACCCAAAGGTGCCCTGGCCTTCCCTCCTCTGTGCCTTTGGTGCCTGCTTCCCACCCGCCACAGGGCCCCACTTACCACACAGACGCCTGAGCCAGGGAGGCAGCGGTCTGAGTGGCCGTGGCACTGACAGGGGATGCAGCGACCCAGGAAGAGACCTTTGATGTCCCGGTAATAGCCAGGGGCGCACTCCTGGAGTGGGTGGGCACTGGCGGTCAGGGAAGGAGGCAGGGCCAGCCTGACGTGGGGGCAGAGCAGGGACCGTGCTCACAGGTCAGCCCTGGGGGTCCTGACCCTGGCGGGCTGAAGGCACGAAGTCAGAGCCCACAAAGCCACACAGAGGCCCTGGCTCAGGGCACCCCCAACCCCCATTCTCCTCTAGACACTTCCAAGTGAGTGGAGGGATGCCCCACAGGTGAGATGGGGAGGAGGTGAAGTGGATGCTGTCTGGGTGAACTGTGGATGTAAGATGAACTGGGCCCTAAATGAGTGAAGACCAGCCAGGGCACACAGGGGCCGGGCAGGAAGCAGCCGACAGTGGATGAGCAGATGGTCGAAACAGCAGCCGGCTCAGCCTGAGGCGGGAAGGCTGGCTGCTAGCAGGGTGGTGCCCAGGAGGCGTAAGAGGAGTAGTGGGGTGAGATGGAGGCAGAGGCCAAGTGCGGACGCTCGGGGACATGCGGGCCGGGGAGGGGGGCCACTTGGCCCTGGTGCCCACCTCCACTGCCTCACCTGGCACGAGTCCCCACGGTAGTTGGCAGGGCACATGCATAGCTCCACATTGCTGGCTGGAGGCCCCCCACCCATCTCACTGGCCACCTCCAGCGCCACCCTGCGCAGGGAGACGGCCGAGGAGGCCTGTGAGAAGAGGGCACGGATATGCAGCTGCTCCAGGCCAGCTAGCACCATCATGAGCTCCTCGCGGGCGGGTACTAATTGGGAGACGTACGACCGGGCCGACTGAGTCGCGTAAGAGTCCGCCGCCGGGGAGGGAGGGCCGACGAGACACGGGAGACCTGTCGCCACCGGACCAACGACCCTCCAAGTCTCCCGAGGACGGAGAGTGGAGACAGGGGCCCGGGGAGGTACCCACAACTCTTCGACTGTACCCCCCGCCGGACCGACCTCCCAAGGGTCGGGGTCGGGGGTCCTACGGTCCGGTGGTCTCGATTCCCCCACGACCACGGTCCCGGTCTCGCGTGACGACACTACATACAATGTCCCCGTGGAGACCCGTCATCCCTCCCGCCCCGTTCCTGTCCAGTTTAGGGGGTAGACCTTTGGGACGATGAAGGGTCTCCGTCGCGAGGAGAGTTCCCCAGTATTTAATCGACCACTCGACCGGACAGTTCCGTGGCCCCTGAGACCTAAGGAAGGACAGGTGGACGGGGAGGGGGTAGATCCGGTCCGGGAGAGGTTGAGTCTCCCAGAGACCCCTCCTTGGTGGAGAAGAGGGGGAGGGGGTCCACCTCAATATCTTATCGGACCCTCGTCTCCCTCTACTCTCTCTTCCCTTTCCTCTCCCTCCCCTCCTCCCTCGGTCGGGTGTGACGGACGGACTGAGTTGAGACGTCTCTTCGACGGCAGGTCGGGGACCCTAAGTCCTAAACGTCCTCCGGTCCCTGTCGGTCTTTCTACACTGGTCACCACACTGGAAGGCCCTTGTTGATGACCCCGTCCTGGGCGGTCTTGGTCGACCGACGGTGGGGTGTGTGAATGAGCTGAGGGGTCCTGACAGGTTCCCCAGGGTGCACCCTGTCTGTGGGTCGACCGGACCGAGTATCTGACCCCTGGGACGGTCGGGTCGTCGACGCGGGCGGGGTAGTCCCGAAGGGAACTCCGCCTACACCCGGTCCTCGACTTTCTCCCCTCCTCTGGGTGACCGGCTTCGGTGGGCTCGCGTCTTTGTCGACCCTGTGCTAGGACTCTGTGTTAGGACTCGAGCCGGAGAGAAGGTCGGGGCAAAGGGGTCACAGGAACTCGTGGACGGGACTCGGACTCCCAAGGTGATCGTCTGTCTCTGCCACCCCAGGTGTCACGGAGCGTCGTTCCTTGGGGTCCGTGGTCCCACCCGAGTGTGAACCAGGGAGGGAAGTGTGTCGTCCACGAGTTACCTACGGGAGGAAACGTCGGTCAGAAGGGCCGCGGATGCGCCGAGACTCATAGGAGGGGAGTGACGTCTCCCGGGGTGAAGGGGCAAAATCTCTTAAAAATTTGGTATTGGACGCGTCCGTCCTCAGTCCACCCGAACTTAGACTGGACCGGGGAGCGTTCCCTCGTGCCTCAGAGGGAGACGTCTAGCCTAACAGAGGCCCCGGTGACGGGTGGCGAGTGTCGGGCGTCTCACGTGGAAGGACGTGTGGACGACCTGCTCAGTCTTACCCCCGGTCGTGGCACGCGTTTTGTGGCTTTTGGGCGGCCGGTCTCCGCCGGTCCTACGCAACGTGAGGCGCGAAGTGTAGAGTTAGGGTCCCTGAGGCGCAAACCCGAGGGCCCGACGCCAGTGAGCCGAGCGAGACGGCCAAGACCCCAGCGCCCACCCCTGCCCGACCCGGGCCTGACCTGGGCTCCGCTCGCCGCGGCTTGGGCCCTGGCGGCCCCTGGGAGCCGGCGGATCTCCACGAGCTTCAATCCCTTTGTTTCTCGCCTAGGCGACCTGGCTCTCCTCGCCCGGCCGCGCAGGGCCCGGCGCCACGACCTCCCGCGTCCCCCGGCGGTCCTTGGACCTCGGTGCGGGGCCCCGGCGGAGCCGCAGCGCAAGGGTGCCGGGCCGGCTCCAGTCGTCCACAGAGGGAAGGTCCTCCGGCCGGCCCGGCCCCAGGGTTCCCAATTCCGCCGGCCGGCGGGGAGGGGGGCCGGAGGGGGCGGGGGAGGGGCCCCGCGCCCCGGCTTCGAGGGCCCGCCCGGCCCCGCCCCGGACTGCAGGCGCCCGCCTCGCTCGGCTCGGGCCGGCCCGCGGCGTCTGGGCGGCCCGAGGGCGGAGCGGGCGTCAGGGGCTCGACCTTCTACCGCTTCGGCCCGCGCGCCGGGGCGCTAAGGGCCCCGGGACGCGGCGACGACGACCGGCCTGACCGCAACGACCCGCGCCGCGTCCGCGCCCGCGGCCCGCCACCGAAGTCGGACGTGGGCGGGATGAAGTTGGACCGCCTCCCGCGAGCGTAGCGGCGGAGCCGGTGGACGCCGCTCCTCCGGGGACGCGCGCCGCGGGGCGCGGGGTGGCTCCTGGAGATGACGTTCAACCACCCCCCGGGGCACCGGCCGCCCCTGGGGTTGGTCTGGTAGGTCCACTCACTCCTGCCCGCAAGCCCGCCCCCACCACCCCTGCGGCCGCGCCCCACTCGTGGCCCGAGTCTGAGGCCTTAAGGTCGGTCTGATCGGCTTCTCGGGTCTATGCGTGGCGCCGACGGCGGCGGGCAGGGTTGCGGGGTTAAGACGTAAAGCCCCATACCTTCCCTGGGGTTGAGCCGGGACGCCCAAGTCGGTCTCTTCACGCGAAGGGCGACCCTTCCGCCGTGCGATGGCAGGGCCCGCGCCGGTCGTGGCCAGCTCAAGCCGTCGTCACTGCTCGACCTGCCCTCCCCGACCACGGACCAGGGGTCTCCGGGGCTCAGGGCCCTAGGGCCGCTCCCGCCCTGAACCGGAGGCACCGGCCGACGGACACCCCTCCCCCGGCTGGCGCGACGGAAGGAGACCCTGTCCGACCTTGGACGACCGCTGCCCTACCCGGTCCCTACCCCCGCTCCCCCGGTCTGTGTCCCTCACGATTGAGGCCGACCTTCCAACTTCGAGAGGGGCGACCCCAAAGATCCCTCAGCCATCCTGGGAGCTCCAACCTCCCCCTGTCTGCCTCCCCAAAAATTGACCCCTACTCTCGACCCTCGACTCTAGTCCCCGTGAGAGACGGACCCCCGCCCCATCCCGGACGAGGCCTCCAAGGGACTGTGAGGTACGACCCGGGAAGGAGGGTAGGGACGGGATGGAATCCCTCTCAGACCCCCGGGGTTCCGACAACATTGTACTCGGAGTCGGAGGTCCCTGAACGACGGTGGAAGGACCATCCTCTCTGACCCCCTCCCCTCCTCGGCACTACCCCCACTACTTACTCCCTCCATAACGACCCCGGGGAATTATCCCGGACGGACGGGTGAGGGGAACGGGGGGGGTCAGGGTACCCCCACCCATCTTCACTCTCCCCCGGGACCACGCCGTCACAACAGACCCTGTCTCACAGTAGAGGGAACCCGAGGACTTGTGTGGAAAGACCTGAGTACGAGAGGACTTTCGGGACGGGTCGACTCCCACCCCCCCAGAGTTCGGGTGCAAAGTCCACCCCTTTGACTCCGGACATTTCGGGGTTTCGTCTGGTCCTAGACCGATCCCACTCACCCCGGTGGACCTGGGGATGGGACCCGGGAATCACAGAAACCCACTGTAGTCTCCCCGGTCCAGTTCTCCTCCTCGAACACCCCCTGAGGTTTCGACGGGTCTCCCGGACCGATTCACGGGCGGGGGTCTACGAGTCGACCCTAAGGCGTCGATTAGTCGAGTCCGAGGTCCGGTGGAGGGGGACGGGTGGACACGACGGACGGGTCCGGTAACTCCCTCCCGACGAATAATGGAGGAGTGTCACAAATTTCCTCGTCGGGTCCTCGACCACCCGGGTTCCGGGAAAGGAATCGACACACCGAAGGGGGATAGGGTCAGAATCCGAAGAGTAGATATTTTACCCATGTAGTGTTCCCGGCGGAGTGGACTTCGATACTCGAACCGGACGGACTCCCCGGACCCTCCGCCAGACAGTGTGTCACTGGCGAACCGTTCACCGATACCGACACCGCAACGTCCGTTCCCGGGACTCGTTTTGAACTCAGGACGCGAGGGTCAGATCGTCCAACCCTGACTTCGGAGTGAAATTTTCAGACGTCGCGAGTCGGTACTGTCGGGACAAACCTCCGACGGTCGTACCGGCCTTTGTGGTTACTCGTCGGAGACAGCTCAGTGGTCTGGACGAAGGGGCAGGAGAATCCCCTGCTCCAGACGAGTGGTGGGACCGGAGAACAACCCAACCACTTCCCGGAACAGAGGTTCGTGGAAGACCTCGACTCACTAGTCCGGGTGGAGAGGTAGGGTTCTCGGGTTAAAACACCCACCCAGTCCTCCCAACACACCAGGTGTCGACGTTCGGTCGTCAAGGAGCCCAGGGGACCCCCTTTACCCCGTCTTCGACCGACCCCCGTACGGTGGGTCCCGTGTCCTACTCGGGACGACATGTAGCCCCGCTCCGTCAGGACACCCGTCGACCCCGTCCGTCTCCTATTGAACCCCTAGACCGGGACACTGAAGTCCACCCGTGTACTCTTTAAGACCCGACCGGGGTCGTGACGTCCCCTTCAGCCCCCGAGTCGACGGTCGTACCACTGAGTGACCCTCCCCTTCAGGAATAGTGACGAGGAACGAAGGAGCAAGACAAGGGTCGTCCTGGGAGACGTCGCCTCCCCGCCTCCCTTAGAGCAAAGGGGTGGGGAGGTGGGGGTCGAGGTAGGTGACACGCGGGTGCAGTCCGCCAGGACGACACCGGAGTTGAGAGACCCACCTGGACTCGTCTGTAAAGGCAACAGAGGGAACTGGTTCCGTCAGAAGAAACCTTCCGGGTGGTGGGGTCGGTCTGCCGGGATGGGTGGAGGAGACTCTCAGGGTGGTCCGGAGTCTGTCGAACGTGTGTACACGAGCCACAAAGGGTACTAGGAGAGACTCGGGTGGGAGACCCTCGAGAGTGTCAGACCCTGGGCCTCGGACCCAAGGAGATAGACTCGACCACCATGTCGAACATGTCTACCACGGGGAGAAAACCCCCGTGACAACGAGGACGGGGAGACACACCGTCGAGGTCCAGTACTGGAGTCCCTACGTCAATTCTCGTTCCGTCCCTCTGAAAGGAGTACCAGGTCACCGATTTTGAAACACGAGGGTTACATCCCTCGAACTCAAGCTAGGGACCAGTCCCTTGACCTAGGGTGTACGACGTTGTTTTTCTAGGTCACACGGTGTTCATTCTGGACCGCGTCGGTCTATTTATTTATTTTATTTATATTTTTGTTCCGTCCACGTGGGGCGGGGGAGCGGGGGAGACGGGTCCCTCCGTCATTTACTTCTTAGCGGTTGTCGGAGTACGCTGTCTTATTTATTTCGTCTCACCACCCCCCACCGCCCACAGTCCAGTCGAAGAACCCACCAGGATGCGTTACCCCGGGACGATTCCTCACTGTCGACTAGACCTCTAGTCCCAAGGTCCCGGTATCCCTCTCCCATCTCCCCCCAGAGGGGTTCGTGCGTTGTGTCCCCCAGGACGACGAACCGCCGAACCGCGGGCCCGACGGCGGAGAACCAGAGCGACAGGACCCGTGTGCCACCTTCGGCACTTGGACACACAGGTCCCCTCCGTCCCCGTGTGGAACGCACCCACCTCCGACCCTCGAGAGTCCGACGGTCCGGACCCTCACCCCTGTCCCGTAGAGGGTGCGAGGGTTGAGGATCCTCCTCCAGACCGGGGGACCCTCCGACCCTCCCCACCTCGCCGGTGTAAAGGGTCTGCGCCGGAGAGACCCGGAGTTAGTCACGGTTCAGAGGCTCCCGGCGGAAACACACGCTTCCCTCTCGTCCAGACCAAAGGAGACCCGACCCCCCAACCCGGAGGCGACCCGGTCGTCGGTCCCGGGTCGCGACGGGGGATGGGGTCGGACCCGAAGGTCGTGGACGAGGATGGGGTACCCCTGTCGTCCGGCCCTACCGCGACCCTCGGGGACACAGGGGGCGGTCTCCTGTCCCGGGGCCGTCCACCGACCTGGCACTGTCTTCGTCGACGGCCCCGGGTGCACCCTAGGTAATTAGGACGTCACCGACGTCGTCCACGGTCGTAATGCGGGTGAGAAGTCTGTCCCGTCACTCCGAGTCGGCGACGATCCTAGACCGGTCCAGGGTCTCGAGCCTTTACCGTCTCGGTCGTCCAGGGCCGGAGCAGACGGCCGACGGGTGCACGGACGGGAGACCCCGGAGGGGTGTCCGACGGAGGGACCTCTGGGACGAGGTACCGAAGCCCACTCTCGGACCGTCCCTCCAAACTCCCTACCCGACCATCTCCACCCCTCCCCGTGTGTGACCCGGACCCGGAAGACTGACATCGGGGTGGAAGGAGGGAGAAATCCAAAGGTGACCCGGGGTAGGACACGGTCGGGAAGATTTCGGGGGACGTCACCGATCAAAACACCCCCCCTTACTGTACACTGAACGGGGAGTCGGTCGGGAAACGGGAAGTCGAGGTCAATGTGACCGGAAGAACGACAAATGAGGATCAAACGAGAAGGACGGGGTCCCGGAAACGTGTCGGTCGGGAAGACGGACCTCGTATGGGAGAGAATACCACATCCTGAACCTACGGTGGAGGAGTCTCTCCGGATGGTACTAAAGGGGTGGACGTGACCCACGGGGAGGGGCTGGGCGAGAGGACAAAGGAGATACCGTCCACACTAGCAGAGAGTGTACTCGACACAACCGTGGGTCACACACAAACGGTCCACTTTCTCACTTTCCGTCTGTTCCGGGACGTCCGATCCCCACCCGGGGTACCCGTCCCCACCCTCACTGGTCTCTCCGTTTTCCAGTGTCGTGAGGAACCGGTAGACTGGTGGAGAGGGGGTGTCCCGGTCATGACGCTGTAGACGTGCCGTCGGTCGTCGTTGTCCCGAGTGGGGCACTCGTTACGGTAACTACCGTGCCTCGCGACCACCGTCTCGGGTGGTAACAGGGCCCCGGACCTCATGTTGCTCCAGTTGCAGTGGGACCTGGACCCGGTCCATGTCAGGGACAACGTAGACGGCGTCGGGGTGGGACACAGAGACCGGCTTCCCGAGGGGAACCCCGTACCTGACCTTCCGCCCCAGAGGTGGATCTCACCCGACCCTCCGACCCGACCTGACCGGTGCCTACCTGACGAACATCGTTCGAGTCGTGCCTGTGTCCTCACCGTCACCCGTGGAAGACAACAAAAGAGTCGTAGGAGTACCAAGTGTCGTTCCGTCCTCCGGTCTACCCCCCCGAAGGGTCTCCAGTGTACCTCTTAATCCCACTCCCCGTGACCCCCCGACTGTGCCTCCACCCCGACTTCCGACACCCGGGACATAGGGACCGGTTCGCGGGACCACAAATGAGTCTCCTTAAGGAGGTGTCCCTCGGGCCGGACGACCCCTCACCCTCCCCGACGTCCTTACGTGTCCGGTCGCCTTCACCTGTAAGGATCCTATGGACACGAAGCCCCCGGTGGGTTCCCAATCCAGAGGGGGTGAGGGTCGGTCCGCCCGTCCTCCCACAGTCCGTAAAGGGGGAAACCACCTAGACCCGACCAAGTCCGAGTGTCCGACACAGGGTGAGAGGTGTACTGTAACAATCCACAGACCGGAACCTTAGGACCGAACCCTTTACCCGATCGTCAGGGTAGTGGAGGAACCCACCTCGCCCCGTCCCCACCGTCCAGCTACTCCGACTCGGGTCTTCGTCGGTCGAGACCCGGACGGACCCGTAGTCCGAGTCCCAACTAGGACGAACTGGGGTGCGAGTGGGGAAGGGACCAGTGTCCCTGACCCCTTCCTCATGACCTGGTACTCGCGTCCCCGGACTCAGGTCCGGCCGAATCGGTCGTAGGACCACGCACTGGACCACCCAGAGACGAGGAGTGACCCCGAGGAAGGACGACAGTGGAACTCCCGTAGGGTCCTCTCCGCCCCTGTGTAGAGGACCTTCGGACAGACCCACCCTCCGTCCGGGACGTCCGCCCAAATCACCCGTCACAACCAACGGAGGACGGGAGTGGACCTCCGGACCACCCGTCCCCCATCACTCCCCTTACCCAAACTCAGGGTCCTTCACCGAACCCTCAAGGTCCCCTTACCTCCCCACCCCAATCGAAATCCGGGACCTTCCCGGAGGGAAGGGTCCGGGACGTCCTCCGGGGACCCGACGGTCACGACAGACCGGGTCCAGACCCCCCGCGGTCCGGGTGACGAGAAGTCGAGTGACCCGGAGGTGGTGTGGACACGAGAGAAGGGAAGGTGACCCTCGTACTCTCCCTGGAGTCGCTGGGACACACGGGGTCCCACGGGGACAGAGACCGTGACGGGATCTCCCCCACGGTCCCTCCCTCTCCCCCTGTACCTGAGACGGGGACGGGGCCCCAGTCGTCCCCTCGAACACGACTCGGCGACCCAGGAAGAGCGGGGAGGAGGAGACACCTGTTCGGACCGGTCCGACCCCGTCCCGTCTCCACGAGAGACCCGTGTGTCACTAGACCGGAGGGCTTCGTCCACCCGTGTCACGGGAGGACTCCACGCCACCCACCCCCGTTCCCCCTCGAGCCTGTCACGAGTGTGGTGGGGTGGGGGCGGGGCAGAAACACCGGGGGACGCGGAGTCACAGATAGATACACTCTGTCCCTACGTCTCCGTCCGCCCTGTAAACGGGACGTCTGACCCGGACGCGACCCGGTCCCAAAGTAAGATACACACAGAACGGGTGGTTCTGAGCCAAAGGGGTTTACAATTTTGCTGTGTTTACCTTTTCGCTGGCAAAGGTCGGGACGAACCCCCCTCTAGCTGAGAGGGTGGGCGGGTGACGAGAAGGGGAGAGAGAGGGGGTAGGAGAGAAAAACGGTGGGAGGGTTGGGTAGGTAGATGGGTGGGTGGGTGGTCGGGTAGGTGGATTGTAGGTAGATGGGCGGTTGGGAAACGAGAAGAGTACAGGGGTGAGGAGGGAAGAAGGAAGAGGAAAAATACTGAATACCTTCGGGGGCAGAACCAATTCCCCTACGGTCGGAACCAACCCCGCCCCCGTCCCCTCGGATCCTGCACGGGTCAACACACGAAACCTCAACCCACCTCACCTGCGTGGGTCACAGGTCGAGGCACTGCTCTCTTTTGGGAAAGGACCCGTACAAGGACTCGGTGCCACCTTAAGGTCTCTACTGACGGTGTAAGTGGTAGAAGGGAAATCCTTTTCCTCGAACAACAAAGAAGGAGGGGTTAAGTAACGCACTACTGACCCAGGGAAGCCGTACGGGACGAGCACCCCCAACCCCTGTCTCTGGTCCGAGGAGTACCCGTCTCCACAGGTGCCCCCATCCTTTACCCCCGAGACCTCCTACCTCCCCCGTGTCCGACCTCACGACCCCCTTCCGCAAAACCTCCGCGGGAGTGTCGCTGGGACCCTAGATGGAGGAGTTCACGGGGGTTAGACCAGTGCCCTCGTCGACCGGACGTCGGTCTGACTCCCACAGGACCCGTCCTGGGAGGTTCGTGTGACCGACACGTCCCCCTCTCTCCGGTCACCCTCCCCGGACCCCCAAGGGACCGAACCCCTGACCCGGAAGGAAACCCCGTGTCCAGGGGGACCCCACCCCGACCCAGAAGACAGCCCTCCGTCACTTACCCGTCACTCCAACCCGGGAGGGGGACACCGCCGACGGTCCCCGGAAACAAGACCCTACACTTCGCCTACGGGGTCCTTTCGCCCACCCCCGTCCCGTCGACCGGGACCCGTAGTCCTCCTGAAGGACGGGACCCTCCGGTCCCTCCTGGCGACCGTCGAAGAGAAGGAGGAGTGGGACCCCCACCCCGACGTCGACCACTCCGGACCAGGGACATCGCAGGCAGACAGGACCCCGGAGCTCCTCAGAAGAGGGACAGAGGAGTAGCGGAGACTGGAAGGGGTCCTACCCCGTCCCCAATGACGTGAGATGAGGGGGGTAAAACGACTACCTCTTTTCCGGGGTCCTCACTCCCGGACCGGTTCTTCCCGCACCTCTCCAGGTCCGGAGGTGAGGACGGGACGACTGGAACCGGTCCTGGGGTCTAGACTCTCCTGTCAGACACCCCGACTCGGACACTCTACGTTCGGACTCTCCCAGAGACCGACCTCTGGTTCCCCGGTGACAGGACTCAGGGTCATCACCGGACGGACCCCCAGGAGGTCCCCGGTCGCCCAAGAACGATAGAGGAAAGAGGGGGAGAACGGACGGAGTCCGAGGGACAAGACTCGGAGTGGAGACACAAGGGTCCCCCAGAATCCCTCGACCCGTCCCACTCATTCCCGACCAAGACCCCCCTCAGGGGAGGGAGAGGTCTGCGGGAGACCACCGGGTCGGCAACCCCTCCCGGAGAGGGGTCGTTGGGGGTGGACACCCGAGTCGGGAGTGAGGAGTCTACGTCTCCGTCCGCTCCTTATCTCCAGGGGAAGGTCGACACCCGAGACAAGAGACGAACGCGGGACCCGCCCTACCGGGAAACAGGGTCGGGACTTTCCGGTCCGGACCTCCCCTCCTCTGACCTCTGGTCCACCTGCCCATATTACCTCCCCCCAGACCCGACCGTCAACCCACATCCGACCCCCCAACCCACCCTCCGGTTTTCACAACCAACCCCCTGACTGACAACTACTCCCCAGACGGGAGGGACTCCTTGTCACCCCTCCGTTCCTCCCGTGGTCGACGTGGGGGGTGGGGATGGTGTCGCCCCAACCTCGTGGTCACACCTCCTTTCCGACCCGGATGACACGGAGCCCGGGAGGAGACCTGCACCCGACACTCGCGCACGGACCCGGAACGACGAGTACTCCCGGGGTCTGCACGACCGACGAAACACCAGTCCTGTGGGGTACGTTGAGATGGGACGGGTGGGACCAGGGCCCGACATGGGGAGACTCGACCAGTCAGGTCCCGAGGGATCCGTCCGTCGGACCGGACGACCCAATACTCCAGTGCCAGTGACCGGACCGACCGGTTCGGGTCGACCCGAGAGTCGGTACACCCGTCGCGGGGTCCTCCCAGTCGCCCCAACGAGTTCCCTTCACTGGCCTGCACACCGACTCTGGCCGGTCGGAGACCAATGTCCACGCCCCCCCAGACCTGGTCTGTGTCGGGGAACCCTACCCGAGGGACCCGCCCCACTCTCGCACCCCCAGACCCTGTCGGAGGGGTGCCACTCAGCAGTCCGGTCGTCCCCAGGGAAGAGAGGAACACCCTTGACCCTCTGGGACGAGTCGAACAGGGAACCGAACTTCCTGCGTCCCGGTCTCCCCGACGGCCCCCGACCCTGACCCCCGGTAAACAGGAGGCGGGGAAGACGGTGAGAGGGGTCGGTAGTACCGTGCGTCGTTGTGAGGCCGGAGGAGTATGACTCGAGGGATCCGAGAAAAGAAGACAGACAAAAATTTGTTTGCGACACCGTAACCGAAAGTCGTTGTGTCGAGTGTGACTTCAGATATTTGACAAACCCACAGCCCCAGGAGAACCCTATTTGAGGTGAAGGATACCGGACTCCGACCGGTAGACCGGACTGGACCCGGTCCGACACCCCCCCCCACCACCACACGTCTCTGTCCTCGAGACCACCCCCACCCCACCCGGACTTTGGGGAGGGAAGTTCCGTCCCCAGGGTTCTGTCGTATACCCAACCCCCCACCACAGACTTGAGGGAGGGTTCGGGTCGAGGTAACTCCACGACCCAGTGTGTTCACAAACGGGAAGTAGACCGACTACTCGAGGATATCTCGACAGTCTAACGGGTTAACGACTTTTAGGGGGATGAACGAGGTGAGATGTGTGGCCACACAACCCATGGACCGGGGTGTCTCAGTCCCGAGGACCCCGGAGACGGACGGGTGAGATATAAAGGTCCAAAATAAAAAGAAAGGTCGTGACCGAAAGGGTGAGGACCTCACCGTCGGTACACACCGGACAAAAGTCGAGGGGTAACACACAACACACCTACCGGTAAGAATAAATGGGTCGACCCCCGGACTCAGCTGTAAGGGTGATCCGATGGGGTGAGGGGTGGAGGACGACACCGCAAATACAAATAGTTCCAAAGGTCTACCCCAGAGGCCCCTCTCCCGTTTGGGCCCCACGATCGAGTTGATCTAAGTCGTGTGTCCCGGGACTCCGGTCAGGTTGTCGGACCCCACCACCAGGTCCTCCAGACCCACGGGGACCCTTGTTTCACCCCCGACCAGGCCTGCGGACCAGATCCTCCCCGAAGGACGGGGTGGGCCGGGCCGACCCTGGGACCGGGTAGGGACCCTTAGTCGTACCCCGGGACGAAGGACACCCCAGTCCGACTCAGTGTCCGACGGACCACTAAGTACGACCACCGGGTCGCCCACCCCCGTCCCACGAGGGATGGGTCCTGTCCCCGTGTCCCGGACCGAACCCCGTTTCCACCTCATACGACCGGGACTACTGGAACACGAAGGTCTCCGAGGTCGTAGTCGGGACAGGAACCATGTACCCACGGACTCGGGTCCTCCGAAGGACGGACGACAGGGGAGGACGTGGGGACAGGGACCCCGATTCCTCTGGGGGACCCCCAGACGTCGTCGTCGAAGGAGAGATCGGGAGGGACACAGAAGACTGAGGTCGGGTAGGGAACAAACGGAGGGGTGGGGGGTCAGAGACGGAGACCACACCGAGACCCACTGGAGACGAGCGGACGTCCTTGTCCACCGGAGAAGAGAAACCTCTGAGAGGCTCGGAAGTGTTGGAAAGAAGTCCAGAACGTGGGACTGGGGACCGGAGACTGGAGACGACACAAACAGGGTGATGAGGGACGGGTGGGACTTGGTAGATCGGTGACTCCGGACCCTACGTGGGTCCGAGAGGTCCGAGGCGGTGGGAGAGGTCCGTCGTCAGTGTCCCGTCTGGGGGAGGACCGTTCGGACCGGGAGGCTCCAGTCCGACCCACCCCCCCCGACACCGGTTCTCCGCCCAGGCCGACGACAGGACCTCTGCACGGACGGGGTCTTATCGGTCTAAAAATTTTTATTGAGTCCTCCGAAAACAAACCGAAAACGAAATTTTCTGAAAAAAGGAAAACGCGTCTCGAGACATCGTCGTCCTTTCCAGTCCCCTCGACCGTTGACTCGTCTCACCTCGCCCACCCCTGCCGTACCCCTCCCGACACAGGTCCCTCCGGTCCCCAGATGTGAGCGAGGCCCAGTACGGACCCCGCCGACACGCCGAGGGACTTGGTCTGACCCCTGTCTACCCGTTCGACTTGTATACGGCAGGGCAGGGAGGTCGGACGACACTGTCACTCTGTTGGTCCACCTGTCTACCTGTCTTCCGTCCCCAGAAGGAATCTCGCGTGGGTCTCCCGACCCGGAACGCGCCCCAGCCCCCCCGCCAATCAAAAGTACGACGGGGACAGGACGGACTAATCGTAGAAGCTCAGTTATAAACACGTTCACGAGAGTCGACCCTTTTTACACACGTCGGGCGGCTGGACCCCCTCCCTGGTTCGACCGGTGCCTCCCACGTCGGACCACCGGAGCGAGTCCCTTTCCGCCCCCACCCGGGGTGTCCCGAACCTCGTTCCGAAATTAGAGAGACCCCCGAAAGACACCGTCGGTACGACGGCGGGGGTTTTGTCGGATACAGGTTCAGGTCACGTGTGACTCTGGGGGGTGAGAACGACACAGGGGGAAGGAGTGTTTCTAGGGAGGACCGTGTCCCCGGTAAACGTCAGGGGTCCCGAAGGACCTTACGGACTCCCCAACCGGTTCCACGGACGGTTCACATCCCAGACATGGGGATCTCCGAACTCGGGAAGGGGACTGACCCGTCCCGGTTCACCTTCTACTGGAGTTCCGGACCGTTACCCACTTATCCGGGAGTGGGGGGATGTGTGCGGGCCCCTTTCCGGAGAGGGACGTTTTCGGTCCGGAAGGGCCTTCCCGTCCCAATCCTTACCCGCACAGAGTCCCAGGACCCTGGAGTGTTGGGTCCGGGGGACGGGGTGGGGGGTGCGGACCTAAGATCCGCGGACCAGAGGACACCCGACCCGGGACTCCCCAGGCACCAGGGGAGTGACAGGTTCTGTCGTCGAAGTCCGACTAGTCCCCTCCCCCACTGACACCCGTAACCCGTCGGGACCTCTCCTGGGGACGAGACAGGGATCCGAACCCCGGACCGACTGACTGTCTGGTCGACCAAGGTCTCGTCACCTGTGTCCTTCCCCGGACAAGGGGACCCGACCCGTCCCGGAGTGATTCCCCTGTCACTCACCGGACTCCACGTTGCAACGGGAACTCCGACCACTCGTCAAGTCTCGGGTGGACACTCGTCCAGACCGTACCCCCACACTGCCTCCCGGGGCTCCCCACCCCTCCCGTAGCAGGTACCCACCCCACGAGTGATCGACACAGAGACGGGAAGTAGATCCCGGAGTCGAGAGGAGTACATGTCTGACCCGTAGCCCGAGAGGTGACCGGGACGGGTCCAGAGGAACCTCGGGTCTGAAACGGGTATCTCTCGTCGAGTCTTTTACCGCGGAGTAGAAACCGAAACCCCGTCTACACCCCCTCCTCCTCCCCAGTAACCGGGAGATTCGACTCCAGACCCCGTACCCTGTCCCCCTATAGGTCCCTACGACTGGAGACCGGGTCTCCTCTCTCTGTCTCCTCACTCTAGTCTAGCTCTGGGTCCCTGTCTTGTCATCTCCAGTCGGACCCAGTGGACCGCCCTGGAACCCCCCAAGACCCACGGAGACCTACTTGTCGGAGGGGACAGGGGGACCGGTCCACGACGGGATTGTCGAACCGGGTCGTCTCGAGGTCGACGACTGAGGACCCAACCGTCCCAGAGGGACCGGGTCGAAACCCTCCCGGACAAACAGACAGAGAGGAGACTCCGACGTGTGTTCGGACACGGTCACCGGAACACAGTCACTGTCCGTCTCCGACCCGGGACCACCTAGGAGCGACGGACGGGGACACCGGCCAGTCACCCACTCTACCCGTCCAGGACTCAACCGAGACTCCTACTACCCCAGTGGTCCTACTGACACTGTCCCCGGCGGTAGGACCCCTCCCCAAGTAGCCGGACGACATGTTCCTCCGGTCCGAGGACCCTCGAACCCTGTAGTGGACCGGTGGAAGGGTCCGGTCGGTGGTCTCGAGACCCCTGTCACCCTACTCGAAGACGGTAGTGAAACGGGTCGGGGTGACGGACCCGGGACATCTGTCCGACGGACGTACACCCGGGACAGACTGAAGTCGGGGGTAGTCCGAACATACGTCGGAGTCGACCCCACCCTGACCCCTCCCCCACGCAGACTCGGGATTCAGTGGGAGTCCGGGTTCTCCCCTCGGGAGGTCTTTACGACCCAAGACGACCAGTAGAGATACAGGGACCACGTCCAGAGTCACCGAGACCCGACCGGACATTCGGCTCCCCGACGAGGGACTCGGTCGACCGGGAGAGTGGACCCACACAGACCGGGGACTCCCGTTCGGGTGTCTATAGGGGACCTTGGAGTGGAGTGTCCCACCCCCGCCGGGAGGTCCACAAACCCCCGGGGTGTACCGTACCTTCCCCAGAGTCCCCACAAGTGGGTGGTAGGCCGTCCAAAAGGTACACCGGATGCACGAGTAGTTCAAACGGTTAAGGGGAGCCGGTCTGGAGACCCACGACCTCGCCAGGTGTCTGAAACCGGTATGGATGGTCGGGACCGTCATGAAACGTACACTCAGAGGGCCTTACTCCCCGCCCGTTCTCCCCTATGGGACCCACTCACCCGACGGTCATGACACGAGAGTTCCGGAGACCTATGGTCCGGACGGGAGTGCGGGCCGAAGATCCACCCGGTCCGACACCCCACGTATAAGGACTTCCGTCCACCCCCAAGTCACGGAACGCAGGGACTGTACCGTGACGACCCAGGTAGAGGATCAAGCGACACCTGACCGGAATACGAGGTCGTTGAGGCCTCCACCGTTTCCGGTGGTTGAATCGTCGGGGTAGTCCTCTCGTGCCCTCGGGACACGGGGACGAGTGACCAACCGGGACGGTGAACGGTGGGACTGGTCAGTACAGGCACGTCGAGGTTAACCCACCAGGACCTTGAACACAGGGAAAGTTCGAGGTTTCGGATTCTCACTCACGTCCCGTCGGGACCCTCCCTGTCAGTCCTACCCACGGGGTTCCCACCCTAACCCCTCCCTGTGTGTTCCCCTGTGAGACGTCTCTCTTTCCGTTTCCGGACCTGCCAGTCGAGCAGTTCCAACCCGTTCAAGTCTCGGAGGCCCGTCCCCGTGGGACCCAGGACTGCGCGGGAGACCTCCTTCGACGCTACACGAGGTGCGAGACAAGTTGCTTTGGGGCTCCCACCCGGCGGTAGGACGTAAGGCCAACTACGAAGGAGGACCGACTCCGGTACCCCGAGGCCCTTCTGTCCCGCGAGTCCCGTCGTCCCGTGACGGAAGAGGGTCCTGAAGGGGTCCCGCGGCTCGCGAGTGGGAGCCGTAAGGGCGTCGGAGGTTCTCCCTGACGGACCTTGCCAAGCCCGGTTCCTGCGACCTCGCGTAGTGCGTCCTGCTGCTACAGTAGACGTCGTGCCTCATGAGCGCCTAGCACGGAGACCTCTTGCCGCTCCACCCGGCTCGCTCTGCCGCGCCCCGTACGCCGGACCGCCAGTCACGGCCGTGGTACGGGGCCGGACTAGACGCAGGTAGAAGTCTAGCACCACAGGGACCACTTGCCGGCGGGTCCACGATACTTGAAGAGGATGAGCGGCGACGACGCACTGAAGTGGTTTCGGTGGTTGTAGGCGGACGCGAAGGACGCGTGGTTGTGCGACGACCCGGTGGAGTACCCGTTCCGCGACGCCCTGGGGTGCCAGTGGGCGGCCCACTCGCCCGCCCGTCCGCCCCGACGCCCCAATCCACACCCGCCCCGGGGCACCCCAACCCCGACGACACCCGCCCCGGTGCCCCCGACCCCGACGACACCCGCCCCGGTGGACCCGAGCCCCGTCCTCACCCTTCGGAGCGCGAATGCAACGCCCGGGACGTGTCATGATAATGTCATAGTTCCTGTAGTCGTAGCCGCCGGCGACACAGACGGTGCCCGTACGCCTACAGACACTACGGTTTCTAGGGTGTCTGGGGAAGTCCACTCTGGACGTCGAGGGACGAGTAGGGGGGTAAAACACGAGTTGGACTCCCTCTCCTCCGGACCAAAGTAGCGGGGATGTGACCGGGGAGCGGGGAGCAAAGGGGTACCGGAGTCAAAGGGATACACGTGTCACTCCATCTTCCCGTCCCGAATCACAGACCGAACCCGGAGAGACGGGACGACGGGTGTCTCCACCTCGGAATGGACCTGGACACTGGGTCGACGGGGAGACCACCTTTGGGGTCCCCTCAGACTCCCTCCATTAACGGACTCCGACGTACAAGGACGGGAGACCCCACCCTCCTCGAGAGGGTGGAAGGAACTCCTGTGTCTAATATGTGAGGGACGGCGGGGTGGGACTGGAGGTAGGAGCTGTGTACGTCCCCGTCTCCGCTTCGGGTCTCTGGGGTGAGACTGTGCGAGTCGTCTCCGAGACTCGAGTCGGTCATTCCGTCCCGAGTCCTTGGACGCAGAAATTGTTCGACGGTGACCACGACACACGGATTCACCGAGGTCGCGGCACTTAAGTCGTCACTCGTGAGTCGATTTAATAGTCGACCTCGGACCGTGATCCGGTCGAGAGGAGGCCCGAGCCGTCACCTAAGTAGGCACACAAGTGCGGAGGGAGGGAGGAAAAGGGAAGGGAGAATGGAGGGAGGGAGGGAGAGAGGGTAGGTAATCGTCGACACACACCTCAATTGTGTACGATCCGACACAAGGACGAGGTCTCCGTGTCCACCCGAAGGGCGGGGTGGGGTCCTCGGGGACAAGACCCGTCCGTCCTTTACCCTCCGGACACGGGTCGTGTCCCCAGGACCGTCCCGACTCCCGAGACCCTGCATTTCGTCCAGGTCCCGACCTGTCCGCCACGACCTTCTCCGTCGTCTCGGACGGTTCCCTCGGACTCCGGTCCGAGGACGTCGTAGGTGGGGGACGGTCGGTGGAGGAGGACGACGAAGGGAGCGGAACTTTAGCACGTCGGGGGAGTCAAGACCCTAAATAGCCACACAGGTGTAGGATCAACTATCCCTCCACCTACTTCGGGTCTGTCACGTCTTCGAGTGGGGACAAGAGTATCAGTTTTTTGTGGTTCTCCACTTGGGATCTGGAGGAGTCCGTACCGACTACCCAGACGTCCCCCTCCCCATGCTAGTCTGACCACGTCCGGGGGTCCTGGACACACCGGGTACGTCGGAGTCACACCGGGACCCGCTCCTAAGGACGGGTGTCGAAGTCCACGACTTGGGTCTGTGTCAACCAACGAAACCCTTTAATTCACGGTTCACCCTGAGCACTACCAACCAATCCCGCGGTCGACCCGCCGGTCTAGTCGGGGCCTCCTCCGTCCGGACGGGTACGGACGGCCCTCCCGCAGCCGTAGGCGGGACTGAGTGGACGTGGACCCGTATTTGTCTCGAGACGAGTGGGACGTCTCGCACACCCCACAGAGAGGGTCTTGGCGTTCACGGTTGTGGGGAACGAGTGGGTACGGGGCGTCGCAGTCGGACAACACAGGAGGGACGCAACACAGACGACGGAGAAGGTGCTCCCGAGACGGGATGGTCGACGAGCAGAGACGGGGAGTCGGAGATGGTGGTAGTGGAGGTGGGGGTGGACGAAGGAGAGACGGGAGAGATGGTGGTAGTAAGACTCACGGCTGATGGACGGGTCAGACACGGGTCGGGAGTCAGTGAGAAGAGGTGGGGAGCCAAACCTTCAGTGTACAAAACAAAGACAACACAGAATCAGATAAGTCCGACTGTCTTACGGTCTCCGACCCACCGAATATTTGGTACCTCTGAATAAGGAATGTCAAGACCTCCGTCGACTCCGGGGGAGGGATCAAGTATCCATTGACAGAAGACCGACACAGGAACATTACACCCTCCTCGTTCCCTCGAGAGACCCCAGAAAAATAAAAATAATAAAAAAATTCTAAGGAAAAACAAAATTTCGTAAAATAAAAACCGACGTGACCCAGAAACATGAAAGAACCCTCGAGAGAGATCAACGTCTTTCACCCCAGACAAGAATGAACACGATGAACCCGAAGAGTAACACCACCGAAGAAAACAAGGTCTGGTGTCCGAGATGCCGTGTGCCCGCGTCGTCAACGACACGACCGACTCAACGGGGTGTCGTACACAGGAAGGCCTTGTCCCTAACTTGGGCACAGGGGACGAAACCGTCCGCCTGACGGTTGGTAACCGAGCGGTCCCTCCGCTATCACAATCAAATCGACCGACATCTTAAGGACCAACTACCGATAGAGAAAGTTGTGAACTCTTTACAGTAAAGTGACAGAAGACCCAATATTAGAAATTTGTGAGAGAAAAATACCAAAGTTGGACTAACGAGGTACTTCACTTCAAGGACCCAACGTCGGGACGACAACCAACACGACTGACTGGGGTGACCCAACAACGACACGTCCAAAAGTTATCCCGAAGTGGACACACCACTGGTACACGGGATCTAACCCTTCTTAGGGAGGTCGCACCAAAAGGTTCCCGAAAACTGTCTACGGGATTAGAAACACAATTAAAGGACCAATTCCCCATGTGACTGTCACAAGTCAAGTCAAGTCAACGAGTCAGTACAGGTCGAGAAACGTTGGGGTACTTGGCGTCGTGCGATCCGGAGGGACAGGTAGTGGTTGAGGACCTCAGGTGGGTTTTGGTACAGGTAACTCAGTCACTACGGTAGGTTGGTAGAGTAGGAGACAACAGGGGAAGAGGACGGGAGTTAGAAAGGGTCGTAGTCCCAGAAAAGTTTACTCAGTCGAGAAGTGTACTCCACCGGTTTCATAACCTCAAAGTCGAAATTGTAATCAGGAAGGTTACTTGTGGGTCCTGACTAGAGGAAATCCTACCTGACCAACCTAGAGGAACATCAGGTTCCCTGAGAGTTCTCAGAAGAGGTTGTGGTGTCAAGTTTTCGTAGTTAAGAAGTCGTGAGTCGAAAGAAATATCAGGTTGAGAGTGTAGGTATGTATTGATGACCTTTTTGGTATCGGAACTGATCTGCCTGGAAACAACTGTTTCATTACAGAGACGAAAAATTATACGACAGATCCAACCAGTATTGAAAAGAAGGTTCCTCATTCGCAGAAAATTAAAGTACCGAGGTCAGTGGTAGACGTCACTAAAACCTCGGGTCTTTTTATTTCAGTCGGTGACAAAGGTGACAAAGGGGTAGATAAAGGGTACTTCACTACCCTGACCTACGGTACTAGAATCAAAAGACTTACAACTCGAAATTCGGTTGAAAAAGTGAGAGGAGAAAGTGAAAGTAGTTCTCCGAGAAATCAAGAAGTGAAAGACGGTATCCCACCACAGTAGACGTATAGACTCTAATAACTATAAAGAGGACCGTTAGAACTAATGTCGAACACAAAGAAGGTCAGGTCGCAAAGAGTACTACATGAGACGTACATTCAATTTATTCGTCCCACTGTTATATGTCGGAACTGCATGAGGAAAAGGATAAACCTTGGTCAGACAACAAGGTACAGGTCAAGATTTACAACGAAGGACTAGACGCATATCCAAAGAGTTCACATCTAAGAACTTTTTAGTTTGTGGTCGGTGTCCCGGAACCAACGCCTAGGAGTCACGACGGAGAGGTCCGAGACACACGTCGGGGACACGTCCTTCCCTCCCCGAGTTCACCTAAACCTCGAGAGTCAGAGAAGAAGAACGTGACCGAAGAATGTGACTCGGTCAGACGCCGACCGAGTCCTGAACGTTCGTGACACCATGACCCGATCCTGACTCCTCGTACGCCGGGACCCCACCCCGACACGAAGGGGAAACTGACTCAACACCTCCACACACGACTCCCCTTCCCACCAAGACACGAGTCAGGAGTCGACGTCGGTCGACAGGGGGACGGGTGACTTGGTCGTCCTCGACGAGAGGTCCTGTCATCCGACCTAAGGTCGGGAGACTGACCTCAGGTGGGAGTCGACCTTCTCCTTCGTCAAGAACCGGTGAACGGGGACCCCTCCTCGGGACCCATTATCCCCACAGACCGACTCGGGTCCCGACGGACGACTCGTTCTGGGTCTGGAGTCTCAACCGGGTCCTTTCGACGTCTGAACCGGACCCAGGACCGACACTACCCCTCCCACATCGACCTTGGACTCCCCGGGTCCTGAGTGGACACCAGTCCCCGGTGTACGTGACTGGTACGGTACGAGACGGGGTCGAAGGTAGGAGGTCCTTCAGGGTTGTGTCGGTGACGGAAAGAGGTCAGGGAGACCC
Source organism: Capra ibex (assembly GCA_006410555.1). Classification (NCBI taxonomy): domain Eukaryota; kingdom Metazoa; phylum Chordata; class Mammalia; order Artiodactyla; family Bovidae; genus Capra; species Capra ibex. The sequence continues at coordinate 43,119,223 of SJYO01045292.1, read as the reverse complement.
AGGGGCACCCAGACTCGGGAAAGACACGGGTACACAGGGGATGTCCGAAGTCACGCGGACAGTTGTGTTGTGTACACCCCCGAGGACACTGGCGACGACGGGGCCGAAGTTGGTCGTCGGTACCTCCGGTCGTTGGTGTCTGTCACGGTTGCTTACGGTCACACTCACGGGGAGGTGTGCGGGCGTGTCACGAGTGTGCACGAGTCTACATGAGTCTAGGTGTGTCACATGAGAACATGAGCGTAGTGTAAGAATTATGAGTACATGTGTGTGCAAACGTGCGTACACGAGTGTGTCACGTATGTCGTAAGTATGTACAAGTGTGTACGAATATGTGCGAGTCTTCTCACGACAACCGTGTAAGTCCGTTGTACCGTGTGAGGTAGTGGACTCAGACCCTAGTGGACGTCAAATACCCTACACGGACCCCCAGGGTCAGTCCACCCCAGTGTCTCCGGACGGGTGTCGACTCGGGGAACAAGAGGTCGGACGTTGACGATACCGGTGCGGGTGCTGACGATGATACTGGGCCTCCACCTAGCCGCGTTGCGGTCGGTCTTAGTCCTGGTCCAGATGGTCCCGCCCCCGCACACGTAGCTAACGGTCCACCCACCCCGACAACGGTCCAGACACCACGCCCAGAACCCACCCGTCCCAGGCGTGTTCCGACCCCCGTCACCCAAGGACCTGAGTCGCCGGGACAGGACAGTGTCGTAGTGTGGTGCCCGTAGTTGACACTCGTCACAGACGGACCGAAGATGGCAAGGGGTCTGGTGGGTGAGCTGAGTGGGGTACGGACGGCGGCATTCACCCCCACTGGTCCACACCAGTCCCGTCCCCACAGGGTTCCCACAGGTCCTCGTCCCACACGGGTCTACCCTCGAGGACCCCGGAAACGTCGATAGACCCTCCGACACCGAGAGTAGGGTGTAGGGTCCAGACTCCCCTCCCGTCTACGACTGGGAGGAACCTCCGGACTCTCGAAACTCGAACCCCAGCGGACTGAACGGTGCGGGTAAATCCGACGTCGACACTCAGCCTGAAGTGTCTGCCCTGCACACTCCTGGACTGGCCGGCGACGATGACGGCTGGTTTGAAGTGCCCCCGCGCTACGCTGCGCACACGACTTCCGAAGTGACTGAAGGGTGTGACGATGGCACTCCCGCATCGACCCCACCCCCCTCACCCGTCCGTGGACTCATAGGGGGCTATGACCCGACCTCGGTCACCCCTCCCCACCCTTGGGAAAGTAGGACGGACATGGTGACCACTACACCCCTCTGGGACCGTCGGTCCACGAATGGGGTGGAGCGACTGTGTACGACACAGGAGAGTGTCGCCACGGAAGGAGGAGGGTGTTACTGTGGCCCCTCGTCCACAACGGACGGCCTGTATAGCACTCATTCACAGGGAGTTCTAGGGGTAGAACGGACCTACCCGGTGTGGGTCCGGGCGTCTCTGCCCCCACGTTTTCATTAACACCAAAACGTGACAACTGGAAACGACAAACTATAACCTTATGTAAAAATTTACATCAATACGCCACGCAGTAAAATTACGTGTAAAGAATGAAGTATAAGAAAAACGATTACTGAATAACTTTCAACTTTCACAATCAGCGAGTCAGTGCAGACTGAGAAACACTGAGGGTACCTAACATCGGGTGGTACGAAGAGACAGGTACCCTAAAAAGGTCCGTTCTTATGACCTCACCCGACGGTAAAGGAAGAGGTCCCTTAGAAGAACTGGGTCCCTAACTTAAACCCAGAGGACGTAACGTCCGTCAAAGAAATGACAGGAGTCCCTTCGGGATTACTCAATAATGAACGACAAACACTTTCACTCGTAACGAGTCAGTACAGGCTGAGAAACGTTGGGGTCAAATAAAATATAAATAAAAGCTAATCCCTTTACTATAATCCGTTTTTAGTTTAAAGTCGCTAAAAGAATAAGCTCAAGTTTTACCCAACAATTCGTCACCTCTGTTGAACGTTGTAGTTATGGTGTAAACCGGGTCCTCGACGATTACTTGTATGTCACGCCACCACCAAGTTCTCCAAAACGTTTCCTCTGTTCTCGGAACTTCTACTCATGTCACTGGTCGGTAGCCTCCAATTGTTGTTGGTTCTCTTAGTAGCTTCGACTAGGAGAATGTTGATGTACTCTTCAACGGTCGATTGAGTCACGACTGGTAAGATGTTAACAAGCCGTAAACTTCGTTTAACCTTTACACTTTTTCGAGTCATTCTGTCACGGATTACTCGACTGATGTTTATTTTTTTTTAGAAATTCATAACAGAAGAGAACCAGACACGTTGTTGTCGCTTGGTAAAGAAGTAGCCTTACACTACATTCTGGTTTACACCTAACATATGCTGTCGGTCACTGTCGATCAAGTCACCAACCTGGGTCTTCTTCGAGGTCTCGGTTTGAACGTGGTTTTTTCCAGTACCAGCGACAGACCACCAGAAGACGGTTAGACTAGGTGAGACCAAAAGAAACTTAGGGTCGTCTTGGTAATGTAGACTCTTCAAACGAGTTGTTTAGCTACTCTACGTGGCTTTTGACGTTACGGACGTCGGCCGTAACCAGTTGTCTCTCCCAGGTCAAGGAGAGGTGTTGTTGCGAGCTGGTGTGCAGTGTGTTGGTTGTGAAGTCTTCAACTTACTTAACCTGACTCCTCAAAACAGAGTAGACGGTATAAGTGGACTGAAGAACGATTGGTTGATGGTGAAAAAGTTCGTAGAACTGTTGAAAAAAGTCCCTTTTTGCGAAGGTTGTTGGTCGTCCTCCGTCTTTTACGAAAAGTTCACAAGTAGTTTAGGACTTCGTGTCTAGAAATACGATAGTCAAGTCAAGTCAACGAGTCAGCACAGGTTGAGAAACGTTGGGTTACTTAGCGTCGTGCGACCCGGAGGGACAGGTAGTGGTTGAGGGCCTCAAGTGAGTCTGAGTGCAGGCAGCTTAGTCACTACGGTAGGTCGGTAGAGTAGGAACCAGGTAGGGGAAGAGGAGGACGGGGGTTAGGGAGGGTGGTAGTCTCAGAAAAGGTTACTCAGTTCAGAAGCGTACTCCACCGGTTTCATGACCTCAAAGTCGAAATCGTAGTAGGGAAGGTTTCTTTAGGGTCCCGACTAGAGGAAGTCTTACCTGACCAACTCAGAAGAACGATATCCTTATTCGTCTGAATGAACATAACTAACATTGTCAAGGACAAAAGTAATTATCTCTACACAAACTCGGACCAACATTACTAAATTTTAAGTGCCAGGGTTTGGCGTCAATGCAAAAGTGGTTGGACTATAAAGGTAAAACAAGTGAAAAAGACACCAAGAAAATTAAAACACGTTTATTATCTATAAGTAAGATCCTTTGGAATTTTTTATATCCTTTCGTCTTCCAGTTTCTCTCAATAGGTCTTGACGTTGAGGACGGTCGTGACGGAGGAGGGAGACGCACACACGACACAAAAATATTTGTAGGTGCACGTGGCAGACGTGAAAACACATTAACGCGAAAGGTGGGTGTGGTAGGACATTTGTGCAGTAAAGTGTGAGATGCAATACATGTGTCTACATCAAGAACAAACTGGTTGAGAGTTAAGAACCATTAAATCCAAGAAAGGTTTCAAAAATTTTTATTGTGGTATCATTTGTAGGAACGTCGATTTCGAAAGGTACTTAATAATTGATAAAGACGTCCTGTCAAAGGATCTTCTTCCAAAAACTTTGTAAAAACCGACGTGCAACGGCTTGACGAGAGGACCGTTTTAGCAGACGGACCCACCTCACCGGAGTAAGCACAGTGAGCACAGTCTTGCGACGACAGAGACGTGCCGTTGTAAGTAATAATGTCTTTAGAAGTCAAAAGGACCTCAACCCCACGTGGAAGACCAACCCCCGAATCGTTACAGCTTAACCGGTCACAAAAGGAAAGTGTCGTCGACTTCTATCACCACACAGGACATTGACCGAGAATCTGGACTACCATAAACCACAAAGGAACCAGAATCGGCATAAAGAAACGGAGCAAACTCAGACTTAGAAGAGAGCACAAAGACCCGAGAAGGACAAGAAAAGTGAACACTCAAAGGGAAAACTCCAACACCGAGTCACAAGGAAAGTAGGCAAACGACGACATTCGAGAAAGGTGCACCTGACATCATAGAGACGGAGTGCTCAGTGTACGAAAAGAGGGTCACCCATTAAACGGGAACAACAATCAAAGAAGTACCCTTAGAGTAATCTGGTACCTGTAGAATCCACTACCAAAATTAAAGAAAATAAGACGTTCAAGTAAAAGATGGAGTAGAATTCAGTCAAAACCAATGAATACAAAAGAATCATTTAAAATAAATATAGTAAACCTAAAATTTTCCACAACCGTATTTCAATATGTGTCATAAGACATGCGCTAAAAGTTTAAAGGAAGGAAGTTTAAAAGGAAGGAAGGAAAACAGACAAAGAGAAAAGAAAGGACGGAAGTACTCTGTCTTCAAACGACTCAAAAAATCACAAAAACTTCACGTCGAATTCCAAATATAACTATTCTAGACGACCTCAAAAAGAGGCCAAACCCTCTCTCTAAAATGAAGGATTATATCTTTTTAAACTCGATTTTAGATAGAAAGAGAGCAGAGAGAAAACAACTCCATATTAGGATTTAGTCATACAATTAAAGTCCATACATTGCGTTTCCAATCCATAAAGATCTGTAACACTTTACTAGTAGCGTCTTCCAGATCAATTGTGGACAGTGGTGTGTCTTAATATTAAAAAAAGAGTACTACTCTTGAAAAATTTTTTTAAACCGGCTCTTGAAAATTATAGATGAGAGAATCGATGAAAGTTAATACATCATGCAATAATAATTGATAACAACGGTACGACACCCAGTATAGGGGTACTGAATAAATGTAAAATAAACCTTCAAACGTAGAAAACTGAGGGAAGTGGGTAAAACGGGTTGAGGGTTAGGGGTGGAGACCGTTAATAGTTAGAAAAAAAATACAGGTGTTCGAGTCCCATAAAAATTTCTCAGTCACACACACATAAAAAATTCTAAGATGTATATTCTCTCTAGTATGTTATAAACAGAAAAAGACGAAAGAAAACTGAATGATGGTAAAAGTACCAAAAAACTTAATAATAATGAAAATCAAAGAGAATTAAAAGGTGTTTTGCAAATTTCGTAAAAAAAGAGTTCGTTCCGACTAAAATAAGACGTCCTTTTACAGACCTCTGTAGAAACCAATAATACTGACCCCCTACGGTGCCAGTAGATCACCCATCCCCGGTCCCTACTACGAATTACAGGACGTCTCGTGTCCTGTCTGGGTGGGGGTGTTATCAGTAGGTCGTGTCTCACCATGACCACGGTTCCAACTCTTTGGGTCCCCATTTCGATACTTAAACGAAGTCTTACATCGACACCGACCCACATCGGGTATCTCAACTACACGACACAGGAGTGACGACTAGGAAAGTTTGACACATAGTAAAGTCAAAAGCAAAGGGAAAAGTGGGCTCAACCAATCTCGACACAGACAGTGAGGGCACCAATCTAAAGGCAAGACAGGGAAGAAAACTACCAAGACAAGACGAAATGACGTGGCACCAACCTAAACCATCGGACCTTTAAAGATGAAAAATAGAAACCTAAAACTCCAAAAGAAAGAGTGGACCTTACACTGGGGAAAATCTGACAGGTTCTTACAAACTGTCCTTGAACACAAGAGACACCCTTATCTAAACATGTGTATGCAAATAATTTCCTGAACAATTAATACGATAAATTTGGGTGAGACAAGAATCAAAAACAGTGCAAGACCCTTGTCACATAAGTCAGAAAGAGAGAAACTGTCACCAAACCGGTGTAAAGGGAGGGTTAAAGTTATCAATCAAAAGTCATGGAGACCCGGCACAAATAGGAGGACAATCTCGAAACCCAAAAGTCGTAGAGAACCCCCCGTTCAGGTAAAGAAGGTGTGTGTTGTAGGAAGGAACAGAGGTAATTACGAGTACAGACCCGAGTGGTGTGATGTGCGACAGGGAAGACCTTAGAGAAATAAAGAATAGGTTCAGGAACCAAGTTCCACGTAAGAAAGTTTTCACACACTGGTCTAAGAGGAAGTTCTCAGTTTGGCTACGGAAACCCAAACAGAGTACTCTCCTCTACTCCAGACCGTCTCCCTGGCACCGACGATAATCAAACCCGAACGGGGACGGGGTTTACATAGTAAAGAAAGTAAGACGAATTTAAAAAGGAAAGAACTGAAAACGACCTAACTGTTCGTTTCGTACAAAACCAACCAAACACAAAAGAAGAGACTCCCAAACGTTCAAGATAAAGATAGAAGACCAGACCCGGTTCTAATGGAAATACAAAACTGTTTATTACTTGGTAATAAAACATGACGTCAGTGTCTTAATTTTCTGTCAACGAGGAACCTTCTTTTCGATACTGTTGGGATCTGTCGCAAACGACTGGTTTCAGGTATATCAGTTTTGAGACCAAAAAGATCATCAGAACATGCCCACACTCTCAACCTAGTAAGAGTTCTGACTCGTGACTTCTTGACTACGAAAACTTAACACCACGACCTCTTCTGAGAACCCTCAGGAAACCTGTCGTTCTAGTTTCATCAGTCAGGATTTCCTGTAGTTGGGACTTATAAGTAACCTTCCTGACTTCGACTTCGACTTCGAAATCATGAAACCGGTAGACTACATTTAACGACTGAGTGACCCTTTCTGGGACCACTGCCCTTTCTAACTCCCGTTCTCCTCTTACCCCGTTGTCTCCTACTCTACCAACTTACCGTAGTGGTTGAGTTACCTGTACTCAAACCCGTTTGAGGTTCTCTGTCTCTTTCTGTCCCTTTGGACCGTACGACGTCAAGTACCCCAACGTTTCTCAGCCTGTGTTGAATCGCTGACTTGTTGGTTGGCAAAAAATAAAATACAGTCATTGTTTTTATCGAAATCAGGGAAAAACACGTAGTCAATTCTGTAGATCGTGTGAAAAAGAAGGAAGAAGGATTAGAGGTCTTAATAAATATTTCTCATCTTTAAAGAGAGGCGAAACAATTCTAAAACAAAAACGAAAAAGAGACCAATACAGTTGTGGACGTCAACTGAAACACAGGTATAATATTTATTGGTTAATACACATACATTTTACGAGGACTAAAGTAACGTACGGTGACAAAAGGATTTTGTAGGGGAAAGGGCACAACCGGAAAAATTTCAGAAAAAGTGACTCGTACTCACGTCACAGTTTTCCGTTCCTTTCCTCAGACATCTCTTCCCTCCAAAACTCGCCCCGTCGACGTCCCGGAGACTCTGGTGGTAGGGTGGGGCAGGGGGAGGTCTGACACTGACATCACGGCGGCCCTGGGTCCCGTTACGGACGGCCTTCCTGGGCGTCCACCCTGTGACGCACACGTTTGGGTTGAAGGTCCCGTGGGTGACACTCGAGACGCGGGGACCGAAGATGCCGGGTCCGACGGTCGCACTCAGGTCGGGACCGGGACCGTCGTAGGGGAGCGTCCCGGGTCCTCGGGCCGGGGAGACACTGGAGAAGGAGGGACGTCGGACGGTCACGAGGTCGGGGCCGCACCACCTGCCTTGGACACTGGCACTGAGCCCGGTCACGTACACGGCCTGTCCGAAGCTCCCCCGGCGCACACTGGCGACACGGGGGCCGATGAAGGTGAAGGGGGAGACGGTCACACTCATGCCGTGGGGGTCGCCCGTCCACCCTCACCCCAACCCAGACCCGACGGCCGAGTCCCGGGGACGTGAGAGGCAGACGTCACACACCGACGTCGGGGCACCCCTGGGAGGGGCTCCCAACACTGCGGTGACCGGCGACGGACACGGCCGGTCTCAAGTTGCCGCGGGTGACACTGGCGACGGCGGACCCGATGGTGCCGATAGGGCTCACGGTGCCACTCGCCCACCGAAACCACCCCGAGACCCGTCCCCCCTCCCGGTGGCGTCCGCGGGTCTCGTACTGGGGTTCAGGAGACGTCGGACGCGGACACTGGGGGCCCCTAGGCACCTGGTCGATACACCCCGTCCGCCCGATACAGCGACGGTAGGACCGATGCGCCCTCGGTGGACGGTCCTCACGTCGGGGCCGAAGGTGCCGAAGGGGCTGACACGAGCACTCACGGGACCAACCCCCTCCCCCACCCCCGTCCCTCCCCTCCTGTGTACGAGAGGTGCACGACTGTGGGACAGGAGGGGGAGGAGATCGGACGGTGACGAGGGGGCTTCCAAGGGACGTACGTCGGACGCTAGGGGCGTCGCCCGTCACGTCGACGGCTGGCGCTCACTGCCCTGACGCCACGCTGTACACACACGGGCCCCGTATGCTGAAGGGGATAACGCTTCCACCCCGACCGGGGCACACACACACACACACACACACACACACACGCACACACGCACACACTACACGACGCACAAGGGTGCTGACAACGTCACGTGACACACGAGAGACAAGTGTGCGACGTAAGTGCACTCACAGGTACACAACGCGTACACCAGTGTACGACAGGTAAATAAGTACGAACAAATACACGACACACGCTCACTCATGAGTAACACACAAGTGTCGACACACTACCCCCTCTCGTGTACGGAAGTGTCGATACCCCTGATCCCGTACTTCCGTGCGCACCAAAGAACGGACAAGTATGTACACCTTCCGTATACACGGCCGAGGGTACCCCGGAGTCCAGGACCGGTCCGGACCCCTTCGGGAGCCGGCAGTCCTAGTCACCGACTCATTACTGACACCGAACCCGGAGAGAGGTGTCGACCGAGGACGGTAGGACGACCGGACCGGGGTCGACTGGCACAGGGAGGGCTCCACTCGGGTCCCGTCGGGAGACCACGACTCCGGAAGTGAAGATCTTTGGTAGTGAGTGGACGAGCCAACGGTACCGTTGGAATCTCGGGTAAACCACGGGACCGACCCACTACGGCCTCTACCCCGGTCCGAGGTCCCGACTCCCAAACACGATCCTCCCGTTCCTGGACGAGACTGGGAGTCAGAGTAGGAGAGGGTCCGTGTCCGGGGGACATGCACGGCCCGAGTGCACCTCCCCGGTTCGACGCTGGCGACATTTGGACCTAAGACCCCCGACTCAGGATCGTTGGGACTCCCGACATGGGCACTCAGACGGACCTCACCACAATCCCATGATCCCCTCTGGGACACCTCCCCTCCCGACCGAGGTGTCACCGGTCTCACCCCTACCTCAGGTCGGGAGGACGGGGAGCAGGGTGAGAGTCGGGACGAGACGGAGAGGGGGTCCGACGTTGACACTAAGGTCCCCGTGCGACCCACCCCGACGGGTCACGGTCGGCCATTCAGACTCCCGTCTCCACGGCCCCGGTACCCTTGTCTCACATCCCTGGGAGGGTCCGGACCAGGGTCGAAGAGGGAGCCGGAGGTCCCGTTGCCGGTCACGAAGACGTTCGGGGTACACACACCGGTCTGGACGCGCCGGACGTTCCTGCCGAAGAAGCCCGACCTGGTCCGACTGATGAAGCCGACGGCATCATTCCGGGTGACGAACCGGGAACCTGGTGCACGGCCCCTCCGTCTCCGGGTTCCTCCCTGTGTACCCTGTTCCCGGTCGGTCCCAGACCCACAGTGTACCGTGAGTGACTCGGTGAAACCCACGGACTGGTCTGGACACGACCACACCTCCCCGACGTCTAAAGTGGGGTAGGAAAAGGGAGGCAGGGTATGGGACCGTCCACAGTGAGTGGTTAGGGTCCCGGGAACGGGATTTAGGACTGGGAGACGACAGGTCTCGGGGCCCGTCCAGGACCACCGCCATTGTGAGCAGAAGAGTCGGACCCAGTGGGAACTGCCTCCCACCTGCCTCTCCTCAGGACTCGGCCCCCGACGCCCTCTTCGTACCTCCGGCACCCCGACCCGGAGTTAGTGAACGAGGGGGTAACGTCCGACGGCCACACTACAACCGCCTCGCGACCCCGTCTCGACACTCGACTCCTGCCCACGGACGTACACGGCGGGGTTGTGGGTCCCGAGGTGGACGTCGCTCACCCATGGCACGGGGTCGACCCGACCCCGTCGTCAAACAGGTGACCGAAGAGGGACCCCTGAGGCCACACGCCACGTCCCGGTCATGGACAGGGCGGGACTGGCGGGGACGACACCGGTCCGGACGAGTCCTGGTGATAGAGGGACTGAATGTGGTGGACGCGGACCTCGATCTCCTCCGCCGGTGCGGACTCCCGGTGCGACACGCGAAGCCGAAGTTGGGGGACCTCAAGCTCTTGAAGTCGACCTCCCCGATACGTGTCTACTGTGGGTAGGTCCACGCCCAAGCCACAAGGACCGTACTACCGACCGTCTCCCACCCGCCCGGAGACTCGAGTACCTACACCCGACTCGTACTGGTCCTCCCCGGTGGGACTGAAAGACACGGGAGGTTGGGGTGACGTCGGGTCCTAGCACCGCTTCGACTTGGACTGGAGGGGACTGGAGAAGGCCGAGCAGAAGGCAATGCAGTTGGCACCCGGGTGCTCACACTCGCCCGCCCAAAGGTACGCTCTGCTCCCGTTTAAGTGGTGTACAGGGTTAACACTCACGACCCCGACGGGGGAGGGGTGGGTCGGGGGCGGTGTAGGGGCGAGGGGTGGGTCGAGGGTGGTGTAGGGGTACGCACCCACCCCTCCGGTCCGGACAGGACTGGGACCCCCCAACCACTGGCACCGGACGTCACCGGCAGAATAGGGACGCAGGCCTTTCGGGTGACAAGGGTGGGGGTCCGTGTCTCGTCTCGGTCGGGCACCGGAAGGGTGGATCGTGGCTCGGACGGAAACAGTGACACGGGGTCTCCCCGGACCCCCTCGGGAAGCACGACTTGGGACCACGGACCTGGGACGAGCACCTCCGGCTCCCCCACGAGGACCACTCCGTCCCGACTCTCCCGACCCCACCCCGGGCTCCGTCCCCGGTGTTGTGGATTGGAGGGGGGAGGGGGGTTCCTGATACACCAAGACGACGGATCACGGATGATACTCCGCCGGGACGACGTCGACTCTCACTGGCTCGGGACGTGCAAGGTCGGTTTGCGGGTCGCGAGACCTCTGTTCACTCCCGGTCAGACCGCCCCGACCCCATCTGGACAGGGAGGACCACGGGTCCGGTGGACGGGACACGACTGGTCTGACACACAGGGGTTGGTCGACGGACGAGATGTGGGTGGATGGGGACCTGCCGAAGGGGAGACGGTGACCCGGACTACGGGACACAGCGGTACTGTTGTCGGATGGGGCCGGGACGGGGTACCTCGTCGAGTCGGGACGTGTGGGCGGCGAACAACAGACGACCCCGTGACTACACGCACAGGGACCCCGGGGAACCCCTGTTCATGCTAGTTCGGGACCCCTCCGCACGGGAACCGGACCTCCTACTCCCAGGCACAACGTCTTCCCTGTACCCATGTCCCGTTTTCTCTACGTCCGTACCGTGTCTATCACCGAGTCCGTCACGAACGACGGAAGGCCTAAAACTGGAACTCTCAGTCACGGACCCTGGAGTCGACATTTACCCCACTCCCACCGGGTCACGAGGTCGAATAGTACTCCCCCACCGTCCAGGAACCAAGTGAAGTCCGTGGTCTGTGAGATGTCACTACTCCGACCACGCGGTGCTACCCGTCCCCTCTGAGTCTCACTCGTGTCCGACCTTCCAGTTCACCGGTACTCTCCTCACGGAGGTCGTCGTCCTCACCACCCGTGTGTCCGGGACTCTACCCTCCTGCTCCGAGACCCGTGTCTCGCACCCTTCCCGTCACAAACCCTCGTGGGACAAGAAAACCTCCCCGGACCCCACCCCGGAGTGTAACGGGATAGGGGGGTCCACCTGCAGGTCGAAGTCCACCGTCACGGAGTCGGTCCGGGGATACGGGACCACCACCTCATACGGTTGCTCCTGCGGGCGGTCCTCCACCTACACCGTCACGTGTGGGGGGTCTCCCGGGGGGTCGTCCCCCACGAGTGTGAAGTGGGGACGGGTATGTCCACACATCCCTCGCCCATCTCCCACGCGCGACTCGACGGGATGGGTGATTGGTGGGGACGGGTAGGGGGGTCGTGGGACACGGCTCCGTGACGGGACCTACGGGTCGCGGTGGACCGGTAGAAGGTGGACCTGTGCCTCCGGTCGTAGGCCCAGTGTCGGCTCGTCCGTGCCAAGAAGGACCATTCCGGGACTGGGGAGTGGACGTACCCGAGGCCCTGGGGTGACGTCTCGAGGTAGAAAGGTTTCTAAATTTGTACGTGTCTTCATCTCACACCTCTCGGACCTACGGGTAACGTCCGTGGCGGGAGTCGAACACGACTCAGGTCCGAGAAGGTCTTGGGGAGGGGACGTCCAAAAAAGGACACCCACACTTTGCACATAAATAAATATTTCTTACGGACATCAGTCAATTCCCCTTGATACTACTCAACCTCGGTCCCATCTTTCTTTATGGAAACATTTAAAAATTAAATAAAAGCCGACACGCCCGAAAGAGATCAACGGCGCTCGCCCCCGCTGAGAAACAACGGTCCGCACCTGAAGAGGGGCGTCACCGAAGAGAACAACGTCTCGTGCCCGAGATCCCACACACCCGAAGCGAAGTCGTCAACACCTCACACCAGAAGCATCAACACAGGTGCCCGAATCAACGGGACGTCGTACACCCTAGAAAGGTTTAGTCCCACCGTTCGTCGAAACAATGGTGACTCGGTGATCCCTTCGGGTCTTTCTTGTTAGAATTACTTTCCGGCGAAAAACCATATTAAATGTTTTTACGGTGTGGCACACTCGCAGAATCCAGGACTTCGAACCCTGAGTGATCGTAGCTTCATTGAACGAAGACACAGGAGGAGTGTCTCAACCTTTGATTTAGGGTTCCAATTGAACCCAAACGTCCGGACAAGACGTAGTGATTTGAGACACGTCACAATTGGGAATCAAACTACGGGTCTTGGTTCGTATGCACAAACAAGTCATTCACTGCTTTATCTACTATTAAAAAGAGTAGTCTCATAATGTGTCAAAGTAGTAATACAAAGGGATCCGAAATTGTCAAAATAGTCTCATTATACACGTCTAAAATATTTTCGAAGTTTATAACTTTTCTGGACGTTGCTTTTGGTGTCAGGGTGTGGGGTAGACGGCACAGAGCAAGGAGGAAGGTCTCAGACACACAGAGAAGGTGCAACGACTCACTGAGTACAGTGTATCGAAGGAGGATTCAAAAACTACGACCTTGGGGACACTAAGGAAGGAGTGTGTGTGTGTCGGGACGTCAGGACCCGACCCAGCGACATTTGAAGGGTACCTCGATATGGGTGGCGGGTTCGTGCTAAAAGGGTGTCATGGGTCCGGTCCTCCGTTCTGTCGGGGTGGGGTCTACGGGGAGCCGGGGGGGCGGGCACCAGTGGGACCTGTGACCAACACGCGGACCACACGGAGAAGACCTTGGACGGTATGCCCTCAGTGTGCCCACACGACAGAAGGGACGGCCGCGGCACAGTCCCACCTGACTCGACAGCGACATCAGAGTGTCAGAAGAGAGACGACAAATCCCAAAAAGATCTGTGTCACACTACAGCACAAATGGTATGAACAGTGTGCACAAAGATGTGGAACCCCTGTCGTGTCCCGCCTCTGCGGACGAGTGCTCGGGACCGAACGTCTCGTGGACGGACACGACCCAGGACGGGACACTGGTACCTGCCACCCCTCCCGCGTCCTTCTCCTCCACACCGGACCCCAACCCACCCCGACCTTCCGTGAGGTCCCGGGTCTTTGGAGCCAGCTCCCGACCCCAGACACACCGGCCTCCTCTCCGTCCGACTCACCCCTAGTCCCCGAGTCACGGTTCTCGGCCCGGTCGGACCCGTCCACATCGACCCAAAGTGGACGGAAGCGTGGGTGTGATAGACGACGGGTGTCGTGTCGCAGTGGGACCATGGGTGCCTGTGGAAGTCGAGTCTCAAGCACCTCGGGGCTCAGGTGACGTAGTCGTCAGTACCACGGAAATCGGGGTCGTCCATCACCCCGACCCCCGGACCGCCCCCACCGTCCCACCAAAGCCCCTGTGCCCTCGAGTGACCACATAAGGGACGGGGTCACGGCGGACGGACGGGAGGGCGAAGGGCTTCGGCGGGGTCGGGCACGAGGAGTCTCTGACGGTCCACGACGGCGACGGCGGGCCGGAGGGTGACTGGGCGAGTGTCCTCGACTGTGGCCCGCGTGGGGGTGGACCCGGGGTCGGGGCGGGGGGGTGACGACGCCTGGGGCTACGCCTCGGGTGCGACGACGCGGTGGGGGTCCACTCCCGGGCCGGTCCTGAGCGTCGGAACACCCGTGTGGTGGGGAGGACCACACCCGAGTGGCCTCGGAGAGGGGCGTCCCTTGACACCAGAAGTGGTGGGTACACGGGCGGGACCCGGCGATGCGGAAGGACGACGTGACGATGGTCGGGCGAGTGGGCTGGAAACGACACCTCCAGGAGTAGTTGCCCCCGGCGCAGACCGTCCCACTCGTCTCTTCCACCTGGGGACCCACTCTCCCGACAGTCCCCAGGTGTGCCGGATATGTCCTGCACCTACCCCACGTCGACCCAGGTGTCGAGTGCACCGGTGTTTCGCCCCGGGTAGGGATCGACACTCCCGGTGTGTGGAACAGGACGGGAGCCAAAAGTTTGCCCCACGGGGTCGGGTATAGTCCACGTCGGGGACGGGGAGTGCAGACACACCATTGAGTCTTGAGGGGGTGGTGCACGGTCCCACTGACTCCCGAGGGACCCCTGTGTACAGGTACACATAAACAAGGGAAGACGAGACACCCCGGGTCTCTGGACGTAGAGTGGCCGGGAACGTGCACTGGTGACGGTTAAGTACAACGTGCTCACACGGACCGGAAACCCGGAGACCCGCCCAGTGTGTAGGCACAGAACAAGTGTCTACGTGTCAGGTGTCACCGTGCACGACGGGCACCCACGGGGGAGGAGGCACCGCTGACGTCCCCAGGGACCTGTTCCGACACCCCGTCCCCGCCAGACGTACACCACCCACAACTGGATGACAAAGAGCGGAGGTCCGGTGCGGTTACGGTCGAAGACGGGCGTACCGATACCGACGGCGTGCGACCACCACACACTCCCGGCCCGGTAGGACCTGCACTGACTGTCACTTGAGTGACACTGGCACGCACACGGACTCCCGGCCACCGAGACCGACCACTCAGCCTCCGACCACAGACAGGAGGTGGGTAGTATGGTAATCTCCAATGGGACGGTCCCGCACAGGGGACGAGAAATGTCCGCTGAGACTCGGGTCACGGTCCCGTCCTCGTAGACCCCTGGAGGTCCGGGTAGAACTCTCCGGGACCTCCAGGTACTCGGTTCTACTGTGGGTGGTCGAGGACCCCCGGGACGACCAGTCTCACCGAAAGAACCTCCTCCTCCGGACCTTCCTCTGCCCCCACAGACCGTCTTTCCCTACCCCCGTGGTCCTCGGGTTAATGGAGAAGTACTGGACAAGGACTCGAAGACAAACCGTTTCCGACCGGAGGGGAGACTCACTGGTTCCCTCCCTGGGTATTGGACCGTCGGAGCGATCCCGGGTCCTGTCCCATACTGCAATAGGCCGGCCTACGACCGGATACCCTCTCTTCGTGACCCGGGTGCCCTCCACTGGCCCGGAACTACGAGATCCTCATGCATGACCACCAGGGGCTCCTTCGGATATCGAGGTCGATGGACGCCCTCCTCGGGGACCTGTTCAGGATGCTGAAGTAGTCGGTCACGCGGTGGGTGCCAATGGTCTAGTCCACCCGTCCCGAGCCCCGACCCCCACCCCCACACGTCTCCACACCGACCGACCGTCGACCGGAGTGGAGGAGGAAAGGGGGTCGGGGAGGTCGAGTAGACGGAAGACGGCGTCGCGGCGGTGGAGGGAGAGCGAGAAGATGTTGTTACCCCGAGCCGGCACGCCGACGGTGCTCCACCCGCGGTACCCGGGGTGTACACTCGGAAAACCCCCGGTCACAGGGACGGCGCGGGTGCAGTAGCCGGCGCTGACGAGGGCGACACGGTGGCCGATGACCCCGAAGGGGTTAACGTCCGCACTCATGGGGTCAGGACCCTCACGGGTCCTCACGGGCGGTCCGTTGTCACCAGTCCTCTTACAAGGCTTCGACCACCTGATCGCGACGGGGGAGGACAGACGCTCTCAGCCCGGAACACGACAACAGACCCTCCAGGACCCCTGGCCTGTCGTCAAAACTCGTGGACTGAAGTGTAGTCTCCTCGACGGACCCTGAATCCCGGACCTCACCCACCTAGGTCCGATCCCATCCCATCGGAGCGAGGGGTGGAGTGCAAGTCCCGGTGGTAGCTCGGACGACTGGCCCCCAACACGGGTGTGGGTGTCGGACACTGACGTCGCCGGCGGAGACACTGCTCGAGTGTCCGGTCACGTAGACGGGCGGCGCGTGGTAGGGCGGTCTGACGGAACAGACGGTCGGGGTCTGGAAACCGACGGTAGGGGACCACCCGACACTCCTCACATTGACGAGCCCCGGACCACAGGTCCTCGAGTACCTGGGGTGGACACTACACCTGTCACCGGTCACGTTCACTCATGGACGCGACCCCCAGAGACACCGGAACCTCATCAGGGCCTAGGGGACGGTCGTTCGGGACTGAGGTAGAGACGGACCGTCCCAGAGGACCCCGAGTCGTCGCGGGAGGGGAGACCGAGAACTCCCAAGTAGTGGTACCACCCCCCGGTGGAGACCAGGGCAGAGTTATACTTCCCGTCCACCTCCCTCCGGGTCGGTCGAGGACTGGAGAGTACCGTCCACGTCTGGGTTACACCGGCCTGCGGCGACACTGTGGACACGAGGGCCCAAGGTGCCGAAGGGGTCGACGGCGGGGACACTGACGGTGCTCCGTCCGAGACGCGGGCCGTACACACTGGGGGAGTGTCCGGTCACGATGACGTTCCACTCCCCAGGTGACCGGGCCGGACGAGGAGTGGGGTAGGGAGTAGAACAAAACAGTCGACTTCAAGTAGGAGAGACCCTCCGACCCCGGAGGACCTTAGGAAACCCTGTCGGTCGGGTCAACGTCCCACTGTCCGTTGTGACCGACCTGGGGGACGTGTACAGACTGATAGGACGGGACGGTACGGGAGGGTGGGAGTCCTCTTGCAAGTCCCGGGCTCCACACTGGTCACGGCGGACCCCTGTAAGAGTGACCTACGACGGTCGGGGTTTCCGACGTGGGCGACGAAGACGAAGCCCCGGTGACTGGCGACGGCCTCGAGTTGGATACGGGCAGCACTCCACACATCCGTCCGTCCGTCCCTGTGCAGTCGGGCGCACCTACAACTTGTACTCGGACACACTGGGTAGACACACGGGGTGTCAAGCACCTGTACCTCCCGACCTGAGACGACTCACCACTGGCCGTCCACCATGGGGTGCTCGCCGTCCTCGGCGACTACGAAGCGCGTCTGGACGTCGCACACGGGCTCCGGTAGGGACTCGACATGACCGTCCGGGGTGGGAGGATGGACCCCCTGGCCCACTCGTCGGTTCACAGGGGACCCTCCCGTGGAGCTCTCCTAGGTCCCGGAGGACCTCCGACTCCCGTTCGTCCCTCCCTCCTCCGAGACACTCCCACGGGCCGAGGTGGGTATGGGGGTCGGGGTCCCACGGGTCTTGGTGACGACAGCTAGCTGAGGCCCCGGGGACCGGACTCAGACCGGTTCAGCGTAGAGAGACAGACCGGAGGTCCACAGCAGGATACCACCCTGGGAGGCGATACTTGACGTGAGCCTCTGGGTCGCGCCCCTGCACAAGTTGGGGTACCTTTCGTCCGGTCTACACCACGATGTCCACCGGTTGGTCCCCTAGAACTCCCCCACCCGTCACCCGTGTCGGTTCGACTCTGACACCAGTCGGTCGAAGGACCGGGAGTAGGCGGGTGAACGGAGAGGTCCCGTTGGTCTACTCGTAGTGCAAGGACCTCGGCCACATGGGTCGCGGACCGCTGCAAGTGGTACCCCTCGACGTCGACCACCTCCACTCGCCAGCAGGGACCAGGGGTCCCGACGTCCCGGACGAGGGACACTATATCTTGTCGCAGCTCCTCGTCCTACCCAGTCGAGGAGGTTACGCGACGGGAACACCAAGGGAGACGTGTGACGGGTGAGGACAGAAAAAGTGGACAAAGACAAGACCACCCCAACACAGTAAGGACTACGAGTCGGACACAGGACTGAAGTCTCGACACGACAGACGAGAGGCAGACATCGGACACGCAGAAAAAGAGTCTAGGGAAGTCCTAGAATCTTCAGAATAGGAGTCATCGAGGTTAGTTACGAAAACACAAACGTCAGTCACAAAAACACTCAACAGAAACAGAGAGTCCAGTCCTCAGCGAGTGGACATGGTGTACAGGGGGGGAAGCGGAGTACACGAGACTCACGGGGGCGGGGGTGCCCTCCCAGACAGGACCCGAGGACGACACGGGAGAACACCGGTGGTGTCGTCAGGGATAGTACCAATGAGTCCCCTTGAAGGCTGTGTACCTCTGGGTGTCACGGCACAGTGGTCTTCTAATGATCTCGATTAGTTACTTATATCATTTCAACGTCCTATATTTTAGTTGTGTGTCTTTAGGGAACGTAAGGATATGTGCTTATTACTCTTTCATCTTTTTCTTTAATTCCTTTGTTAAGGTAAGTGGTAACGTTACTTTTCTTATTTTATGAATCCTTATATAGATGGATTTCTTTAATTTCTGGATATATATCTTTTGATATTTTGTGACTACTTTCTTTAGTTTCTCCTGTGGTTATCTACCTCTTTATATGGTACAAGTACCTAACCTTCTTAGTTA
Organism: Capra ibex; assembly: GCA_006410555.1. Classification (NCBI taxonomy): domain Eukaryota; kingdom Metazoa; phylum Chordata; class Mammalia; order Artiodactyla; family Bovidae; genus Capra; species Capra ibex. Next base: position 43,100,262 of record SJYO01045292.1, on the reverse strand, counting down.
TATCACTTTACTCATATGATGGGTTTCGTTAGATATCTAAGTTACTTAGATATCTAAGTTAGGGATACTTCGATGGTCGTCATAAAAAGTCTCGATCTTGTTTATTAAAGTTCTAAACATACCTTTATGTTTTTTTTGAGCTTATCGGTTTCGTTAGAACTCTTTCTTCTTACCTTGACCTCCTTAGTTGGACGGACTGAAGTCCGAGATGATGTTTCGGTGTCAGTAGTTCTGTCATACCATGTCCGTGTTTCTACTTTATGTCTAGTTACCTTGTTTTATCTTTCGGGTCTCTATTTAGGTGTGTGGATACCTGTGGAATAGAAACTGTTTCCTCCGTTCTTTTATGTTACCTAATTTCTGTTAGAGAAATTGTTCACCACGACCCTTTTGACCAGTTGGTGAGTATTTTCTTACTTTGATCTTGTGAATGATTGTGGTAAGTGTTTTTATTTGAGTTTTACCGAATTTCTAGATTCACATTCTGGTCTTTGATATTTTGAGGATCCCCTCTTGTATTCGTTTTGTGTAAGACTGTATTTAGTGTCGTCCTAGGAGATACTAGGTGGAGGGTCTTATGACCTTTATTTTCGTTTTTATTTGTTTACCCTAGATTAATTTTAATTTTCGAAGACGTGTTGTTTCCTTTGATATTCGTTCCACTTTTCTGTCGGAAGTATTAGTCTCTTTTATTTATTATCGTTTACTTCGTTGACTGTTTGTTGATTAGAGTTTTTATATATTCGTTGAGGACTTCGAGTTAAGGTCTTTTTATTTACTGGGTTAGTTTTTTACCCGGTTTCTTGATTTATCTGTAAAGAGGTTTCTTCTGTATGTCTACCGATTGTTTGTACACTTTTCTACGAGTTGTATTAAGTAATAGTCTCTTTACGTTTAGTTCTGGTGTTACTCCATGGTAAAGTGTGGTCCGTCTTACCGACACTAGGTTTTCAGATGTTCGTTATTCACGACCTCTCCCACACCTCTTTTCCCTTGGGAGAATGTGACAACCATCCTTACGTTTGATCATGTCGGTGATACCTCTTGTCACACCTCTAAGGAATTTTTTGACGTTTATCTTGACGGTATACTGGGTCGTTTGGGTGATGACCCGTTTTTGTGACTCCTTTGGTCTTAACTTTCTCTATGCACATGGGGTTACAAGTAACGTCGTGACAAATATTATCGGTCCTGTACCTTCGTTGGATCTACAGGTAGTCGTCTACTTACCTATTCTTTCGACACCATGTATATGTGTTACCTCATAATGAGCCGGTAATTTTTCTTATGTAAACTTAGTCAAGATTACTCCACCTACTTTGACCGCGGCTAATATGTCTCACTTCATTCGGTCTTTCTTTTTGTGGTTATGTCATATCATTGTGTATATATACTTTAAATCTTTCTACCATTACTAGTGAGACATACGTTCTGTCGTTTTCTCTGTGTCTACATTTCTTGTCTGAAAACCTGAGACACCCTTTCCCTCTCCCACCCTACTAAACCCTCTTACCGTAACTTTGTACGTATGATAGTACATTCTTTGCTTAACGATCAGATTCAAGCTATGTCCTATGTCCTACGAACCCCGACCACGTGACCCTACTGGGTCTCTCTACAATACCCCTCCCTCCACCCTCCCCCCAAGTCCCAACCCTTGAGTACATGTGGACACCACCTAAGTACAGTTACATACCGTTTTGGTTATGTCATAACATTTCATTTTTTTATTTTAAATTTATTTTTTTTCTTTAGTATTTTTTTTCTTACAACTTAAAACAGTTTACGAAAAAGACGTAGATAAGTCCACCAGTACACAAGAGGGATGGGGAAATAAGATAGTTAACCCACATAATGTAACTGACTAAAAGGAAACAACTTGGTTGAGACATAAGGACCCTGTTTAATATTAGGAAAAATATACGACGACTAAAACCAAACGACCACAAACAACTTCTAAAAACGTTGATATAAGTATTCACTATGACTAAACCTCGAAAAAAGGAAAAATACTATAGTGACTGACCAGGACTATAGTTCTACTGTGACCGGAATGTTTTACTCTGTCCTTTAGTGAGAAGTAAAAAGTTTCAGTTTCTTGTCTAGGATAGTCGAGACAGTCTTTAACCCGATCCTGTATGTAAATGACTCCAGTAACGTATCTATGAACTCAGGTAAACAAAATGTACTATTTTCCGTCTTTCCAGGAATTGTGTAATAACTGATCTCTATATAATTAAGTAGAAAACAATGGACTTGTAATAACTGGCCTCTACATAATTATGTAAAAAACTCTCACTATGTTAATTGTAATGGTACACTTCGACAATCTCAACTTTTAACTAGTTCCCAAGTAATATGTTGCATTCTAACAGTACTAGTAAGTGTAAAACGAGACAACCTAAAAAGAAGGTTGAAACACATACAATATTTACGTTCAAATAATGGTATTTTAAAAGTTTTTACTGTGTAACACTTTAAAACTCATTTATTCTTAAAAGGTCATTTAAAATACGTCTATGAAAGAGACAACAGACACGTTGTATATATTATCACATAGTCTTCTACTAAAAAGTCTTATGTGAAGATTAAGTCTATACTTATAAGTCAAGTCAAGTCAGTGAGTCAGTACAGGCTGAGAAACACTGGGGTACTTAACGTCGTGCGGTCCAGAGGGACAGGTAGTGGTTGAGGACCTCAAGTGGGTTTGAGTACAGGTAGTTCAGCCACTACGGTAGGTCGGTAGAGTAGGAGACAGCAGGGGAAGAGGAGGACAGGGGCTAGGGAGGGTCGTAGTATCAGAAAAGGTTACTCAGTTGAGAAGTGTACTCCACCGGTTTCATGACCTCAAAGTCGAAGTCGTATTAAGGAAGGTTTCTTGTGGGTCCTGACTAGAGGAAATCTTACCTGACCAACCTAGAGGAACGTCAGGTTCCCTGAGAGTTCTTAGAAGAGGTTGTGGTGTCAAGTTTTCGTAGTTAGGAAACCACGAGTCGAAAGAAGTGTCAGGTTGAGAGTATAGGTATGTACTGGTGACCTTTTAGGTATCAGAACTGATCTACCTGGAAACAACCTTTTCATTACTGACGAAAACTTATACGGTAGAGCCAACCAGTATTGAAAGGAAGGTTCCTCTTCGCAGAAAATTGAAGTACCGACGTTAGTCGTAGACGTCACTAAAACCTCAGGGGGTTTTATTTCAGACTGTGACAAAGGTGAGAAAGGGGTAGATAAAGGGCACTTCACTACCCTGATCTACGGTACTAGAATCAAAAGACTTACAACTCGAAATTTGGTTGAAAAAGTGACAGGAAAAAGTGAAAGTAGTTCTCCGAGAAATCAAGGAGAAGTGAAAGACGGTATTCCCACCACAGTAGACGTATAGACTCCAATAACTATAAAGAGAGTCTTTAGAACTAAGGTCGAACACGAAGAAGGTCGGGTCGTAAAAAGTACTACATGAGACGTGTCTTCAATTTATTCGTCCCACTGTTATATGTCGAAACTGCATGAGGAAAAGGATAAACCTTGGTCAGATAACAAGATACAGGTCAAGATTGACAACGAAGGACTGGACGTATCTCCAAAGAGTTCTCTGTCCAATCCACCAGACCATAAGGGTAGAGAAAGTCTTAAAAGGTGTCAAATAACACTAGGTGTGTCAGTTTCCGAAACCGTATCAGTTATTTTGTCTTTATCTACAAAAAGACCTTGAGAGAACGAAAAAGTTACTAGGTCGCCTACAACCGTTAAACTAGAGACCAAGGAGACGGAAAAGATATTGGTCGAACTTGTAGACCTTCAAGTACCAAGTGTATAACGACTTCGGACTGAACCTCTTAAAATTCGTAATGAAATGATCGTACACTCTACTCACGTTAACACACCATCAAACTCGTAAGAAACCATAACGGAAAGAAACCCTGACCTTACTTTTGACTGGAAAAGGTCAGGACACCGGTGACGACTCAAAAGGTGTAAACGACCGTATAACTCAGGTCGTGAAAGTGTCGTAGTAGAAAGTCCTAAACTTTATCGAGTTGACCTTAAGGTAGTGGAGGTGATCGAAACAAGTATAACTACGAAAGATTCCGGGTGCAATGAAGTGTAAGGTCCTACAGACCGAGATCCACTCACTAGTGTGGTAACACTACTAGAACAAGCACTTCTAGAAAAAAACATGTCAAAAAAGACACATAAGAACGGTGGAGAAGAATTATAAAAGACGAAGACAATCCAGGTATGGTAAAGACAGGAAATGACTCGGGTAGAAACGTACTTTACAAGGGATCCATAGAGATTAAAAGAACTTCTCTAGAGATCAGAAAGGGCAAGACAACAAAAGGAGATAAAGAAACGTTACTAGCGACTTCTTCCGAGAAAAACGATAAGAAACCTTGAGACGTAAGTCTACGAATATAGAAAGGAAAAGAGGAAACGAAAACAAGAGAGGTTGTTTTTACTGTTTTTGGAATCACTAACTAAGACTATACCTTTCACTTTTACTTCGAGCACCACGACGTCCTCTGAAATGTCCACACCGTCCACATTGATAACTTACATTATTGGACTTTTCACAATCACTCTGTTGTCTTGACTAAAAACCGGTCGGTTTTATTTTTAGTGGTCGGTGTCCGTAATCAAAACCGTTTTTAGGTGATCAGTTATCGTTCAATTTTTTTTTTTTATCGTTCAATTGACTGTCGAGAAGTCTCTTATCTTCCCTCGACCGTAAGGTCTCATTAAAAACGTCGAACCCATTGTCGTCTTCGAAGTTCAACCACCCACGTTATCCCCGTAGTATTGTACTTCGGAGGTCTGATTTTTTCTATTTCCCGGTGGAAAAAAGGAGGTGTGAGTCTTCAACCTCCTATACAGGTAAGAGAAGTTGAAAATTTTGGAGTTGACGATATTTTCGTTTTGTTCCTTATTGTGAATGGAATGGATTGGATTAAAAAATTATCACACTCAAGGGAACGAGGACTCTATTTGATATACTTCTTTGTCTGTAGAACCATTAGAACGGTGGACCTTATGTACTAATGTAAAAAAAATTGTAACTGTAATATGAGTATTTATTTTGTTGTAGTTCCCTTTTACCGAAACCCCCGGTGTCGTGTGACCCGTCTTCTGATTAAAAGATCACGAGTGTCTCATGTACCAGGGATTCTACGGGTTCTTCCTTCCCGAACTGTAAAAGGTTCCCCGACTGTGTTAGACATTTAAATGGAGTTTACACTCGATCCCTTACCTCTCAGTGTACCCCTTCTGTTACAGGATGTTACTTTTACTGGGTGTCGAATACATTAAATCGGTTTTACTAAAAGAAAATTTATGTGTTAGTAAGAAACTACCACCATCACCTGTTATTAATAATATGAAAAGGAACTTATCAATGTTCCTATTAGTATATAAACGTTTCCGTCGTAAGGGTTAAGTCTCCACAGTAAATTACAACCTTAGACTTTCGATACTTTCGTTGGATGTGTACCGACACGACGAGTCCTCTCTAGACTGAAAGAACGAGGTTTGACTTCATGTTACCCGTCCGGGAAGGTACCGGAAGTACATAGGCACAAGATTCGGGTATGACAGGATCGGAGTGACCGAATACTGAAAGAGGGGACACCCTTGTCACGAGACTCCCTTCCCTTCCTGATATGAGATGAGTGAGTCAGAGATCCCAGGACTTATAACAGTCAAGGGGTATGTACGAAACCCGAAAAAAAGAAAAATTTGTTAAAAAATGTTACATTTGAACCCTATTTGGAGTCAACCCAAGATTCATAAATATTAAATTTTTATTTAAAGTCATTACACTAAATATTCTTCTAACTAGTCATTAGAGTCTTTCTACTCACCCAAATTTTAGAGGAGGGTGTATTCTTTCCCTCTACCGTTTTGGACATCGTTGTCTCAGTGGAGGAGTGACCTGGTTTCCCTTTCCTCACCCGAACACCCCTTCACTCTTCCTTTTCTATGAGAATTTTTTTTTTAATAAAGTAAATAAAAACCGACACGACCCAGAAACAACGACGGGTCCCCGAAAGAGATCAACGTCACTCACCCCCGATGAGATCGACACCACACGTCTGAAGAGTAACGACACCGAAGAGAACATCTCGTACCCGAGATCCACGAGACCGAAATCGTCAACACCGTGAACCCGAGTCATCACCACGACGTACCCGACTCAACGGGACACCGTACACCCTAGAAGAACCTGGTCCCTAGTTTGACACAGGGGACGTAACTGTCGTCTAAGAAAAAAAAAAATTAATTTTTTATAAATAAAATAATAAACCGACATGGTCCAGAATTAACACTGGACATCCTAGACCAAGGGAGTTCTCCCTGACTTGGGAGATGAAACCCTCGTATCTCAGAATCGGTGACCTGGTGGTGCCTTCAGGGATTTTAAAAAAAATTACAATTAAAAATAACGTCACAAAGTCCATATGTCGTTTCACTGAGTCAAAAAATATATATACACATACATATACATATATCTATAATTTCCACCGCGATCACCATTTCTTGAACAGACCGTCCGTCTAAGAATTGGTGATCTGGTAGTCCCTTCAGGCCTTTTCTACAAAAATTGAAGGAAAATGTGTTCCCCGCTGAAGTACGCCAATGGAAGGATCTCAGAGAAGGACACCTTTGATTCCATCTCGTTCCGGTATCGTACAAACGATGTACTGAGGAGTAAGTGAGAGACGGACTGGGTCCTCAAAAGGACCAGGAACACGTCGATCCTAGGATCGACGACTCTACGTCCTTCATCTAAGAGGAAAGGAAATACGTTATAGTGGGATTGTCTTTTCCCTTACCTGGGTTTGCACGAGTTTAAACCTTCGATGTATTTACAGACATAGTGACATAACATTACAACATCTATGTCCGGATTCCAAGACTGACCGGGTGTACCGGTGTCTTCCACCTACCCCGGAAGAGACCCTCTCACCGTCCTATCTTTCTCATGTTATGTCTTTTTTATAAACTTCTTTATTATCGATTTTTCGAACCACTTTCTGTTTAGATGTATAAATACTTCGACTCATTTGAGGTTTATCCTTTTTGGGTTTCTTTAGGTACGACTCTGTTTAGTATTAGTTTTACAACTTTTGTTTTCCGTTTCTTTTTTTAGAACTTTCGTCGGACTTTTTTTACTGTGTAATGACTGTCCTCTGGTCACTCAACTTACTGATGCAAAAAGAGTAGTCTGTGGTGTCTCCAGTCTTCCTTGTCCGTGTTGTAAAATTTTCGCGACTCCCTTTTCTTTACAGTTGGATCCCTATTTCCACTTTACTTCTATAAGAGTCGACTCTCGTTTCATTGTCTTAAGTATCGGTCGTCTAGACGAGATTTTCTTAACGATTTGGTCTAAGTAGTCTATCTTCCTTTTAATGTATTCTTCCTTTGAACCTTGTTGTTTGATAAAAAGGGGAGGTCTTAAGAAATTTTATATAGATTACCAACTTTCATTTTTTATGTTGTGACAGACTACCCTAAAAGTTACATATATCTACGATATATGAATGATATATATCCCCATTTTCATTTCTAGATATACCACCCTTCCAAAGATGTAACGTTGACTTCACGATTTTTTGACTAAGATCCATAAATAAAACATTAGGGATTCGTTGGTGATGTTTTAATATGTTTTTACTGGGTTTTCTTCCATTCTTTCCCTTTGTTTCCTTATTTTTCTCCCCCTTTTCGTCTACTATTTTTTCTCAACTGGATCCAGGTTTGTATCGTTATTAACGTAATTTGTATTTATCAGATTCGTGTAGTTAATTTTCTATCTAACAGTCCCACCTAATTTTTTGTATTGATATACGACAAATATTTTTGTGATAAAGTTTATATTTATCTGTATTACACAAATGTCTAGTCTACTGAGTTGTATCATTTCTACGGTTAAAGGGGAATTGACTAAATGTATAAATTACGTTTATTATTACTTTTTCGTTCTACAAACACAGAGACACACACACATCAATATCTGTTCAACGATGATGTTAAATGTACTTTCTCGTTTCCTTGATCTGGTCGATTTTGTCAAAACCTTTTTTTTTTATTTCAACCGTCTTAGTATATGGACTAAAATTCTGAATGATATTTCCATGTTATTAATTTTGACACCATGACCACTTCCCTTTATCCGTGTTTTTAGTTATCTTGTCTTATGTCTTGTGTCTTTATCTGAGTATTTTTATACCGGGAAACTAAAAACTATTTCCACTTTTTTCTAAATTATCTCTTTCGTTGGTGAGTGGTATTGGTCTAGACCCCTATGACACCACTTGTTTAGTTTCTGATTTACGTTTACTGTTCCGAGAGCCCGAAAAGAATTTTGAGTCTAGACCGCTTTCGACCGGATATAAAGGGACCTCGACTCACGACTGTTAAAGAAATTGTGTTCTGGAACGTAAGGGGTCACACAGTGTCGAAGGTCCCGTGGAAGACAAAGAGAACTATGGTTCTAAGGTAATCTACATTAAATAATAGGGTCAATGTACTGACAGGATAATAAAAGAGAGTCTTTAGACAAAGAGACCTAGATACAGAGATAATCTTCTACCTCCTTCTTTTCTATTTGTTCCTTCCGATACCCAAAATTTTCTTCCATAAAAAAGAAATGTCTTCCCGTTATATAAGAGTATTAAAATTATACATGTGTAGTAGAGGAATCAAAGTGTACAACTCACAACGAACTGAGGATCTGACCATCTTGTTACATTTGTTTTTCACTATATTTATTAACATCGACATCTCACCAGATTCTTCAACCTCCTCACCCACCACAAACCCGTCGACTCAGATGTCCAGGGTCCTTCCAAGGTAATCCCCTCGTTTTCGGTTCTTCTTCGTTAACACGTTATCACCTGGGGAGTTCTCGAAGAGTGACAATGAAGTCTATTGTGTTCCGTGGGAAGACATGTGAGAACACACTGAGTAAATATCAGAAGACATTGTCTACCCATTACAGAATTTTCGTCTCTAATTAATATAAAGAAACACAGAGGTCCCAAATAATGTTACAGACTATACAAAATACATAAGTCATTGAAAATTTTAATGTCAACTGGGACCTTGTATTACGTCCCCCGATACCCACGACTGGGAGGTACGTCGACTTTTTAGGTACATATTAAAGATCAGTCGGGAGACATAGGTACCAAGGAAACATAGAAATCGAGTAGACATAGGTGTCTAAGTTTGTTGTGTTTCTTCAAACTGTTTTTTATCAAAGTTGTGTTTCTTTACGTAGGTTTTTCTTGGTTTACTTAACACTTTTTATATATTAGCCGGAGACTTTTGTCGACATGTCGGTCCAACCCAAAAGAATCAATGTCACTTTGACCTTAACTATCCACGTCGACCCTATTGTTAAGACTATGTTTTACTATGTGGTGTTACATGAATAAGTCCTATTTTTAAGATTTGATTACCCAGTTTGGTTATTCCTTCTGAAGATAAGGACTGTTTGTACCAATAAGTTATAACAATTACACACAATCTTAAACTAGAAAAGTTAATACCAGTAGTTTTACTGGGGTTTGTCTTCTCCTAGTGAAAGATAATGACAAAACCCTTTTAAAAATTTCAGTTTATCATTGACTACGAACTCAAATTAGGTACTAATCCAGACTTTACGACATGTCTAAGATATGGTCGACTCGATGGTCCCTTCGGGTTTCCCGTACAACGGAGGGCCTACCCCTTGGGACCAGAGGGCGTAGTGTCCGCCCCTATGAGTGGTGATACGTTACTCCTACCACATGGTATAGTTGAGAAACTATTTTATATACGTCTTTCTCGTTTCTTCGTCACACACACACTCAACGAGTCAACACAGGTTGAGACGCTGAGGTACCTGACATCGGACGGTCCGAGGAGACAGGTACCTTAAGAGGTCCGTTCTTGTGACCTTACCCAACGGTAAGGGAAGAGGTCCCCTAGACGGACTAGGTCCTTTACTTGAGTCCAGAGAACGTAACGTCCGTCTAAGGAAAAATGACAGACTCGGTGGTCCCTTCGGGTTTTTTCGTCGTCTACTGAAGTTTCACAAGTTGTTATTGTATTTAGTAATAAAAATAATAATAAGTTTATGAAAATGTTTAATTGAGAGAAACTTCTCTAACCGTTACATCGAAGTGGTGTCAATCCAATATATTTTGTATTCATAATATTACACTTCGAAAAGTTCAGGAATGAAATTTGTGGTTAATTTTTTGAGTCATTCCCATCTTCTCTATCCCGAGATTTTTATTTTTAAGACTTGTAGATATTAGTCTCCGTTGTGTCCTTATTTTATTTGTTCTTAATAATATCTAATAAACAGAATTCCACATGTCGTCCTGTGTGTGTGTGAAAACGTAAATTAAATCTTTCGTATTGTTGTATCACTTATAGGGTTGGGATGTTGGAGTAGTGATCCATTGACGTTCTCAAGAATAGAGAGGAACATACAAGAAGGGGTAAGATAGAAAGGTAGAGTGGAGGGGTTTAGGGGTGACAGTACTTCGTTAGTGACGGAAAAAACACCGTAACCACTCTTTTTTGACCCTTGTAAAAATTCTCACTTTAATTACGTTCAGTGGAACTCATCTTTTTGAACAAATCTAGACAGAGGATGAGTGTATCTTACCTGTCTTTCGTCGTAGGGACGACGATACTTTAGAATACAACCGTTGTTGGGGTAATTTTTACTCAATAAAATGAGAGAACATTCAGAAATGTTTTACCTAAAAATACACTGGAGTGGAACTTTATAATATAATTCGACTAGTTTTATTCGGATAAAAAAGGGTCGAAGACTTTTATTTCTACAAAGTCGTATGGTGTCGTATGGTAAAGATAATCTTATGTGAATCACCACCACACACACGAGTCAACACAGACTGAGAAACGTTGGGGTACCTGACATCGGGTGGTCCGAGGAGTCAGGTACCTTAAAAGGTCCATTCTTATGACCTCACCCAACGATAAAGGATGAGGTCCACGAGAAGACTGGATCCCTAGTTTGTACTCAGAAGGTACAGATGACATAATCGTCCGCCTAAGAAATGGTGACTCGGTGGACCCTTCGGGGGTTTATATGAGTTCTTGTCTAATTTTGTGAATATCCGCTGAATGGAGTACGTTTAAGTCAAGAAAATGAAAAAGAAAATTATATTGGACATTCTGTTTTTACATACGAAAATACGGACAAATATAGACATTAAATTTTATACAGAGTAAAATGAGTGTTTATAAAAAGAAAATATAAGAACACATATATCGAGTATAGTGGAGTAAAAGTCATTACCCCTCTTAGAGAAAATGTCAAACTCTGTCTTGTAAAGTCGTTATAAGAAAATTGCTCGTTACCACTTTATAAGAATGTCCGTTAAAATTTTAGAGAAACTCTTGTCTAATTTAAGACTCTCTGTTGTAATTATGTGTGGTTAGACCTCATTAACGATTATACCCCCCTTTCATTTACTCTAACGAACGGAGTACTAAACCATTTTGTGTCAAAACTGAGTACCCTGACTGACCATTAAACATTTTCTTACTTTCCATTCCAGTTGGAATTAAAAACTTCGAAACGAATAATAATGTGTAGTGATAGGAGTCTTTTGAAATCGAGATAGATCTCAATATATTTACCCGAACTTTAAGTAGGTCCACAACAGGGATTGGATTGAAATACCTCTGACGTACGTACGTACGCACGAGTTAACACAGGTTGAGAAACGGTGGGGTACCTGTCGTCGGGTTGTCCAAAGAGACAGGTACCCTAAGATGGGATTCTTATAACCTCACTCAACGGTAAAGGAGGAGGTCCCGTAGAAGGGTTGGGTCCCTAGTTTAGGGACAGAGGACGTAACCAGCCATCTAAGAAATGGTGACTCAGTGGACTCTTCGGGTTTCCTTTGGTATTTGTTTTACTTTTCTATTGGATGTCTGACCCTCTTTTACACACAGTGTTGACTGTAAAGTCAGTGTTTACTACACTGACTTTTCCCGAATTAAAGGTTTTATATATTTGTTGAGTATGTTGAGTCATTATTTTTTGTTAGGTTAACTTTTTACCTGTCTTCTGGATTTATCTGTAAAGAGGTTTCTTCTGTATGTCTACCGGTTGTCAGTACACTTTTCTACGAGTTGTAATGATTAATAGTCTCTTTACGTTTAGTTTTGATGTTACTCACGGTGGAGTGTGGTCAGTCTTTCCGGTCGTAATTCTTTAGATGTTTATTGTTTACGACCTCTCCCACACCTTTTTTTCCCTTAAGAAGATACGACAACCACCCTTGTATTCAACCACGTCGGTGATTGACACCTTTTGGCATATTTCCAAAGAGTTTTTTGTTAAACTCTGTTTTAACTCGGTTTGTCTAATTAAGGTAATCTTTTGATTCTGTAAATAGAGACATTTACTTAGGATACCCTGGGTACCTCTTCTCACCCCAATGGATACTTATAGTCACACCTGTAGATTCCTTGAGTGGTTACTCGAGTCTAAAGTTTCGTTGTGTCTGTTTTCTACCTGTTTTTCTATACATTAAGATTTTACTACTGTACCAAGACATTGTAGTCATAGTCGTTCTCATTTCTGGGTTTATTTGACTTCAAACACGGGAGGGAAGAAGGGGGGAGGGTTTGATGATTCTTACTGTTTTTATTAAAGTTTCCTTTTAATTCCTTGTGGATCCGGGTGACAAACCACAGTCACCATTTTATAATTACCTTCTGTGTACCTTCTTTTTTTTTTAAAATGCCCGGAAGTTCTTTTCGATCTAAATAATGGAATTTCTTGTTTAGTCGTTTCCCTGTCATGATTCCCGTTCTTTAATTGTTGTTACTGTCTTCATAGACCTGAAGAGTCACCATACTACACTTAATTATAAATTTCATTTTCCCCTCCTCTACTCTAGTCATATTATGTTGACCAATGGAGGTTCCTTGATCATACAGAAAATTGTTCCTCCTTCCATTTTTTAAGTAAATGACCTGGAGACTTGAGGTAATCTTATTATCATTGAAATCCTAAAATTCGATGTTGTAAAGGGAAATCGTTTTACAAACGTCTCAAGGGACAATTTAACATAATAAAATAGTAAACTTGAGAGATATTGAAGTTCATTATGAATTCTTATGAATTTCACTTCACATAACATGACGTTTGACTGTTCGTTTTACGATTTTACTTGTGTTCGTTTAGGTCAAAGTCAAGTTTTATACGTACCTTTGGACTCGGGAGTAATAAACCACTTTTTGTTCTAGTTTCGATCAGAATTCATTTAGAGAGAGTGGACAAACATCCGTATTTTAAGAAACACACGAACTACAGAATCGGATTTTCTGTCTTTACTCGTTATGTTATAACTCTAAAGGTATACTGAAACTTTTTTTAAAATTTGAAGGATAAAAACCATAATTAAACATAGTAAATACCAAATTTTAGATCTTAGAAATAAGATCTTATGTGAATTTACTGTATGGGTGATGATACAATACTCTTTCTCTGGTCACTTGGTATTTTGTAATAGGTTTGTATATTCTAGTTCATGTTAGAGTAATTTTGTTTTAGATTTTATAAAATTACTTCGGAGTTAAGAAAAAGATAAATATTATAAATTATATAGTGTAAAAGGAATTAATTTTTAACTTCATATTATATGTAGATTATTACTTGTTTTCTGAGTTCTTATGTGTACAATTTTTTTAAATTAATATGTGTGATCAAATAGTGGGTCTAGTCATGTATCTTGTAAAGCGTAGGGACTTTACTGAGAAGGGTTAGTTGTAAGTGGGGATTTTGAGGATTAAAAATAGTGACATCTAATTGATACTAACAAAAACTGGAAGTGTATTTACCTAGTAAACCACATATGAAAAGACACAACTGAAGACAGTCAGTTGTTAATGAACTCTTTACGTAGGTACAACGACATCATTAACAATAAAAACTGACTGTATCACAAGGTAAAATACTTATTTATACTTTAATAGGTAAAGTGACAACTGTTTATAAATCCAATGAAAGTCAAACCCCGATAATGTTTATTTCGACGATATGTTTAAGAAGACGTACAGAAAATCACCTGTGTACCTGAGTAAAGACAACTCACATACGGATCCTCATCTTGACGACGAGGTTTCACGAACATGTTTAAAATGAGGATACCCATCCATCACATGTACTTTCAAGATCAACAAGGTGTAGAAACGGTGTCGAACCATTCCAGTCAAATTTTGAAAAACCGGTCAGAAGGTCCTCCCTTACCGTTCTGTATGAATTTCACTACTTTCTTTTATTGGATGTCGTGTCTAATGACATGGGTCGTCCCTAGAGTAAGTTTATACTTCCTCTTTAGTTTTCGAAATGTCTGTTCGTTTTCGACTCTCTTAAGTCGTGGTGGTTTGTTCGAGAGGTTGTTTACGATTTCCTATAAGAGATCTGTCCTTTGTGTTTTTCCCACATATTTGGGCTTGGGTTTTGTTATTTCATTTACCATCGCCCTAGTATGAATAGTTATTAATGGAATTTGCATTTACTCAACTTACGGGGTTGGTTTTCCGTTTCTGACCGGCTTACCTATGTTTTGTTCTGGGGAGATATACGACGAATGTTCTATGGGTAGAGTTTTGTTCCCTGTGTATGTCTGACTTTCACTTCCCGACCTTTTTCTATAAGGTGCGTTTATCTCTGGTTTTCTTTCGTCCTCACCGTTATGAGTATAGACTATTTTATCTGAAATTTTGTTTGTGACACTTTTCTCTGTTTCTTCCGGTGAGGTATTACTAGTTTCCTAGTTAGGTTCTTCTTCTATATTGTTAATATTTATATATACGTGGGTTATATCCTCGTGGTGTTATACATTCTGTTTACGACTGTTCATACTTTCCCCTTTAATTGTTATTGTGTTATTATCGCCCTCTGAAATTATGGGGTGAGTGTGGATACCTGTCTAGTTGATTTGTCTTTTAATTGTTTCTTTGCGTTTGAAATTTACTATGTAATCTGGTCAATCTGGATTAACTATAGATATCCTGTAAAGTGGGGTTTTGTTACTTAAAGTGGAAAAAGAGTTCACGAGTACCTTTGAAGAGGTCCTATCTAGTGTAGGACCCGGTATTTAGATTGGAACTATTTAATTTTTTTTTAGCTTTAGTAAGGTTCGTAGAAAAGACTGGTGTCACGTAATTCTAATCTAGAGTTAATGTCCTCTTTTTGATAATTTTTAAGGTTGTATACCTCCAACTTGTTGTGTGAAGACTTATTGGTTGTTTAGTGTCTTCTTTAGTTTTTTCTTTAGTTTTATACGTATCTTTGATTACTTTTACTTTTGTGTTGTTGGGTTTTGGACACCCTGTGATATTTTCGTCACGATTCTCCTTTCAAGTATCGTTATATCCGTATGGAGTTTTTTGTTCTTTTTTCAGTTTATTTATTGGATTGAGATGTGGATTTCGTTGATCTTTTCCTTCTTAACCTCTTGGGGTCTCAATCATCTTCCTTTCTTTAGAATTTTTAATCCCGTCTTTATTTACCTTTTCTTTGTTTTCTCTGGTATCGTTTTTAGTTGTTTCGGTTTTCGACCAAGAAACTTTCTTATTCATTTTAACTGTTTGGTAATCGGTCTGAGTAGTTCTTCGTTTCTCTCTTTTTAGGTTAGTTATTTTAATCTTTACTTTTACCTCTCTAGTGTTGTCTGTTGTGTCTTTATGTTTCCTAGTATTCTCTGATGATAGTCGTTAATATACGGTTATTTTACCTGTTGCTCCTTCTTTACCTGTTTAAGAATCTTTTCATATTAAAAGGTTTTGACTTGGTCCTTCTTTATCTTTTAGAATTGTCTGGGTAGTGTTCGTGCCTTTAACTTTGCCATTAGTCTTTAGAAGGTCGTTTGTTTTCGGGTCCAGGTCTGCCGAAGTGTCGACTTAAGATGGTTTTTAAAGCTCTTCTCGATTGTGGATAGGAGGAGTTTGAGAAGGTCTTTTAACGTCTCCTTCCATTTGAAGGTTTGAGTAAGATACTCCGGTGGTAGTGGGATTATGGTTTTGGACTGTTTCTATGATGTTTTTTTCTTTTGATATCCGGTTATAGTGACTACTTGTATCTACGTTTTTAGGAGTTTTTTTAAGATCGTTAGTCTTAGGTTGTTGTGTTACTCCATGGTGAAGTGTGGTCAGTCTTACCGACGCTAGGTTTTTAGACGTTCGTTATTTACGAACTCTCCCACACCTCTTTTCCCTTGGTGTAATTGTTTAACTTTTTATTTTTGGTATACTAATAGAGTTATCNCTAAGGAATTTTTTAATGTTTATCTTGACGGAATACTGGGTCGTTAGGGTGACGACCCGTATGTGTGGCTCCTTTGGTCTTAACTTTCTCTGTGCACATGGGGTTACTAGTAGCGTCGTGACAAATATTATCGGTCCTGTACCTTTGTTGGATCTACAGGTAGTCGTCTACTTACCTATTCTTTCGACACCATGTATATGTGTTACCTCATAATGAGTCGGCAATTTTTCTTATGTAAACTTAGTCAAGACTACTCTACCTACTTTGACCTCGGCTAATATGTCTCACTTCATTCGGTCTTTCTTTTTGTGGTTATGTCATATGATTGTGTATATATACCTTAAATCTTTCTACCATTACTATTGGGATATACGTTCTGTCGTTTTCTCTGTGTCTACATATCTCGTCTGAAAACCTGAGTCTCCCTCTCCCTCTCCCACCCTACTAAACCCTCTTACCGTAACTTTGTACATATGATAGTACATTCTTAACTTAGTGGTCAGATACAGGTTACGTCCTATGTCGTACGAACCCCGACCACGTGCCCCTACTGGGTCTCTCTACAATACCCCTCCGTCCACCCTCCCCCCAAGTACAAACCCTTGCGTACATGTGGGCACCGCGTAAGTACAGTTACATACCGCTTTGGTTATGTCATAACATTTCATTTTATTTCATTTTTATTTTTTTTTCTCAGATCTCTGTTTCCATGAACACTTTGGTGAATTCCCTTATTTGTCAAAATTTGTAAAAGTCTGGAGTGTGACTACATAGTTGTTATTTTCAATTAATGGATAGTAAGACTATGTAAGTGTGTCTCTAGATATAAACCGTTTTGTGGGACCGTTGTAAAACAATCGGATCGTATAAATGACACGGGCAGACTTTCATTATTTTTACCGTAAAGACTTTTTGATAGGGTATTAAGTTTGATAAGTGACGGGGGTGGGGGGCTCGTGTCCTCTAAAGGGACATTTAGAACTCTTTTTAAAGAGGGAACATTTTTTTTTATTTTTATTTTTATTTTGAAATACCGGTTAGACCACTCACAAGCCACTATAGAGTAAAACCAAAAGAAAAAGAAAAAAAACTACACCTGAAAATTTATATATATATATATATATTTAATAATAGTAATAATAAAACCGGTACGCCGTACACTCTAGAATCAAGGGACTGGTCCCTAACTGGGTCGTAAGGGGACGTCACCTTCGCCCCTCAGAATTGGTGATCTGACGGTCCTTTCAGGGACTACACCTGAAAAACTTTTTTTAGAATTAACTTAAACAATCTTATGACGAAGACAAAATACAAAACCAAAAAACCGATGTTCCGTACACCCTAGAATCGAGGGACTGGTCCCTGATTTGAGTGTAGGGGACGTAATCTTCCACTTCAGGATTCGTGACCGGACGGTCTCTTCATGGGAGAGTAAAACCAAAATTAAAACGTAAAGGGTTTACTGCAAATCCTGGGAAAGTATACGGACAACGGACTAACCTATGAAGAAAAACTCCACCCCGTCACTTCGTCTTTTCCTATCGAAATAACAAAACAGTCCGTTTCCCTCTGTCCTGTCCAAAGACGGAACTTTTTGATACACAGAGTTGGGGTCTCTTGAACTACTCCCAAAAATATTCCCGAGTTTCCACCATAGCTTGTTCTAATCCCACACTCGTCCCGAACGTGAAGACATTAGAGTTATTAGGACGTTACGTCCTCTGGACCCAAACTAGGGACCCAGCCCTTCTACACGACCTCTTCCCTATCCGATGGGTGAGATCATAAGAACCCGAAAGGACCACCGAGTCGACCATTTCTTAGGTGGACGTTGCACCCTCTGGACCCAAGACAGGGACGCAACCCTTCTAGGGGACCTCTTCCCTTGCCGATGGGTGAAGTCATAAGACCGGACCTCTTAAGGTACCTGACATATCAGGTACCCCAGCGTCTCAGTCTGTACTCTCTGAAAGTGAATTAGAGTAGAGTCCACTACCCAGAGGATTAGGACTACCCGAAGTGACCAGGGAAATTAGAACGGAGTGACCAAAGAGCCGACGACGAGGAGGAAACTAATCGTAGACAAAATTAGGTGGGAAACCTTGAGTCCCTTCCAGTACCCTCTGACTTCAGAACGGATGTTCTTTGTCCTCTGTCCCTCCCCTGTATATATATGGATACCGACTAAGTACAACTACAAACTGTCTGTTGTTTTAAGACATTTCGTCAATAGGAAGTTGGTTTTTTATTTATTTAATTTTTTTTTTCTTTACCCTCTGTCTTTCCGGAGGTAGGAACCCTCGGGGTATCCCGGGACGGACCAAAGTTCTAGTGTCGACCCGAGACGAAGTAATGTTACTCTGAAATTTCAAAATAACGTCTTTCTGAAATCACTCTCTTTCATTAGCCATTCTTCACCCAAATAAATCTCTCTTTGTGTGAGGTGTCTGTCTCACACCCGGTTGAGTCTTCCACTCTCGACGGACCTATATAAGAAAATACTTTACGGATAAGTTCATAAAACAGGTAAATTCTTTTACTCAACTGACAGAAAAGGAATAACTAAACATCTTCAAGAAATTCACAAAATCTACGTTCAGGAAACAACCCATGACGTTAATAAAAGAGGATGAGATACCGAAAAAAGTAAGAGAATTACAATAGAAAACTACTTGTTGTCGAAAATTAAATTATTCGGGTCAACCCAAAGGGTCCACCGAGTCACTATTTCTTAGACGGACGACTACCTCCTCTGAGTCCAAGCTAAGGACTCAGTCCTTCTAGGGGACCTCCTCTTTTATCGTTCGGTGAGGTCACAAGAACGGACCTATTACGGTACCTGTCTCCTCGGACCGTCCGATGTCAGGTACCCCAACGTTTCTCAACCTGTTACTGACTCGTGGGTACGTGGTCAAGTAGTTGAGAAGGGACAAATATTTGAGAAACGTTACTGTAGTCAAGAAAAACACACGTCAATTCCTTTAGAAGCAGTTGGAGGTCTAGTACTTCTATTAGAGCACACACATGACACTTTTATTAAATAAAATGGATAGTGTAAATCCAAATACTAGGTAGACTTTAAACATACATACTGTACTTTATCTCCAGTTCTAAGAAAAATGGGTCTACGTCTAAAAGTAAACTGAGTAAATAACTTTTCTAGGAAGGGGTGACACAACGGTACTACATAGACGACAAATTCAGTCTGATCATACACCAAGACAAAGATCTCAAAGACAAGACAGGGTAACCAAATAAACAGTTAAGAACACATGATCTAACTTGTCTCTGGGGAGTTTTAATTATATTTTGATGAAGTCTTACATTGGAATTGACCTTTATATTAAAAACGTCTGATATGATCAATTTTACTCCAGTATAATACTACTTCCATCTGGTATTTGGGTTATACTGACAACAAGAATCTCCTTCTACTCTCCTGTATGTCTCCGTGTCCCTTCTTCCGGTCCACTTCTGTTTCCGTCTTTGTCTTCACTACGGGGATGGTCAGTTTTTTGTAGTTCCTAACGACTATTGGTGGTCCTTGATCCTTCTCCGTTCCTTTCTAGGAGGGGTCCATCGGAAGTCTCCATCGTACCGGGACGGTTGTGGAATTAAAACTTGAGGATCGGAAATCTTGACATTCTCTAATTATGTAAAGATAACAAAATTCGGTGGATCGAACACCAAGAAACAATGTCTTTGGGACCCTTTGATTACGTGGAACACAGGTTTGGTACGGTCAATTTTTTTTTTTTTTAAAACCTGAATGTCCTTTCGACGTTTTTTATAGTCTCAAGCGTATATGAAGAGAGGGATCAAAAGGTTATAAGTGTAGAATGTGTTGGTATCATGTTACTAGTTTCCGTCCTTTAATTGTGACTATAAAACTATAATTATGAGTATGTCATAATTGATTCCTCTTCCGTTACCGTGGGGTGAGGTCATGAGAACGGACCTTTTAGGGTACCCGTCTCCTCGGACCATCCGACGTCAGGTACCCCAGCGTTTCTCAGCCTGTGCTGACCCGCTGAAGTGAAACTGAAAAGTGAAAGTACGTAACCTCTTCCTTTACCGTTGGGTGAGGTCAGAACGGACCTCTTAGGGTCCTTGCCCCCTCGGACCACCCGACGGTAGATACCCTAGCGTGTCTCAACCTGTACTGACTTCACTGAAACGTCATCGTCATAATTGGTTTGTCTAAAATAAACTTAAAGTGGTCAAAAAAGTGATTATAAAAAAAGGATAGAACACTAGGTTAAGTCCTAGGGTCGAACGGAGATCAATGTAGAGAAATCGAAAATGATTAGACACTGTCAAGGAATCAAAAAGGAACAAAAAGTCCTAAGACTACATAGTTTGTACTAGTGAACCAATACCGTCACAGATGACCCAGAGGGGTAGCATTTCAATGATAAAAGGGGAAACGTTGACTAGCTATGGTCAACGTTTATAGTCATAGTCAACCCCCTCTCTACAACTTTAATACTTTTAAATAAAAAAGAGTTCGAACACGGGTGACTAAAATCGTAGTTCTGTAGGATAAACGTTGTTAAGACATAACAGACGGATCACCACCAAAGTACCAAAGGATTAAGGAACAGGTAATTGACCCTAATAAGACATTCCTTTTCTACGGGAAAGAGGGAGTAAACAAATATAGTCGTACCTGAGTACCTAAAATAAAACGAAATGTTATGACATAACCAAAACGGTATGTAACTGTACCTAGGTGGTGCCCCTATCTACTCAAGGGTTAGGACTTGGGGGGAGGGTGGAGAGTGGAGGGTGGGGTATAGTAGAGAGACCTAGTAGGGGCACGTGGTCAGGGTTCGTAGGACATAGCTTGTGTCTGACCACTAAGCAAAGAATGTACTATCATATACAAAGTTACGGTAAGAGGGTTTAGTAGGGTGGGAGAGGGAGAGGGAGACTCAGGTTTTTAGACAAGATATGTAGCCACAGAGAAAACGACAGAGCGTATGTCTCAATAGTAATGGTAGAAAGATTTAAGGTATATATACACAATCATATGACATAACCACAAAAAGAAAGACCGAATGAAGTGAGACATATTAGCCGAGGTCAAAGTAGGTGGAGTAATCTTGACTAAGTTTACAAAAGAAAAATTCCCGACTCATTATGAGGTAACACATATACATGGTGTCGAAAGAATAGGTAAGTAGACGACTACCTGTAGATCCAACGAAGGTACAGGACCGATAATATTTGTCACGACGCTACTTGTGACCCCATGTGCACAGAGAAAGTTAAGACCAAAGGAGCCACACATACGGGTCGTCACCCTAACGACCCAGTATTCCGTCAAGATAAACGTTAAAAAATTCCTTAGAGGTGTGACAAGAGGTATCACCGACATGATCAAACGTAAGGGTGGTTGTCACATCCTCCCAAGGGAAAAGAGGTGTGGGAGAGTTCGTAAATAACGAACACCTGAAAACCTAGCGTCGGTAAGACTGACCACACTTCACCATGGAGTAACACCAAAACTAAACGTAAAGAGACTATTACTCACTACAACTCGTAGAAAAGTACACAAACAATCGGTAGGCATACAGAAGAAACCTCTTTACAGATAAATCAAGAAACCGGGTAAAAAACTAACCCAGCAAATAAAAAGACCTTAACTCGACGTCTTCAACGAACATATAAAAACTCTAATCAACAAACAGTCAACGAAGTAAACGATAATAAAAGAGGGTAAGTCTTCCGACAGAAAAGTGGAACGAATATAAAAGGAAACAACACGTCTTCGAAAATTAAAATTAATCTAGGGTAAACAAATAAAAACGAAAATAAAGGTCATAAGACCCTCTACCTAGTATCTCCTAGGACAACACTACATACAGTCTCTCACAAAACGGATACAAGAGGAGATCCTCAAAATATCAAAGATCAGAATGTAAATCTAGAAATTAGGTGAAACTCAAATAAAAACACATACCACAATCTTTCACTAGATCAAAGTAAGAAAATGTTCACCAACTGGTCAAAAGGGTCGTGGTGAACAATTTCTCTAACAAAAATTAGTCATGACCTGGAAACATTGTTTAAAACCTCAGACCATCACATTCAGGAGTTGGAAACAAGAAGAACTGATAAAACCAATAAAAACCCGGAACCGTAAAAGTATATTTAAAGTACTCGAGTAGTTAAAGGTGTTTTTTGGACAACCCTAAAACTGACACTAACACAAATTAAAAATCTAATTGACCCCTCTTCTTGACTGTAGAAACATTCTAACTTAAAGGTTGGATACTTATATCGTATGAGATACATAATTCAGAAGAAAGAGACATGTGTAAAGATACATATTGTGAATGTATAGGAAGTGATTTAAATAAGGATCCATAAACTATTAAAAACTAAATGACATTTACCATAAATTTTAAAAATTTTAAGATTAAGAAACAACGATGATGTATCTTTTTTTAAGTTAAAAACATGTAACTAGGACATAGATCACTGAACGTTTCAAGTGAATAATTAAGAATTGTCGAATAGACGTATTCAAAAACCTAAAATTTTATATGTTAATAAAACAGACGTTCGTCATTGTATTGAAGTGTCTAAAACAAGAAATAAGAAATAAAATGAAAAAAGGGAGACGTGACCGATCCTGGAACTCATGTTATACTTTATTTTCACCACTGTCACTTACAGGAATAGTTATCAATTGATAATAATGTTACAAAAGGGATTTAAAAAACATCTATAGAAATAAGTTTATTTGTTTCAAGGGACATAGGATCAAAATCTAATTTTTTTTAGTACTTATCCATAATGAAAAACAGTTCACGAAAAAAAAAGGGTAGTATGAAAAGGAAAAATGATAATTACACCATGTGACATAACTAACTAAAAGTCGACAATTTTGTTGGAAGTAAGGACCTTGTTTTGAGGTAAACCAACACTACATGGTGGTCAAACGTGTGGGAACTTAGACTAAATGATTATAAAACAAGTACTCTCTCTAATTAAATATTAAAAGTAAGAATATTACAGGGACAGTCCGAAACCTTAGTTTTAATTACCGGAGTAATAAACTCAATTCTTTATAAAGAAGATGAAGACAAGAGACCTTTTCAGTATCTTCTCATCATAAAAAAGGAATTTACCTCTTTAAGTGACCACTTCGATGGACCGAACGTCAAAGAAACACCCTTACGAAAAGAATAATCTATATATCAATAATTATGAAAGATAAAGAAGAACTGAGTAAATTTTTATGATAGTAAGAAAATGAACATAAGTATATTGTGTGTTAATTGGTAGGATTTCATATATTAGGTCATCATGAATCATATCAGTGTTGTAACACTTTGGTGAGGTCAAGTCAAGTCAAGTCAGTGAGTCAGTACAGGCTGAGAAACGCTGGGGTACTTAACGTCGTGCGGTCCGGAGAGACAGGTAGTGGTTGAGGGCCTCAAGTGAGTCTGAGTGCAGGTAGCTCAGTCACTACGGTAGGTCGGTAGAGTAGGAGACAGCAGGGGAAGAGGAGGACGGGGGTTAGGGAGGGTCGTAGTCTCAGAAAAGGTTACTCAGTCGAGAAGCGTACTCCACCGGTTTCATGACCTCAAAGTCGAAGTCGTATTAAGGAAGGTTTCTTGTGGGTCCTGACTAGAGGAAATCCTACCTGACCAACCTAGAGGAACGTCAGGTTCCCTGAGAGTTCTCAGAAAAGGTTGTGGTGTCAAGTTTTCGTAGTTAAGAAACCGCGAGTCGAAAGAAGTGTCAGGTTGAGAGTGTAGGTATGTACTGGTGACCTTTTTGGTATCGGAACTGATCTGTCTGGAAACAACCGTTTCATTACAGAGACGAAAAATTATACGATAGATACAACCAGTATTGAAAGGAAGGTTCCTCATTCACAGAAAATTGATCAAGTGAAATTAAAGTTTTGAAAAAACCCGAAGGGACCACCAGGTCATCAATTCTTATACGAAATGTTACGTTCCCTGTGGTCAAGTTAGGGACCAAGTCCTTCTCAGTCCGACACCTCCTTGATTCGGTCTTTCGACGTTGATGACTCGAGTATGTGACGTTGGTGACTCCGAACACACAAATCTCGGGTACGAGGTGTTCTTTTCGGTGACATTACTCTTCGTGTGACGTTACTTCTCATCGGGACTGAACGGTGTTGATCTCTTTCAGACTCACGTCGTTGTTTCTGGGTAGTGTCGGTTTTTAATTTTATTTATTTATTTAGAAATTTTTTTTGGTGTAAATAAGTAGTTTTTATAGACCATGAGTAATTCATCAACCAGGGGTAGGGTGGAAGGGACGAAAGACAGAGATACCTAAACAGATAATATCTATGTAATGTATTTTATTTAGTATGTTGTATACTGGAAAGACATAGACCGAAAAGTAAATGATATTACAAAAGTTCGGAGAAAGATCAATATCGTTCATAGTCATGTGACGATGAAAGAATACCGACTTATTATAAAGTGACATACATATACGGTGTTAAACTAATACGTAAATAGACGACTACTCGTAAACCCA
The DNA here is from genome assembly GCA_006410555.1 of Capra ibex. NCBI lineage: Eukaryota > Metazoa > Chordata > Mammalia > Artiodactyla > Bovidae > Capra > Capra ibex. The sequence continues at coordinate 43,075,418 of SJYO01045292.1, read as the reverse complement.
ACAAATGTGGAAAACCGAGAGTACTTATTACGAAATTTGTATCATATGTTTGAAGGAACACCTGTGTGAAGAAGTAAACAGAACCCATATATGGATCCTCACTTTAAAGACCCAGAATACCATTAAGATACAAATTGAAAGTTTCTCAACTACTTGAGAAAAAGTGTCACTGGTATGGTAAAATGTAAGGGTGGTCGTTACATACTCACAAGGATAAAGAGGTATAGGAATAGTTGTGAATAGTAAAAGGTATAAAAACTGATGTCGTAGATGGACAACACTTAAAATAACACCAAAATTGAATGTAAAGGAATTACTGGTTACGACAACTTGTAGAAAAGTACACGAACAACTGGCAGATATATAGAAGAAATCTCTTTACCGATAAATTCGGGAAGTGGATAAAAATTTTTTTTATAAGTAAATAAATCCGACTCTTCGACACCACCGAAGAGAACAACCCCTCGTACCCGAGAGCCGGTGTGTCCAAAGTCATCAACACCACAAACCCGAGTCATAAACACCACGTACCCGAAATCAACGGGACGTCGTACACCCTAGAAGAACCTGGTCCCCAACTTGACCACAGGGAACGTAACGTTCCACCTAAGAATTGGTGACCTAGTAGTCCCGTTAGGGAAAATGAGTAAAAATTTAAGTCGACAGAAGAACGACAATTCTTTTTAGAATAAAAAGGAATAAAAGATTTTAATTCCTCTTATATTATACAAATTTTTTTAAATATTACGTAAAACTTTCGGATTTATCCATTGTAAGAAGGAATCAAATTTGACAAAATGTTTTTTAATTCCAATCTGTATTCTTATTCAGAAGGAGTACAGACTGTGGTGTCATCTAAAAATTATCTTGTTAGTGGTAATTTATACGTATTATTATCATGATACGATGTGATTTACATTTTATTGTGGTCATTATGTCAGTAATGGGGACCCTTGGAGTCAGTTTTCGTCAGTGGTTCAAAGTCAAGTCAGCGAGTCAACACAGACTGAGAAACGCTGGGGTACCTGACGTCGTGTGACCCGAAGGGACAGGTAACGGTTGAGGACCTCGATGAGTTTGAGTACAAGTAGTTCAGCCACTACGGTAGGTAGGTAGAGTAGGAGACAGTAGGGGAAGAGGAGGACGGAAGTTAGGAAGGGTCGTAGTCCCAGAAAAGGTTACTCAGTCAAGAAGGGTAGTCCACCGGTTTCATAACCTCAAAGTCGAAGTCGTGCTCAGGAAGGTTACTTATAAGTCCTGACTAAAGGAAATCCTACCTGACCAACCTAGAGGAACGTCAGGTTCCCTGAGAGTTCTCAGAAGAGGTTGTGGCGTCAAGTTTTCGTAGTTAAGAAGTCGTGAGTCGGAAGAAATATCAGGTCGAGAGTGTAGGTATGTACTGAAGACCTTTTTGCTATCGAAACTGATATACCTGGAAACAACCGTTTCATTACTGAGACGAAAACTTATACGATAGATCCAAACGGTCTCGAAAGGAAGGTTCCTTGTTTGCAGAAAATTAAAGTGTTGACGTCAGTAGTAGACGTTACTAAAACCTCGGGCTTTTTTATTTCAGACAGTGACAAAGGTAACAAAGAGGTAGATAAACGGTACTTCACTACCCTGACCTACGGTACTAGAAACCAAAAACTTACAACTTAAAATTCGGTCGGAAAAGTGAGAGGAGAAAGTGGAAGTGGTTCTCCGAGAAATCAAGGAGAAGTAGAAAACGATAGTGCCACCATAGTAGACGTATAGACTCCAATAACTATAAAGAAGATCGTTAGAACTAAGGTCGTACACGAAGTAGGTCGGGTCGTAAAATGTACTATGTGAGACGTATATTCAATTTTAATTTATTCGCACCACTGTTATATGTCGATACTACATGAGAAAAGGGTTAAAACTTGGTCAGGCAACAAGGTACAGACCAAGATTGATAACGAAGAACTAGACGTATGTCCAAAGATTCGTCCGTCCATACCACCACACCGTAAACAAGTGTCATTTTAAAGGATTTCACTTCACTTCAACGAGTCAACACAGACTGAGAAACGCTGGGACACCTGACATCGGGTGGTTCGAGGAGACAGGTACCCTAAGAGGTCCGTTCTTATGACCTCACCCAACGGTAAAGGAAGGGGTCCCCTAGAAGAACTGGGTCCCTAGCTTGGGTCCAGAGGGTGTAACGTCCGTCTGTGAAATTGGAGACTCGGTGGTCCCTTCGGGGGTTTAAAGGATTCCGGGGGAATTGAAGTGTGAGGTCCCACAGACCGAGATCCACTCACTAGTGTACTAACACCAATAGGTCCAGTAATTCTGGAGGTTCCTAGTCAAAAAGGTAAAACCATAGTTTCCAATAATCTTAAAACAGAAACGTGACTTAGACAACTAACGAAACTCCTTATGACGGTATAATTATTATAGTTCAGAAGGTCAAGGACTTTAGAAAGGTAATTAAATCCAAAAAAATTTAAAGACGTTATAAAATATCAAGAGTCACATATTCAGAAAGTGGAGGAACCAATTTCAATAAGGATCCTAAAATTAAGAAAACCTACGATGACATTTACAAAGTAGATAAAGGAAAAGTCTAACAGGGAACGACCACTTGTCTTTATATTGACTAAAAAAACCACAATGAAGATATAAGAGTTTCAAACGAACAGACAATGAGGATCTAAAAAAAAAAAAAAAAACACACACACATATATAAGATACCCTAACAGATATATATCTTAGTCCAGTAGAAGTTTTTCTCTGTCAAAATGAAGAAAGAAAAGTTAACTTATGGGAGATAAAGAAACAGAACGGATTTAGAAGACCGATCTTGAAGATCATGTTACAACTTACCATTACCACTTTCACTCGGAGAAAAAAAGAAAAATTTACTCATAGTTACGAAAATAAAAAAGGGGGTGACAAAGACAACTCTTTAGTCTAGGAAAAAAAAAAAAAAATGTTTTTTTGGGTGTTACTGTCCATATATGGTGATACGACACGAATCAGTGAGTCAACACAGACTGACAAACGTTGGGGTACCTGATATCGGACGGTCCGAGTAGACAGGTACCCCTAAGGGGTCCGTTCTTATGACCTCACCCAACGGTACGGGAGGAGGTCCCCTAGAAGGGTTGGGTACCTAACGAGGGTCCAGAGACCGTAACGTCCGCCTAAGAAATGGTAGACTCGGGGGTCCCTTTGAGTTACCTCACTTGATCTGTAGGTACGTACTCTACCTGCTTTTTCTTCCTTACGATGACTCTTTGACATTACTGATGAAGTGGTTTGCCAATAAGTCGTTTCAGACTCTACGAAGGGTTTACTCTTAATGAGTCAATTGTTACTGAGTCAAATAGTTCCTTGTCCCATACTAGTGATGATGTTTAGATAATTCTAGGTTAGAACAATCAAAATTCGATTTGTATTGTAAACGGACTAACGTTTATGATAGGAGTTTCGTGATAGTCAGGAGGTAGCATGAGAACCACACGAGTCAATACACGTTGAGACACTAGGGTGCCTGACACCGGGTGGTCCGAGGAGACAGACACCTTAAAAGGTCTGTTCTTATGACCTCACCCAACGATAAATGATGAGGTTAGTATGAGAATAATACTACCTTTATTAGTCTTATTCGACTTATTCTTTTTTTTTCTCTCTCTCTCTTTCGACTAAGTGACACAGTGTCTTTTTGTTCTATTGGTTTCAGTATCGTTAATGTACGTATGTATATATACATATTGTTAGTGACACGACATGTGGACTTTGATTGTACTGTGACAATTGGTTGATATAGATTATATGTTAAATTTGTAAAATTATTTATTTATTTTGTATGTACGAAAATGACCTATACGATCTTTATGAGGAATACCTATTGTTTTACTTCTACAGGATTCCCTGAAAGGACACCAGGTCACCAATTCTGAGACACGAAGATTACGTTCCCCGAGTCCAAGTTAGGGACCATCCCCTTGATTCTAGAGTGTATGATGCACCGTACCAGTTTTTATTTATTTATTTACTTCTACAGGATCTGGTACGTTTGCTTTAGGTGGTAATATCATTGTATATTTTATCGGAATGACTAGATGTGTAAGAACACGAGGTGGACAAGTAGGGCGGGAGAGGGGATCGAGGACCGTAGTTCACTAGAAAAATGACAGAGGTATCAAAATGGAAAAAGTCATACAGTATATCAATCTTAGTAGATCATACATCGTAAAAGTTCAACCGAAGAAAGTGAATCTTTATACGTAAGTTCTAGGGAGATACAGAACAGTTACGATCGACTTATTGTAAGATAATAGATCTAGTGATGTTAAGTAAGTAAGTTACTTTTTATAGAACCAACGAAGATTCAAAACCATCAATACCAATGTCGAAGAAAGATGTTTGTAGTCACACAACCAAAAACACTCCTACATTCAAAAGTTTATAAAATCTATACGGTACATCGTTTTAAGAGAAAAATGTCTTTAATTAAAGAGAGAGAAACACATATATGCACGTACGTACGTACATACATTATGAACGAGAATCAGTACCTAACAGTTAGTAAAATGTTCTTTTGTGAGGGGCGGTTTTCAGGTGAAAAGACACCAAACAACTTGAAGAAATAATAATAAAAATTTTAAAATAAATAAACAAAAACCGACACGACCCAAAAACAACGCGCCCGAAAAGAGATCAACACTCGTCCCCGATGAGAGTTTAACGTCACACACCCGAAGAGTGACGTCACCGAAGACAACAACACCTCGTACCCGAGATCTCACTCGTCCGAAGTCGTCAACGTTAAGGGTCCGAGATCTCGTGTCGGAGTTGTCAACACCGAGTACCCGAATCAACGAGGTACTATACACCCTAGAAGAACCTGTTCCGACCTAATACATAGTGACTCGGTGGTCCCTTCGGAATTGATTATAAAATCTAACGTGATAAAATAGAACGTAAACGATACCGTCTACGTAAATTGTCTTTATAGAAAAACGATAAGAAGGTCCTCTGTAAGATCATTATTATTTAACACTGAATAAATCGGTAAGGGAAGAGATCCCCTAGAAGGACTGGGTCCCTAGTTTGGACCCAGAAGACGTAACGTCCGTCTAAGAAATGATAGACTCGGTGGTCCCTTCGAGCTTTCCTCCATTCTTACCCCTTATAAAACAAAAAGAATTCATAACCCAACCGTTTTTTTAAGCAAACAAAAAAAGACATCGTTGAATACCCGTTTGGACTTACTTGAAAAACCGGTTGGATTGTCGAACGGTAGACAATGATTTTCTTTTCATTTCATCCAAGAACAGAAGTAAATTTTTTAGGTCCAAGTTTTTACAAAATTATAACATTTAGTTGACATGAAATTATCTTTTCAAAATCTTATAGGAATCACATGTTTAGGCAGGAAACTCACACTAATACTTTAAGACTTTACCAATAAAACCTTTACTTCGGTTATACTAACCGCTACTTCGACTACTTCGGTTTACTTCGGCTATTTATACTAAATAAAAATAAAAAAGTCACCAATTCTCGTGTACGAGATTCCCATCTGTGTTGATCCAAACCCAGGGTTCAGATTGGTTAAAAAATAGACACACTGATAGTCCTTTAATAAATTGAAGACTTTTTATTTCTATTATTCCAATGGGACAATTGGAACAATTCCAATGGGTCACGTGTGTGTCGTGTCCCAGACCGTGTGTCATTCATAGATTATTTATAGCTAAGGATTTTACATAGCTTCACTATTTCTTAGACAGACGGTTCGTCCTCTACTCCCAAGTTAGGGACCCAACCCTTCTAGGAAACCTCTTTCTTTACCGTTGGGTTAGGTCATAAGAACGGACCCTTCCGGGTACTTGTCTCCTCGGAACGTCCGATGGCAGATCCCCCAGCGTTTCTCAGTCTGTACCGAATCACTGATTGTTTTTAAATATTTATAATATAGATATTTATATTATAATTTCTCTTACTCGATCAACACCTCCTAAACACTCTTACTTACTTAGTACCTGAGTGGAATTAAAATCTTGTAAACAATTAATGGTATCCAAATTTTGTGAAATTCCCGTTTTCGACTAAATAATAACTGACGAATTGTATATAATCCCGTTGTATCTTACTTTTAACTAATGGATTAGTTCATCGTTGTCTTCTCATTTGATTCCTACTTCTGTTTATATCGTCACGGCTTTTGGTGTTATATATACAACTCACCGTCCAAGACCTTAGGTTATAATCCGTAGGACTTCAACATTACACCCTTTAGGCTCGAGTACCTACTTGACACCCCTTTGTTTCCTTACTTTTTTTTAATCCATTATTTCTGATTCTTGGTACTAGTGTAATAAAACATATTATGTACATATCTCCTTGTAAAAAAGTATTCCGAACTAGGGTAAATTTTGTTATACTATCTACTCCCAATTATAGGAACGATAATTAAGTAAATAGTGTGGTGTTTATGAATAAATCATGAATGATACATAGACCGTAATAAGGTCTTCAAACACTAGGATGGATTTTACGAAATGTTTTTCCATAAGTGTCCATGAAGTGACTTTATTTCCGTTATTAGTTATTTACGTACTTTTACAAGTGGAGTTTCTTCACCTTTCCCTTTATTTTCGTCAAATTTCTAAAATTTTTTGAGAATTTGAAAATTTCATTATTATAAATATTACGATTTTATGACCTTTTTTGAATTACAGAGTGTTCTTCTATTACTAATTAATATATCTCAGTATACAATGTTATAATAAACCAATACTTTTCGACAAAAGTAATTGAAACTTTAAAATTATTTGTATACGTCCTTTTTAATTCGTTATATATTTGACATATGTTTTATACTAGGGTTAAACCACCTAATGTATACATTTATGTGTACATATACATCCACACCTGTACACACTGTCTTTTTTCGGAATTTCGATTGTATCGTTTTACAAAAAAAATTGAACACAAAAAGAGAATTGTAAATATAAAATAACTGCATATCAACTGAATGTCACAAAGTTCACGTGTCGTTCCACTTATATGTGTATATAGTAAAAACTTTGATAAAAGGTAATATCCAATAATGTTCTAATGTTCTATAATTGATATGAAGGGACACGATATGTCACTTGGAGACAACGAACAACGTATATAAAAAAATTTTTAATCTTTAGATCGTGAGATAAGTATGATTCAGTTTGTCCACCTTAGTTTTACAGTATGTAAAAAATCAATCCGTTTTTAAGTATTCAAAATATTTTGTATATATAATACGTATAATACATATATATTATACGTTTTGGAAAATATGATGTAAACTATTTCCGAACTCTTTCTTGTCGTCGTTTTTTTCTCTACCTCTTTAACTTTTTGTATTTGACTTTACCCTCGCGACTTATACTGTCTTTTTCACTTTGTTTGATCTATTTTCATTTTCTAGTAGTATATTAAGTCAACTAAAATTTGTACCGACTAGTAATCTTTGTATAGATCTCGAGACCACTTTTTTCTTCGTTATGAAGCCGTGAACGTAAAAAGTTTTTTAAGGATATATTAAGTCTATACGTAGACCTAAAATTTTTCACTAACGTCCAAAAAGATAATGTACCATTAAAATCACTATATCTCAAGACAATAAAAAAACAATTGGTTAGTACTATGTTACCATAATTCACTTATTATCAATGTATTAGTGTTATCATTTTCTACAAATAATCAAAAGTGTTAGTTATAGGTCTTTTTTTATTTGCTATTAATATTAACATTCGGTATTACCCTTATACTAATTGTATTATATTTTATTAATGTATGTTAAACCCCCGAATTCGTTTCACTACACCATTCACCTTCACGTATGTGCTTGTACAAAAGTAGGTGGGTCGGTCAGATACAGAAAACCAACCACGTAAATATAAATTCCATCAATAGTTATATATACTAGGTAAAAGAATTGACAAAACGCAAATAAAAGAGAAAAGGAAGAGAACACAAAGGACGAATCTCTTTAAGGAAATCGTAAACAAAATTTCGACCAAACCACCATGACCTAAGAGAATTGAAACCGAACAGACCTTTTGAAAACTAAAGAAGTAGTTTAGACTTCCTCTCAGAACGACCCATTTCATAAGGACCGATATCCAAGAAGGGAAAGTAATGAAATTTATATAGTACGGTAAGGAAACACCGAACATCTCAAAGTCAACTCTTTAGTCGACTATCCGACTACCCTTAAGAGAACAACGAAAATTATAAAATAGGAACAAAATTTAAAAACAGTCAAGCTAATGATACACTAAACCACACAAAGAGGAACCCAAATAGGACGGACCTGAGGGACACGACGGACCTGAACCAACTGTTAAAGGAAAGGGTACAATCCCTTCAAAAGTCGATAATAGAGAAGTTTATAAAAGAGTCCAGGAAAGAAAGAAGAGGAAGACCCTGGGATGTCATTTAAGTGGGATGTCACACTTACAACCCCGTAAATTGCAACGGGGTCTCCAGAGGATTCGACAGAAGTAAAGAAAAGTAAAAAAAAAAAATAAGACAAGAAGTCGTGACTAAAGGTGGTAAGACAGGAGGTCCAGTGAATAGACAAGAAGACGGAGTCGATAAGACGATGACTAAGAAAAGTGACATAATAAGTAGAGACAAGAAATCAAAAAGATCCAGAAACCATTTGTAAAGAACGTAGAAGAAGTAATAAAAAGGCTCTAGGACCTAGTAGAAGTAATAGTAATAAGGCTTAAGAAAAAGACCTTCAACGGATAGAGGTTAAGTAAATTAATAAAAAGACCCCAAAATAGAACAGGGAAGAAGACCCTGTATTGAAAGACGAACAAATTCGGTGACACCCTGACACCAAGAAGAACGAAGACAGACGGGTGACTACCTCCTCCGATTCTCTGAACCATTCAAAGGACTACCCTCCCTGACCCCCGCCCTTTTTGACTCAGAACGAGACCACCCGTCCCGGAACGAGTCATTTTGAAATTATGTTAATAGACGACTGCCCACCCCGACGTGAGGTAGGGACCATCAACAGACCGACTCCACTGAGTCGGGAACCCAGATGTCCGAGATACCATCCCAAATACCACTGGAGGTTCTTCCGAATGTGGTTCCCCCTGGAAGGACGGGGCGACGACGACCACGGGGACAAGGACACCACTCGGGAACGACTGGGTACGGAGGAGTCCTCTGAGGTTGTGATTCTTCCGTCAAAACCAACAGAGGATACCCCAGTGACGAGGAAAGGAGACCCAGAACCACACCCGTTCTAAAACAAACACGGGAGGTTCTGACCTCAGAGACAAGGGGAGTCAAGACACCTTCAGGATATTAGTTTAGGGTGACCGGAAGTTCTAGTCTAAGGGACCCCTAAAGGTCAAGGACACAACCTAGGGGTCCGACCCTTCGGACTCCCCCTCAAATCTTGGTAATATTGTCACCCTCTTGAAGAAACCATAATAACAAGAGATCAAACACCCCGTGGGTGGGCCACCTATACCCCAAACTAAAATAGTACTAACACGGGGCGGATGGTAGAGTGACGTCGAAAAAGAAACAGAGACCTACACCGTATAGAAAAAACCACCCAAGGTCACAGGAAGACAGTCACCGTCAAGTTGTCGATCAACACTAAAACCACGAGAACGTCCTACTCTACTCGTACGTAGAAAGATGAAACGGTAGAACTTGACCTTCGAGGTTGTATAGTTTTACAATTATTACCGAACACCGAATGATCAGTAAAACTAAAAGAAGAAGAAGAAAACATTTGTGAAAAATTTTAGTCTAATACCCGTTGAGGGACTACCAGGTCACCATTCCTGAAACACGAAGGTAACGTCCTTCGTATCCAAACTAGGGACCAGTCCTTTGATTCTAGAACGTTCGACACGCCACACCACTTTTTTTTTTAGAGGGGATAAAATATCTATTCCTCAAAACCAGTGTATCGGTACTGACTGATTCATACATACCCTCAGTTCCTGAGAGGTTGAGGTTTCGGTCACGGGAGTCCGATATACGAGATCACACATATTAGTCTTTTGTCGTTTATAACAAATTCGTGATTTTCCCCTGATAAAGACGACTAATCAAATAATTATGAATGACTAGTGATATGTCAATTTTATGGTACTTGCTTCCAACGGGGGAAGAAATCCGCTATGCGATATCACTATTTCAACGAGTAGTATGGAAGTACAATCTTAAAAAGAACAGTAAAACTAAGTGATCTTTTATTTCTCGTTGACGGTCCGAACTAATAGTTCTGGGTATTACCATTGACCTAATGTTGATGACGGTTTTAGTTTTGTTTTATTTTGAGGTAGTTTGTTTTACTAAGATGAAAATAATTATCTTCCGTGTAATGTTTACACAAACGTTTAGAAATTACAGGGAACAACCAAGGATCTTCTCATATAAATATAATATCTGTTGTAACTCTAGGACTGACCAACATAGTCTTTGGAGTCACAATAATATTTAAATTAAAGGTTGAAGATTATGGAATATGGTCCTTCAGTTGTCGACGTTTCTTGATAAAGTAGAGTATCTTTGAGGATTCTTGAAGGTCTGTATTCATTACACATTATAAATCAATACTTGTAAGTCGGTAAAAGACGTCTAAAATAAGTTTATATATTAAAGGAAAAAGAATGTGAGTTTAGAAGAACCTTCTCTTTCGTCATCAAGTCCTCATGAAATGGTTTATATAGATCGTGTGTATAACATGTCGAGATTCTTTCAATATCGACACGTTTGAATTGAGAAGGTGTAACGATTATCCCGAAGTAAACTGAGGACGATGTCAGTTCTGATAGGGAGTTAGGAAATCTTTATGGGGAGTCATCTGTTTAAAACGAACCATTTTATTAAGAGTGTAATCCTTTATACTCTAATTTACGTGTACAACCCTTCTGATTCTCTTTTTTATCCGTTTGTCCACCTTTTTCCCTGTCCAAACGTCAGTCGTTGAGATCTATAACAAAGGTCTTACAGTGATCCATCTACAGTTATAAACCAGTTAGGCATATGGAGTGACCCTGTTACGAAGTTTCCTAAGGACTTTCCTATTTTATCACTATCTATGACTTCATAAACTTTTGAGATTCTCAATCCTGTTTTATGATTCCTGTTTTGTACATACACACGCACACGACAAATGTTATCGGTTGTGTACCTTCGTTGGATTTACAGGTAACTGCCTTCTTACCTATTTCTTCTGCACCATGTATATACGTGACATTATGACGAGTCGGTAATTTTCTTACTTTGACACGACAAACGTCGTTGTACCTACCTGGGTCTCTAACAATATTACTCACTTACTCAGTCCGTCCCTTCTTTATAACATACTGTAGGGAATATACACCTTAGATTTTTCTTTGCTACATTCACTTGAATGAATTTTTTGTCTTTCTCCCCAAAGAGACCACCGAGTCACCATTTCTTAGGTAGACGGTTGTTTCCTCAACGTCCAAACTAGGGACCAGGTCCTTCTAAGGTGTCCGTTCCTCGTTGATTCGGTCACGTGGTGTTCATAACTCGGACACGAGATCTCGGGTCCTTAGTGTTGATGACTCGACGTTGTTACTTCAGATATGTGGTGCTGATGTCTCATCCGTGACGAGCGACGTTGATCACTTTTCACTCGTCGTTGCTTCTGGGTCGTGTCGGTTTTTATTTATTTTAATATTGACGGGGGGGGGTTTTTTTGTCTTTCTCTGAGTGTCTGAATCTCTTGTTTGAATACCAACACCCCCTTCCCCTTACTACCCCACCCCTTCCTATCCCTCAAATCCTACCTGTACATGTGTGACGATAAAATTTTACGTATTGGTTGTTCCTGGATGAGATATCATGTGTCTTGAGACGAGTTACAATACACCGTCGGACCTACTCTCCCCTCAAACCTCCTCTTGCCTATGTACATATACGTAGCGACTCAGGAAAGTGACAAGTGGTCTTTGATAGTGTTGTGACAAACAATTAGTAAATATATAGTTATGTTTTATTTTTCAAAAAAATTTTTTCTTATATGACATGTCACGTCCCTGATACATTACAATATATATTATTATAGAGTTAATTTTTTTTACAAACGGTTTTCTTAGTCTCTTGGTTTTCTCAATTCTAGAAATTCATTATCTTTATCGATGTTTTATATAAGAATAAATTTTATCCTATCAAATTCCCGATCTTTACGTAATTATATTACGTAGATCCTAGAAAAGACATGAACCTTTTATTTTTCGTCGTTTATTTAACAACTAATAATGACAATTTTTACACAATAAAAATAGTCTACTGACTGACTCTTCACGGAATCACTTTCGTTTTTGTGACAATTCTATATACATTTCTAAACGATTTTGTTACTATGTTTACTTAAAAGAATGTTTTGTCTTTCTCTGTGTGTGAATCTGTTACTTGAATCTTGACGGTCCCGTCCCCACCACCTCTCACCAACCATCCTTTCTTCACCCCTTCCTATCAATCCCTCAAACCTTACCTGTACATGAATGACGATATTAATTTTTCCACTTGGTCGTTCCTAGATGACATACCGTGTACGTTGAGACGAGTTACAATACACCGACGGCCTACTCTTCCGTCAAACCGCCTGTTACCTATGTACGTCTACATACCGACTCAGTGAAGTGACAAGTGGACTTAGATAGTGTTACAACTATTAACCGAGATGGTGTTATGTTTTATTTTTCAATTTTTTTTTTCACACACATGTAAAACCGGTCCCCATCCCCTCTCCCTACCTCTTCCTTTACCGTTGGGGTGAGGTCACGAGAACGGACCTTTTAGGGTCCCTGTCTCCTCGACGTACCCCAGCAGTCTGTGCTGACTTCACTGAACCACTGAAGTGAAAGTACGTGACCTCTTCCTTTACCGTTGGGTGAGGTCACAAGAACGGACCTCTTAGGGTCCCTACCCCCTCGGACCACCCGACGACAGATACCCCAGCGTGTCTCAGTCTGTACTGACTTCACTGAATCGTCGTCGTCGTTCCCTTTCCCTACTGTAAATTTTTTTATCATCTATTGTATTTTCCACGGGACCGTTTCTAGTTTAGAGATATTTCCAAAGATGGTTTGGTTAACGAGGAAGGAGTTCCTTGAGGAGACGTGTGTGACGGTTGAACACGGTTGTGTGTATTGAACACGGTTTGACCGGTGGTCTCCGTCCTCCGTTTCCGTTAGTATATCCGGTTTCCGTTAGTATATCCGGTCGACCCTCACTCGGTCACCACACTCTTAGAGTGGGACATCCCCAGGAACATGATCCACCGTGGTGGTTGTTTGAGACCCCATTAAGACTTACCTCTATGTCTGTCCCTCATGATCTCCATCGTGACAGTAGTCTTCCTTCTCTACAGACGGAGTCACGAGGACCTCCGACCGACAAAGAATACTCAGGAGGTAAGAGTGTCTCCTTACCCCCAACTGTCCCCTATATGACTACATCTTATGTAAAATCCTTAGGGATGGGAAAGAAGACCATTTACCTTAACGAATCGATGTTGACTAGATAAAGGGTTGTCAGATTCATCTACCATATAATAAGGTTCTACAATTGGACCAGATCTATATAATTAAAATATTATAAAAGTAATCTTATAAAAACCGTACTTATACTTATTAATTTTTTTATTCAGTTAGAAATTTTTCTTTCGATGATAAGTTCTAGGAGTATTATTCGATTCATAAGAAACGATAAATCGATAATGTTTACATTTTCAATGAATCATTGACGAGAAACACCCTTACTTCTCTTCTTTATCTTGTATATCATGTGACAACCTAGAATGAACCGTGAAGACTGAAGTAAGTGTACTTTCAGAAAAGGGGGAAATACGTTAAGGTATCAGGGACTTTAGAGATTAGAGTCACATTTAAAGTTTGATAGATTATTCAAATAATTTTTTCCTTTTTCTGTCTTTATAGACTCAAACAAAAATTTAGTCGTTACCCTAAAAAAAAGTGGTTCTATGTTTTCCTTATCTGTAAACCGGGGTGACTTCTGGAATCGAATTGTTTCATGTGGTATCAATCTACCCGACGTCGTCCACAAAACAACTTCATACAAACCACCGGAGTAAGAAGAATCTGGTCAAAGACTGGGATCAGTCGTAGGAGGGTCATCGGTCATGAGATGAAAACAAAATTTTTACGAGTCTTTTTCTTCTCTGTGACCAAAAAAGATTAATGTGATCATTAATCTAACGACATAAGCAATTGAATACCAAATATTTCGTAATTTCCGGTATATAAAGAATATTTATGTTCTGTAAGTTCCTTTTGAAAGATTCTTTTTAACAAAATCTGAAACAATTAGAATTTTTTTGTCTATACTTAAGTATAATTTTTACGTGGATACACATATCCAGTTCCTTAAACGTGTTTACTTATACCGGAACAACGGTGATGAGATTAGTTCTACGTCTTGTAAAGAAATAGGGGTCTCTCAAGGGACATGGGGAACCGTTAATTAGTGGTGAGGGTTGATGACTAGACTAAAGGTAGTAATGTCTAATTAAAAGGAATACAATCCTAAAGTATAAATTTACTTTAGTGTATCATACATAAGAAAACACAAATCGAAAATCAGAGAGTCATCCACTCTCTGAGAATTGTTTGTTGAGATATTTTATTAAGTACAATATAGGGACCAAACAGGATCAATAAGATAATAGGTGTTGACCATAGAGGATTTCTAGTGATTGAAGTAGAAACTTACAATAGTTAAAATACCAATCAAAAATCCATCAAGAAAAAAATTTTTTTCTAAATAAATAAAATTAAAAACCGACACCATCCAGAAACAACGACACGTACCCGAAAGGGATCAACACACTCGAAGAGTAACACCACCAAAGAGAATAATTTCTCGTGTCCGAAGTCCGTTCAACCGAAATCATCAATACCGAACGTCCGAGATCTCGTGCCCGAGTCAATAACACGTCCGAGTGGATGACACGAGGTCCCGTACATCCTAGAAGGACCTTGTCTATAGTTTGTGGGTAGGGGACGTAACCGTCCATGTTAGAATTGGTGACCTGGTCGTCCCTTCGGGACCTATAAATAAAGATTTTGTTTTAAGGACCAATAGGATAAATCCACAGGGAACCTGACAGTTCCTCTAGTTTGGTCAGTTAGGATTTCCTTTAGTTGGAACTTATAAGTGACCTTCCTCACTACGACTTTGAGGTTATGAAACCGGGGGACTACGTTTCTCAGCTAAGTAACCTTTTCTGACTACCACCCTTTCTAACTTCCGTTTTCCTCTTCCCCCACCGTCTTCTACTCTACCAATCTCTCGTAGTAACTGAGTTACCTACACTGAGACTCGTTTGAGGTCCTCTGTCACCTCCTATCTCTTCGGACCGTACGACGTTAGGTGATTTTCAACCTGTGTTGAATCACCGACTTATTGTTGTTGTAATAAAAGTACCTTCTTGTAAAGTGGTACAGGAAATGTACCCACGAGGAAAGGTAAAATTCAGAAAGAAGTCACGTTATGAAAGATGGATAATAAAAAAAAATTCAGAAGTCGTCTCCTTTGCATATCGAACTAAGTGAGTAGTATAAAACGGAGCCAGTTTTAGATTCCGTTTCGTCCTTGAGGTTCCACGAGTTCTGACCTTACCACTTCGGGGAAAATACCACTCTATAGACGACTATACCCGTACAGAGGACCCCGGTTCTCTTGTGTTTAAGTTCGAACGTCGGATCGGATCCACTCAAGGACGCAATTCGGTCCTCCATTATATTTCTTTCACCTATTTGTGTCAGAGAAAGTAAATGTGACAGCAAGAAACTAATAAAAGTGACAAATTAAGGTATATTAGTACTTTTTTTGGGAGACGTAGACAACAGGATATGTAGACAAGTATCCTTTGTACATATTGATTGTTTGTGTATCAGTGTATCAGTTGTTCTCTCAGACTTTACGTCATTAACCCACGTTGAAGTTTTTGTTGTTACTAGAGCCAAGGAAAGGTTCCCTTTGGTAGGTCGGAGTGTCATTAGGTTCAGATACGGGGTTGGTGACTACGGTTTCTTCGACTTCAACTGATACTTCTGAACGTTGTGGAAGATCTTGATTGTGTGTGTTTTTCTATAGGAAAATTAGTATCTCTTAACATTACATTTTCAGTTCTCTAGGGACCTTATTGTCCGTTCTAACGGAACTTCATGTTTTACTTCGTCTCGTTTCCGATTGTCTTAAAACACTTCATTCGCGTGACCATTATCGTTTGTGGGAAAAGGTTGTTGTGTTCTCTGTTGAGATGTGTACCTGTAGTGGTCTACCAGTTGTTACTTTAGTCTGACTAATACAAGAAACGTCGACTTCTACCTTTTAAAAATATGTCAGTCGTTTTTGTTCTGGACCTCGTATGACACCGAGTCTATCACTCGAGGAATACCGTTTTAAGTCCGAATTTGACTACTTTCATCCCTTTTGGTGATCCGGTAAATTTTCTTTCACTTCAGCGAGTCAGCACAGGCTGAGAAACACTGGGGTACCTGACATCGGATGGTCCGAGGAGACAGGTACCCTAAAAGGTCCGTTATCATAACCTCACCTGACGGTAAAGTAAGACGTCGTCTAGAAGGACTGGGTCCCTAACTTGGGTCCAGAGGGCGTAACATCTGTCTACGAAATGGCAGACACGGTGGATTTAGTACTGGGAATATGTCACCTCCACTGTTTCTCTAAGTTCCCTGGTCTAGTCAAGAAGTCTCACACACTTCTTGATACCTGTCTCCAAGTATCGTGACATGTCCCCCGTCACTGGTTTTGGTAGGGTTTGTTTTTCTTTACGTTCTTCCGTTTTACCAACAGACCCCTCCTAAATGTTTATCGACTCCTTTCTTCTTTTTACTCTCCTTTCCCTCTTTCCCTTTCTATGTAGATTGACTTACGCCTCAAAGTCTCTTGTCGTTCCTCTATTCTTCCGGAAAAATTTACTTGCTCCGGTTCTTTATCTTCTTTTGTTATCTGACCCTTTCTGATCTCTAGAGAAGTTCTTTTATTCTTGTTAATCTTGGTCTGTGTCTTGATGTCTGATCAAGTTTTAGTCCTTTCCTCCTGTAGTTCCGACATATAACAGTGGGACGAATAAATTGAACGTACGACTCATGTAATACACTTTTTCGGTCTGACCTTCTGAGTTTTCGACCTTAGTTCTAACGGTCCTTTTTATGCTTGTTGAAGTCTATTCGTCTACTATGGTGAGATTACCGTCTTTCACTTCTCCTTGATTTCTAGGAGAACTACTTTCACTTTCTCCTCTCACTTTTTCGACCGAATTTTGAGTTGCAAGTTTTTTGTTTCTACCGTAGGTCAGGGTAGTGAAGTACCGCTTATCTACCCCTTTTTTTACGTTTCTTACCGTCTAAAATAAAAGAACCCCAGTTTTTAGTGACACCTACCACTGACGTCAGTATTTTAATTTTCTGTGAACGAGGAACCTTCTTTTCGATACTGTTTGGATCTGTCGTAAAATTTTTCGTCTCTGTAGTGAAACATCTGTTTCAAGACATATCAGTTTCGATACCCAAAAAGGTCATCAGTACACACCTACAGTCTAACCCTGATATTTGTTCCGACTCATGATTTCTTGACCACGAAAGTTTGAAACTACGATCTCTTCTGAGAACTCTCAGGGAACTTGTCGTTCCTCTGGTTTGGTCAGTTAGGATTTTCTTTAGTTGGGACTTATAAGTAACCTTTCTGACTACCACTTCGACTTCGAGGTTATGAAACGGGTGGACTACGCTTCCCGGTTGAGTGACCTTTTCTGGGACTACGACTCTGTTGACTCCCGTCCTCTTCTTCCCCTACTGTCTCTTACTCTACCAACCTACCGTAGTAGTTGAGTTACCTGTACTCAAACTCTTTTGACGTACTTTCTCACTTCCTGTCCCTTCGGACCACACGACATCAGGTGACCGAACGTTTCTCAGTCTATGCTCAATCACTGACTTGTTGTTGTTCTTGCTAACAATGGTAACACCTTTTGAACCGTTTCATATGTTCTCTAGAGACATAATGAAGAATGTTGACGGATACTTAGATGTTAATAAATTTTTTTAGTCAATTCTTTTTTACAAAGTTTTAAGTTTATTGTTTAATTTTACTTTTTATAGGTAAAGTATATTTTTAAGTCCTTTTTCCTACACTTTGTATATCTTTTGTTTATCGTTTACCATGTATTTAGCTCGTATAATTCTTATTGTATATACACTTAGTTGGTGAGGTTAATTTCCGTCGGTAACCGACTGACCTAATTTTTTTTCGTTTTCGTTTTGGTTTCGGGGTTTGGGTATTTTGTTCTAGATCGATGTACAAAAAAAAAAATTTCGTTTTTAACATGAAATATAAGTTTCTGTATCCTACTACCTTTTTCGGTGTAGAACGTTTTTTATACGTATTCTTTCTATCTCACCGATACAGTTATACTCTGTTTTATATGAAATTCTGTTTTTTTAAATGGTCTGTTTCTACAAAATGTTATTTTATCAGTTAAGTAGTCATTCTCTCCAGTTACATTGTTGACTAGGGGTTTTATGTTCCGTTTTTGCCTGTTTTAATTTCCCCTTTTGTTGAGTTGTTATTATCAACTTTTGAAATTATAGAGTACGAATTATTATCCATCTTGTTAGTCTGGTTTTAAGTAGTTTCTATTGTTCTCAATTTATTGTGATAGTTGGTTGAACTGGATTGATCGTGAATTTCCTGTGAGATGGATTACTCGTCTTATGTGTAACAAGAATTCGTATTGAACGTCAGTATCTGATACCATTCGGTCACCGACCGTTTTTTCAAAGAATTTCCTGGAGTGTCATTTATATGATCCGAACGACGGATATATCAGAGACATTGTCGATGAGTCGGGAAGAGGAGAGTCTTCGTCGGTACCTATCGTGAAATTACTTGTCCGTACTGACACAAGGTGATTTGAAATAAATGTTTTTGTTCGTCCAACACGAATCGAACGTTTGAGGACACGATCCAGTATTATATTTAAAGTTATTTAAATTTTTATAACTTTGAGTTGTTTCATACACGAGACTAGTACTGTCTTAATTTAATCCTCAGTAGTTTTCCTACGTGTTCATTCTTTATGTTCATTCGTATAAACACTTCGTTCGTGTATTTTCCTACGAGATGTAAGTCGTGTCCCTTCGGATCACACGACGTCAGGTACCCCAGTGTTTCTTAGTCTGACTCACTGACTTACTGTTGATGTTGGTGCAGTAATCTCTTTACGTTTGGTTTGGTATTACTATATGGTGAAGTGTAGGTGTTCCTACCCATAAAACTTTTGTCGTGTCTTTTATTATTTGTAAGCACTCCTCTGACCGTGTGTGGGTCTGTATATCTAGTTTCCTTCTCTGATTTCTCGGGGGTTTATTTGGATGTGTGGATACCAGTTAATTAGAAACTGTTTTACCTGTTCTTATATGTTACCCTTTTTCTGTTAGAGAAGTCGTCCACCACAAACCCTTCAACCTGTCGACGTACATTTAGTTACTTCAATCTTGTGTAGGAGTGTGACATGTGTTTTTATTTGAGTTTTACCGAATTTTTGAATTTATATTATGTCCTGTGGTATTTTGAAGATCTTCCATTATGACCGTTTCGTAATAGACTGTATTTAAGATGGTTATATAAGAATCCAGTCAGAGGGTTCCGTTGTCTTTATTTTCCTTTTTGTTTGTTTACCCTAGATTAGTTTCAATGTTCGAAAACGTATCGTTTCCTTTGGTGTTTGTTTTACATTTCTGTTGGAAAACGACCCTCTTTTATAAACGTTTATTGCACTGACTGTTCCCGAATTAAAGGTTTTATATGTATCTCGAGTACGTTGTCTTGTTGTTGATGTTACTTTGTTCATTGGGTTATTTTTTTACCTTCTTCTGGATTTCTCTGTAAAAAGGTTTCTTCTATGTGTCTATTTGTTGTCCGTGTACATTTCTACGACTTGTGACGACTAATAAACTCTTTACTTTTATTTTTGATGTTACTTTATGTTGGAGTGTGGTCAATCTTATCGGTAGTAATTTTTCTGACTATTGTTTATGACCTCCCCTCCACCTCTTTATCTTTAAGAGGATGTGACAAACATCCGCCATTCAACCACGTCGGTGATACCTTTTGTCGTGTGTCGAAGGAATTTTTTGATTTTCATCTCAACGGTATACTAGATCGTTATGATGAGGACCGTATATCCGTCTATTTTGATTGATTGAGTTTTTGTATGTCCGTGGAGATACAAGTATCGTCGTGACAAATGTCATCGCTCCTGTACCTTTGGATTTACAGGATTACAGGTAACTGTCTACTTACCTATTTCTTCTATATCATGTATATATGTTACCTTATAATGAGTCAGTAATTTTTCTTATTTTATTGTAGTAAACGTCGTGAATCTACTTGGACCTCTAATAGTGTGATTTACTTCATTCTGTCTCTTTAAATTTTTTTTCGAAAACTTTTATCTTTCAATTATTTTTCTACACCATATATATACATATGTGTGTGTGTGTGTTTGTACGTGTGTGTGTGTGTGTGTGTGTGTTACCTGATGATGATGAGTCGGTATCTTTTCTCACGTTATTACGGTAGACGTCGTTGTACCTGTCTGGATCTCTACTAGTACGATTTACTTCATTCAGTCTTTCAGTTTCTGTTTATGGTATACGATACTGAATATACACTTTGGCTTTTATATCGTGTTTACTAGAATAGACCCAACGGTTCCCACTGTCCTCAACCCCGTTCCTACCTCACTCTTAAACCCCAATCGTCTACGTTTGGTCATATATGTCTTACCTATTTGTTGTTCCAAAATGACATATCGTGTCCCCTGATATGAGTAATAAGACACTATTTGGTATTACCTTTCCTAATACCTTTTCTAATACTTTTTCTAAATATATGTATATATATATTTTGACTTAGTTAAACGATATGTTGTCTTTACTTGTGTTACAACATTTAGTCCGTATGAAGTTATATTTTTTTTCTTTGACACCATGTGGTTCCTTTTTTTCCCTATAGTGTCGTTTCCTTGGACAAGTGTTTTATCTTTTTGTTGGATGACTAACCCTCTTTTGTAAATGTTTACTATACCGGTTATTTTCTAATTATTAGTTTTAGACATTTGTCGAGTATGTTGAGTTGTAGTTTTTTTGGATTCGTTAGACTAATTTTTTATCCGTCTTCTCTGGGTTTATCTGAAGAAAAAAGTTTCTTCTGTATGTCTACCGGTTGTCCGTGTACTTTTCTACAAGTTGTAACAATTAGTAGCCTTTTTACGTTTAATTTTTATGTTACTCTATAGTGGAGTGTGGACAGTCTTGTCGATCATAGTTTTTCTTGTGTTCATTGTTTACAACCGTTTCTACACCTTTTTTGCTTGGGAACGTGTGATAAACAGTCTTACGTTAACCACGTCGGTGATATCTTTTGTCATACCTCCACAGTGGTTTTCGATTTTTATCTTGATGGTACACTGGGTCGTTAAAGTAAGGAGCCAGAATTAGGTGTTTTTGTGATTAAGTTTTTCTAGGTCCGTGGGATTACAAGTGTCGTCGTAATACTCTAATATTATATACTAATACATTAACACACGTTCAATACCTTCGTAGGACAGGTAGTGTTTACTTACCTATTTCTACACCACACACATATGTGTGTGTGTATGTCTGTTACCTTATGATGGTGAGTCGGTATTTTTTCTTTCTTTAAAACGGTATACGTTGTTGTGTCTACCTGAACCTCTCATAATACGATTCACTTTATTCAGTTCGTCTTTTCTGTTTAATACTATAGTTAATATACACTTTACATTTTTTATTTTAATTACTTATGTCGTTTTGTCTTTATCTACTCTATGTCTCTTTTTTCACTCACCAATGGTCACCCCTCTCTCTTCCCTCACCCCGTCCTATCGTCGTCCCCTAATTCTCCATGTTTGATCATACATATTCTATTTATTCGTTGTTGTTATATATCAATTATTGATATTTACCCTATATTGGAAATTTTAAACATTTAGTAATACAACATGTGGACTTTATATATATTGTAAAATATACTTATTTTTTACACCATATATGTACGGAGATTCCGACCACTAGACACTTCAAGGGTGGAAGACAATCTCGAGAGAGGTCTCTGATCCTGTCCTGGTACTACACCTACACGATCGAACGTGAGCACGACCACCGTCAGTGGACCTAGGTGATTCTAAGTCAGTAGAATCCTGACTTCTGTTCTACCACCCTATTTTCTTAGACTCGAGTGGAGAAGAGTGTTTTTGTGGTTTTAGTGGTGGTTGTCTATTTGTTGGTAGTTGTTTTTACTGACCTTGGATGGTTTTTTCTATAAAATGTAGGTTTCTGTTTCTTCTTCGGTCCTTTGTCATCCTCCCCGTGAAAGTGTTATGTTAGCTTAGAATTTTGACGGTACACCCGTTGGGTGTTTGACCTTCTATTAATATAGTGTCTCCAAGAGGGTGTCCTTACTCTCAAGACTCGGAGTACAGTCCGAAAGGTCAGACCCCAGACCACGACCCTCCTCCTTAGGGGTCTCGTAAACCGAAACTTCCGGTCGTCCCTAACCCATGTCCTCGAGGTATCCTGACCTATTTTGTTTGTAAGGTGAGAACCTCCTTCCAAGTACATATGACCTGGACCTGGTTTCGTCACTGAGGTATCCTCAGACTCGGTCTGGATGGACACCCAGAACCACCCAGAGGACACCTCCGTCCGTAGTCGACATCGAGTGACACCCTGTTCTTGTGACCATCACCTCCGGGGTACCTTATAAGTAGATGTACTCGAGGACCTCCAGTGGTAAAACCGTGACTCTGGACCGTGGTGGGTTGACGGACTACCGAGGTTATGACCCTGTGGAGTCCGGTTCGTTGTCGGACTGGGTAGTGTCTGTTCGACGGTTTTCAACAGAACTCGGGGACCGACGGAGATTTGTGTAGGGAACTGTATCAGGATAGGTGGTCTCCCTGGTCTGGGTGAAGGTGAGTGGTCACACGTATGTAGTCAAGGTAGATGGTCCTTCGGGTATGTTCGGGGACCTGGTTGGAGTGTGTGGTCCTCCGTCTGTAGTCTTCGTTCTCTTCGATGTTTAGACATCGGACTCTTTACCTCTGGTGTTTGTGTCTTTCAATCTGTTTTACTCTGTCTTCTCTTTATACAAGGTCTACTTTCTTGTTCTACTTTGGGTTCTTATTGTTGATTCTAAGTATCATCGTTCTCATTTCTACTAGGTTTTGGAGTCTTTTTCCTACCTCCGTGTCATGTTCTGTTATGTTCTTTCCAAATTGTTTGTCGATCTTCTACATTTTTTGTCTCAACTTGTTATGTTATTGACTTTAATTTTTGTGTGATTTTTCTTAGTTATTGTCTTATTCACTCCGACTTCTTTCTTATTCACTTTTCTGTCTAACTACCTTTAGTGACGGTGTCTTGTTTTATTTCTTTTTTCTTACTTTTCTTTACTCCTGTCAGATTCTCTGAAGACCTAGTTGTAATTTGTATGGTTATAAACGTAATATCTCCAGGGTCTTCCTCTTTCCTCTTTTCCCGGTCTTTTTTATAAACTTCGTCATTATCAGTTTTTGAAGGGATTTACCCCCTATTTTGGTGAGTGAGTTTAGGTCCTCCACGTTTCTCAGGGTTCCTCTTTGTAAGGTTCTGTGTATAATTAGTTTAACTGTTCTTAATATCTGTTTCACTTTTATAATTTTTGTTCCCTGTTAGTTGTTTATTGTATCTTTCCTAGAGTTATTCCAATCGTCGACTAATAAGTCGTCTTTGACGTCCGGTCTTCCGTCACCGTGTTATATCAATTTCATCATTTTTCCTTTTTTGATGTTGGTTCTTATGAGGTAGGTCAGTCCGAGAGTAAGTCTAAGTCACCTCTTTAATTTTCGAAATGTCTGTTCGTTTTCGATTCTCTTAGTCGTGGTGGTTTGGTTGAAATGTTGTTTACAATTTCTTGAAGAGATCCACCTTCTCTGTTCAGGTGTAGATCTTTGTTCTTTTGATATGCACCCTTTCGAGTAACCGTTCCATTTGTGTGTCATTTCCATCCCTTAGTAAGTGTGTGTATATACTATAGTTTTGGTCGTTAACACCCTTCTCCAGTTCATGTTTACATCCTATAACCTTTACGTAGACTTTAATTCTCTGTTCGTTGAATTTTGTTAGAACACATATATGTTTGATGATATGGTTTTGGAGTACCATTGACGTTTGGTTTTCAGATGTTATCTATATGTGTGTGTTTTCTTTTTCGTTAGATTTGTATTGTACTTTCTATAAGTAGTTCAGTATTGTCTTCTCTCGTTTCCTCATTCCCTTCTTTTTTTCTGAATGTTTTTGTTTAAACTTTGTTAGTTGTTTTACCGTTATTCTTGTGTGTATAACTATTAATGGAATTTACATTTACCTAATTCACGAGGTTTGTTTTTCTTTGTCTACCCGACTTACCTATGTTTTTGTTCCGTTTACCTATGTACGACAGATGTTCTCAGGATGAAGATTAGACGACGACGACGATGACGATTCAGGGAAGTCAGCATAGTCTGAGACACACTGGGGTATCTACCGTCCGGTGCTCCGAGGGGACAGGGACCCTAAGAGGTCCGTTCTTGTGACCTCACCCAACGGTAAAGGAAGAGGTTGAAGATTAGATCTCTGTGTGTTTCAGACTTTCATTCCCCTACCTTTTTACATAAGGTACGTTTACCTTTGGTTTTCTTTCGACCTCATCGTTATGAGTAGTCTGTTTTATCTGAAAGTCAAGTCAAGTCAGCGAGTCAGCACATTTGGAGACACTCGGGTACTTTACGTCGTACGGTCCGGAGGGACAGGTAGTGGTTGAGGACCTCAAATGGATTTGAGTACACGTATCTCGGTCACTACCGTAGGTCGGTAGAGTAAAAGACAGCAGGGGAAGAGGAGGACTGGGGTTAGGGAGGGTCGTAGTCTCAGTAAAGATTACTCAGTTGAGAAGTGTAGTCCATCGGTTTCATAACCTCAAAGTCGAAATCTTAGTCAGGAAGGTTTCTTGTGGGTCTTGACTAGAGGAAATCTTACCTGACCAACCTAGAGGAACGTCAGATTCCCTGAGAGTTCTCAGAAGAGGTTGTGGTGTGAAGTTTTCGTAGTTAAGAAGCCGCGAGTCTAAAGAAATATCAGGTTGAGAGTGTAGGTATGTACTGGTGACCTTTTTGGTATCGGAACTGGTCTGCCTGGAAACAACCGTTTCATTACAGAGACGAAAACTTATACGATAGATCCAACCAGTATTGAAAGGAAGGTTCCTCATTCGTAGAAAATTAAAGTACCGACGTCAGTGGTAGACGTCACTAAAACCTCGGGTTTGTTTATTTCAAACTGTGACAAAGGTGACAAAGGGGTAGATAAAGGGTACTTCACTACCCTGGTCTACGGTACTAGAATCAAAAGACTTACAACTCGAAATTCGGTTGAAAAAGTGAGAGGAGAATTCTGGTAATTTACTCTGTTTCTTCCTGTAATATGTATTACTAATTCCCTAGTTAGGTTGTTATTCTACATTATTGACATTTATGTACACGTGGGTTGTATCTTCGTAGAGTTATATATTCCGTTTACGATTGTTGGTATTTTCCTCTTTAGTTGTCATTATGTTATCATCACCTCCTGAAATTGTAGAGTGAATGTGGTTACCTGTCTTTTATTTCTTCCTTGGTGTCCGGAATTTAATATGTAACATGGTCTAAATTGACTATAGATATCTTGTAAGGTAGACTTTCGTCGTCTTATGTGTAAGGAGAATTCACGTGTACTTTGTAAGAGGTCCTATCTAGTGTACGACCCGGTGTGGGTTCGAGACCATTTAAATTCCTTTACCTTTAGTATAGGTCGTAGAAAAGGTTCATTTGTGATACTCTAATCTTTAGTTACTGTTCTTTTTTTTCGACATTTTTTTGTGTTTGTGTACCTCCATTTATTATACAATGATTTGTAGGTTACCCTCTTCCACTACTGTGGGATGAGGCCATGAGAACGGACCTTTTAGGGTACCTACCTCCTCGGACCGTCCGACGTCAGGTACCCCAGCGATCCTCAGCCTGTGCTGAATCACTGAAGTGAACGTACGTAACCTCTTTCTTTACCGTTGGGTGGGGTCACAAAAACGGACCTCTTAGGGTCCCTGCCCCTTCGGACCACCCGACGGCAGATACCCCAACGTGTCTCAGCCTGTGCTGACTCACTGAACCGTCGTTTGTAGGTTACCTAGTGACTTCTACAGTTTCTCCTTTATTTTATGGATTTGTTGGATCGAAATGTGGATTTCGTTTCTCTCTTTTCTCTTGTTTGTTTTTGCTTTCACCTCCCTTTCTTTAGTATTTCTAGTCTCGTCTTTATTTACTTTATCTCTGTTTCTTTTTTTGTCTTTTCGAGTTACTTTGATTTTCGACCAAAAGACTTTGTCTCTTTGTTTTAACTATTTTAAAATCGGTCTGAGTAGTTCTTTTCTTCCCTCTCCCAAGTTTAGTTACTTTAATCTTTACTTTTTCTTCTTGAATTTTGACTGTGGTATCTTTATGTTTTCTAGTATTCTCTGATGATGTTCGTTGATATACGGTTATTTTACCTGTTGGATCTTCTTTACCTGTGTAAGAATCTTTCCATATTAGAAGGTTTCTGGCTTGAACCTCCTTTGTCTTTTATACTTATCTGGTCAGTGTTCATGACTTTAACTTTCACACTTTTTTAAAATAAATAAATAAAAACCGACACGACCCAGAAGTGACGACACACCTGAAAGGAGATCAATGTCACTCATTCCCGAGGAGAGATCAACACCACGCACCCGAAAAGTAACGTCACCGAAGACGACAACACCTCGTGTCCGAGATCCCACCCACATACACGAAGTCGTCAACGTCGTACATCCGAGGCATCAACGACAAGGACCTGAGACTTCGTGTGTGTTCGAGTTGTCAACACGACGTGCCTGAATCAACAAGACACCGTACACCCTAGAAGGACCTAGTCCCTGACTTGGGGAGAGAGGACGTAACCGTCCTTCTAGGAAATGGCGACTCGGTTTTAGATACCATACCTCTTCTCTAGATTTTGACAAAAAGGTTTGTCAATAAATAAGGTTATCGTAAACATTCTAAAAAAAGAGGTGACAAAATTTGAACATGAAAAAGGTGTCTCAGTGAAAAATATGTACGGACCCAGACAAAAACCTAAAACATCAGACAAAAAAAAAAAAGGACAAGTACTCCTGGACCTAGTTGTGAGTTTTCAAAACAAAATTGTATTGAATTCGTATTCCTGTTATAAAGGCAGTAATGGAAAAATTATAAAAGTTCCGATAATAATGTGTTAGAAAAGGTCTATTTGTTAATTTTTTTATAGGACAACCCTTCAAATGACTTTCATATAATTTAAATATCGAATGAAATCCCTCTGACCCAGAAATATCGGTCTGTGTACTATACAAAAAGTATGTAAGATCAGAGTGAAATACCGAGAGTCATCTAAGAGTTTCGAAATCAGTATGTTCAAAATGTGAAAAACAATCAAATGAAGTCAATAACATATATAAAAATAACAATTCTAACCCTTGAAAAGAGGTAATATAAAAGACTCGACCAATAAGGACCGTACCTCATTTCGATGATGAAAGACATCAAAATGAAACATCGGATTGGATTTCTTTGAAAATCCCGTCCACATTGATTAACGGACGTATTTTTATTTAGAAATATTTCGTGGGTGTCTTGTTGTGAGTAGAGACTCGTCACTCATGAGGTACTTTTTGATCGACGTTTTTGTGTGACTCAGTTGACTTGTATCACTGAAAAATGAATATATAGTGGCTCATGTTGAAAATAAGACTTTATTGACTAAATCTCTAGTAGAAAAGACCGTTATTTTATTCTTTAACAGTTAAACACTCCACCTACTTAGGTCTCGGACAATATATCTCACTTCATTCAGTCTTTCTCTTTTTGTTTATATCTTATAATTATGTATATATACCCTAGATCTTTTTACCATGACTACTTGGATAAACGTTCCTTCCCTACCTCTGTGTCTGAATCTCTTTCCTTAACACCCGTGTCAAACCCTTCCTTTCTCACCCTGTTTGTCTATTTTATCGTAGTTGTATATATATGATGATACACATTTCATCTGTCGACCACTCTTCAATGATATATTGAGTTCCTCGGGTCACACGACGAGACACTACTGGTTCTACCCACCTTATCCCCCGTCCGAGTTCTCTCTCCACTACACACATATTAATGCCGACTAAATACAACAATATGCCATCTTTGGTTGTGTTACAATATTTCACTAAAAAGAGGTTAATTTTTTTTTTTTCTGACATGGGTTTATCCTGTCACGGGTTTGTGACACGAAATCTTCTACATCAACAAAATAAAAAATTATATATAAAAAGTTTCGTGACAGATCCAAACAGTTTCGAAAGGAAAGTTCATCGTTCGTAGAAAATTAAAGTACCGA
Source organism: Capra ibex (assembly GCA_006410555.1). Lineage (NCBI taxonomy): Eukaryota > Metazoa > Chordata > Mammalia > Artiodactyla > Bovidae > Capra > Capra ibex. The sequence continues at coordinate 43,046,814 of SJYO01045292.1, read as the reverse complement.
AAAACAAATAAGTATATATATATAGAAAACATAGAAAATTTAAATTTCATTTTTTTTTTTAGACACTTTTTGAACTGGTTTTAAACAGATGTCGACGTATATTTTCGATCGACTCTGTTACAATGATTTCCTTAAATTGTTTCTTTTACAATCATCCTCAGGTAGACATACCTTCGTATTTAATATATATATAAATTCGTATATAAAAGACGGTAAAGGTCTCACACTGTCAATTAAAGTTTGTCAATCCAGGGGGTCTTTCGTAGGGATGTGGTCACTTATTATGAAGTGTACAGTGTCTCTTTGTGAAGATTGTTGGTGGATACAAATAAGATTAAGATTTAAGTGGTTTCAATATGTGACAAAATTTAAGACAAAAGGAGTGTACTGAAGGGATCAGTTGTAAGTCCAAATGGACTTTTACGTTAAAGAGTTTCACTTAGATATTTAACCGTCAGAACGCTTAAAACATCGTTCTCATAAGATCCGAAGTCAATCGAGACTCATTTTCCATTCCAACGTAAAGACATATACAGTCTCCGGGTCTGGGATCTTACGTCGTTGAACTCACCTCACGGACGTGACTCTCCAAAACAAGGACTTATGAATTCGACGGTGAGGACCTACTAAGGTGATGGAGTGAAGGAAGTTTCACCAGATCAGAGGTGAGGAATGTAAAGTTTCAAAGGAGACTTCCTCTTTAGTTTTCGAAATATCTATTCGTTTTCAATCTTAAGTCGTGGTGGTTCGGTCGAAATGTTGTTTACGATTTCCTTTGTATTCTCTTTCTTTTCCGGATGTTTTTGTTTAGTCTTTGTTATTTTATTTACCATTGTCCTAGTATGTATAGTTATTAATGGAATTTACATTCACCTGATTTACAAGGTTGGTTTTCTATGTCTAACCGACTTACCTATGTTTTTGTTCTGGGGATATGTAGTGCGGATGTTCTCTGGGTGGAGTCTGAATCTCTGTGTATGTCTGACTTTCGTTCCCCGACCTTTTTCTATAAGGTACGTTTGTGTTTAGTCTTCTTTCACCCTCATCGTTGTGTGTATAGTTTTTTTTGTCTGAAATTTTATTTCTGGTAATGTTCTCTGTTCCTTCTTGTGATGTATTACTAGTTCCCTAGTTAGGTTCTTCTTCTATATTGTTAATATTTGTATATGTACGTGGATTGTGTCCTTGTGGAGTTATACATTCTGTTTACGACGACGACGACGATTCAGCGAAGTCAGCACAGTCTGAGACACGTTGGGGTCCCTACCGTCGGGTGGTCCGAGGGGGCAGGGACCCTAAGAGGTCCGTTCTTGTGACCTCACCCAACGGTAAAAAAAGAGGTTACGTACTTTCACTTTTCCCTTTCACTTCAACGAGTCAGTACCGACTGAGAATCACTGGGGTACCTGACGCCGGACGGTCGGAGGAGGTAAGTACCCTAAAAGGTCCGTACTCATGACCTCATCCAACGATGACGGAAGAGGCTTATACCAAGACTTATTGGTTCTTTAGTGACTTCTTTATTTTTTCCTTTGACTTTATATGGATCTTTGTTTACTGTTACTTGTGTGTAGAGTTTTGGATACCCTACGTCATTTTCCTGACGACTCTCACTTCAAGTCTCGTTATATTCGGATGGAGTTCTTTGTAGTTTATTTGTAGGATTGGAATATGGATTTCATTGGTCTTTTTCTTCTTGTTCTTTTGAGGTTTGAATCATCTTCCCTTATTTAATATTTCTAGTTTCGTCTTTATTTACTTTTTTCTTCACTTCCTTTCTAGTCATTTTGGCTTTCGTTCAAGAAACTCTTCTATTTGTTTTAACTATTTGGTCATCGGTCTGAATAGTCTTTTTTTTTTCTCTACTGAGTTTAGTTATTATGATCTTTACCTTTTCCTTTTCAATGTTGTCTGTTGTGTCTTTATGTTTCCTATTATACTCTGTTGATACTCGTTGATATACGGTTATTTTACCTGTTGAACCTTCTTTACCTGTTTAAGAATCTTTTTGTATTCGGAAGGTTTTTGACTTGGTCCTTCTTTGTCTTTTATACTTGTCTGGTTAGTGTCCGTACCTTTAGTTTTGACATTACTTTTTAGAAAGTTGTTTGTTTTCGGGTCCCGGACTACCAAAGTGTCCACTTAAGATGGTTTGTAAATCTCATATCGATTGTGGATAGAACTAGTTTGAGAATCTCTTTTAACGTCCCCTTCCTTTTGAGAGTTTCAGTAAAATGCTCCGGTGGTAGTGAGACTATGGTTTGGTCTGTTTCTACGGTGTTTTTCTTTTAATGTCCGGTTATAGTGACTACTTGTATCTACGTTTTTAGGAGTTGTTTTAAGATCGTTTGTTGTTGTGTAATTCCTTAGTTTGTTGTGTAATTTTTCTAGTATGTAGTACTAGTTCACCCGAAATAGGGTCCCTACGTTCCTAAGAAGTTATACGTGTTTAGTTAGTTACACTATGTGATATAATTGTTTGACTTTCTATTTTTAGTATAATAGAGTCATCTACGACTCTTACGAAAACTGTTATAAGTTATAGGTAAATACTATTTTTGAAAAGTCTTTTGTCTTTGTCTTCCTTATATGGAGTTGTATTATTTCCGGTATATAATGTTTGGGTGTCGTTTGTAATAAGAGTCACCACTTTTTGACTTTCGTAAAGGAGATTCTAGTCCTTGTTTTGTTAGTGTGGTGATAATAAGTTGTATCAAAACCTTCAGGACCGGTGTCGTTGGACTCTTATTTTTCTTTATTTTCCTTGGGTCTAACCTATTCTTCTTTATTTTGAGAGTGACAAACGGTTACCATACTAAGAAATGTATCTGTTGGGATTTCTACGGTGGTCTTTTGATAATCTCGATTAGTCACTTATATTATCTCAACGTCCTATATTTTAATTATGTGTATTTAAAACGTGAGAATATGTGATTGTCACTTTTTAGTCTTTCTCTTTAATACCTTTCTTAGAGTAAGTGGTGACGATGTTTTTCTTATTTTATGGATCCTTATATGGATGGATTTCTCTGTTTTCTGAACGTACGTCTTTTGTAATTCTGTTACTACTTTATTTAGTTTCTGTTGTGTTTGTCTACCTTTCTATATGTAGAACCTAACCTTTTTAGTTATGACACTTTTACTGATATGATGGGCTTCGTTAGATGTCTAAGTTACGTTGGAGATAGTTTGATGGTTTCCATAAAAAGTGTCTTGACCTTGTTTTTTAAAGTTTTAAACGTACCTTTGTACTTTCTGGGGTTTATCGGTTTTATTAGAACTCTTTCTTCTTACCTCGAACTCCTTAGATAGAGTGACTGAAGTCTGTTATAATGTTTCGATATCAGTAGTTCTATCATACCATGACCGTGTTTTTGTCTTTATATCTGGTTTTCTTCTTCTGTCTTTAGGGTCTCTTTTTGGGTGTGCGGATACTTGTGGAATAGAAACTGTTTCCTCCGTTTTTATTGTTACATCTTTTCTGTCAGAGAAGTTATCACCACCATCCTTTTGACACGTCCATACACATTTTCTTACTTTAATCTTATGAAAGATTGTGGTATGTGTTTTTTATTTGAGTTTTACCCAATTTTTGAATTTACATTCTACTCTTTGGTATTTTGAGAATCTCCTTTTGTGTCCATCTTCTGAGAGACTGTATTTGGTGTCGTTCTAAGAGATACTGAGTGAAGGATCTTATTATCTTTATTTTTGTTTATATTTGTTTACCCTGGATTAATTTGAATTTTCGAAAACATGTCACTTCGTTTGGTATTTGTTCCACTTTTCTGTTGGGGGTCTTACTCTCTACTTTTGTCGTTTACTTTGTTAGTTGTTTCCTAAGTAGAGGTTTTATATGTTCACCGTGTACGTCGAGTTATGGTCTTTTTGTTTGTTGGGTTAGTTTTTTACCCATCTTCTGGATTTGTCTGTACAGAGGTTCTTTCTGTATGTCTACCGATTATTTGTGTACTTTTCTACGAGTTGTGACGAGTAATAATCTCTTTATGTTTACTTTTGATGTTATTCCATAGTCGAATGTGACCAATCTTACCGGTAACAGTTTTTTAGATATTTGTTATTTACGACCTCTGTCACACCTCTTTTCCCCTGGAAGAACATGACAACCACCCTTACATTTGACTATCTGTGATACCTCTTGTTCTACCTTTAAGGAATTTTTTGATTCTCATTTTGGTGGTACACTGGGTTATTAGGGTGATGACCCGTATATGGGACTTCTTTGGTATCAACTTTTACTGTGTACATGGGGTCACAAGTAGTATCGTGATAAATGTTATCCTGTACCTTCGTTGGATCTACGGGTGACTGTCTATTTACCTATTTCTTCAACACCATGTATATATGTTACCTTACAATGAGTCGGTATTTTTCCTTACGTAGACTCAGTCAAGATTACTCAACCTACTTGGATGTCGGATAATATATCTCACTTTTTTTAGTCTTTCTCTTTTTATAACATACATGACTACTTGCATAGACGTCCCGTCGTTACCTCTACGTCTGTATCTCTTGTCTTATCACCTGTGTCACCTCTTTCCTCTCCCACCTTGTTTAAATTTCTCGTCGTGACTTTGTATATGTAATGGTATACATTTTAATCTATCGGTCACCCTTAATTGAGGGACCCAAAGTGTGTCCCTCGACTTTGGACCACGAGACACTGTTGGATCTACCCACCCTCTACCCTCTCTCCAAGTTCTCCCTTCCCTGTATACATATGATACCGACTAAATACACTACATACCGTCTCTGGTTGTGTTATAATATTTCGTTAATAAGAGGTTAATTTTTATTTCTTTAATTTTTTTAGTTTTTTACTACACCTATTACAACTAGTAGAGATGACCTCCTTTTTTACGATATGTAATTCGTGTAATGAGTAATATATAAATCGATTGTTAGGACTAGAAATAATTATTTTACGAAACATCGTAATTTTTTTTTTTTTCCTTTCTTTGTTACTCTAAAGGGACCACTAGGTCACCAGTTCTTGGGTGGACGGTTACATCCCCTGTACCCAAACCAAGGACCAGACCCTTCTAAGGTGTACGGTGTCTTGTTGATTCGGGTACACGGTGTCGATGACTTGGGCACGAGATCTCGGGTGCTTGACATTGATGACTTCGGGTGTCGAGATCCCGGGTGTCCGGTGTTGATTCGGACGTACGATGTTGATGACTTCGAGTACTAGGATCTCGGACACGAAACGTTCTTCTCTTCGGACATGTGACGTTGTTTCTCATCGAGGACGAACGGTGTTGATCTCTTTTCGGACACGTGTCGTTGTTTCTGGGTCACGTTGATTTTTATTTAATTAAAATCTTTTTCTTTTCTATTCTTTTTATATGTTTCCTTCTGTACTTATTGATTTTTCTACATAGACGAAGAACCAACACCTTTACTTTTATAATCTTTCTTTCGTTAAAGGAATTTAGATATTTAAATTACGTACGGTTAGTGAAGTCAGTACAGGCTAAGAAACACTAAGATATCTGACATCGGGTGGTCCGAGGAGACAGGTACCCTAAAAGGTCCGTTCTTATGACCTCACCCGACGGTAAAGGAGAAGGTTCCCTAGAACGACTGGGTCCCTGACTTGAGTGTAGAAAATGTAGAGAACGTAACCGTCCGTACAAGAAATGGTGATCGTGGTGGACCTTCTAGGTATTTAAATTACGTCTGTGTTAAATTTTTAAGACTGTTAAACCGACAAAGACCTCTCTCCTCCCACCAATCTCTTTGATTAAAACCAAGTTGTCCTTTTTACTTGTACTTTCTTGTCGGTCTTTACAGGGTTTCTTTCCTTTTTGGACACAATAATGGTGTATTTAACTGTCCAATTGTCCTGTCCTGTCTCTATGTCAACAATCAGTATCGACGACAAACGGTTTATAGAAGTCAAAAGGTTGATCCGAGTGAATACTGACGTTAAGGACCGAGAAAATGTCACCCACTCCGGTACTTCACTTATGAACAGTTGCTCAACAGTTCCCTTACCTATAAACAATGAAAGTCCGATTCGTTACATATACAACTACCTCATTCTGTGAGGTCTCGGGAGAAAAGGAATCGGTCCTGTTGACCGTTACAAGTTCTACCACCGTTTCTTAACTACGAAAACTTGACACCACAACCTCTTCTGAGAACTCTCAGGGAACCTGACGTTCCTCTAGGTTGGTCAGGTAGGATTTCCTTTAGTCAGGACTTATAAGTAACCTTCCTGACTACGACTTCGACTTTGAGGTGGACTAACCGGTGGACTACGTTTCTTCACTGAGTAATCTTTTCTGGGACTACGATCCTTCCTGACTTCCGTCCTCTTCCCCTGTTGTCTCCTACTCTGCCAACCTACCGTAGTGGCTGAGTTACTCATTTGAGGTCCTAAACCACTACCTGTCCCTTCGGACCGTACGACATCAGGTACCCCAGCGTTTCTCGACCTATGTTGACTCGCTGACTTGACTTCTACCACCGTCGGGACAATCGGATTCAAAAACTCATCCTCTACACCACGTCTCGGGGATTTGTTGGGAATCCCCCGTACATAGTCTCCCTTTCTGTAAAGAATAATATTCGGTAATCCTAAAACTCCAACAAACAATGATTCTGTATTATCGGATAGGACCGTCTATGTTCTTTCAACTTCTCGTCGGGTGTAAGTTCATCTTTTGATTATACAGTATTTCAACTATAATGGGTAATCACTCTCTTTCGTGAAAGAATTGTGTAAAAATCACTTTGACAGTTAATCATTTTAACCGTCGGAGGTACTCTCGTTAACTCGTTTTAATACGTCCCTGAATGGGTGACTGGATCGTTAAAGTGTAAATCTTTAAATAGAAAGTTTACACAAATGTACATGTAAGTTTCATAAGAACCTCTCTGTACCACTTACCAAAACTTCGTTCTAGAATGGAAGAACGGGTTAACTTGGACTTATCGGACCTACTGTTTGGTCTTTAGGATCGGTGATCAGTCTCAGCCTGTGCTGACTTCACTGAATCGTCGTCGTCGTCGTCGTCGTCGTCGTCGTCAGATAGACCCCGGTCTCCGATCTTCGTTTCAACGGGACCAAGAACGGAGAACTTTCGTTTTTACAAAGTTCCTCCATTTTTAACATTTTTGTCCATGTTTCAAATAATAATCTTCGTGTTATGTTGTACACCCTCTCGTGTGACCTCTTCATATAAGTTCCGTCTTTGTTTTGTCCTTATGTGTGAGTGTCTCTTTACCACACCTACAGGAGGAATTACTCCTCACGTCATTCAAGTCAAGTCAAGTCAAGTCAGTGAGTCAGCACAGACTGAGAAACACTGGGGTACTTAATGTCGTGCGGTCTGGAGGGACAGGTAGTGGTTGAGGACCTCAAATGAGTTTGAGTACAGGTAGCTCAGCCACTACGGTAGGTCGGTTGAGTAGAAGACAGCAGGGGAAGAGAGGACAGGGGTTATGGATCACCAATTTAAAACAAAAGGAGACCGGTTAATAGAGAAGAAAAGGTGTAGACTGGACAGGATCCTGAAAGGTTATACTTATACGTAGAAAACAGTTCTACTTAAGGTCACGTTTCCGATTTTCCTCATACCCGTGTGTATAATACCATACTATGGGGGAGGGAAAAACTAGTGGTTCCTCGGAAGGACTCACACACATCAATCCCTCTAAAGGAACTGGAGTCCTCACTATCTACACCAGGAAAATAGAGAAATAAGGTCGTCTGAAGTCGAGGACGGTAATTGAAACAGGAACCTGACAGGTCCCTTTTGTTTCAAGGTTAAATGAGACGTACTGTTTGAGGTCGTCGAGTCGGGTCCCCGGACAGATGAAAGATGGAATTTACTGTGTGTACATGGTTCCAGAAGAAACGTTGAAACGGAAATTATCGTTGTCCGACCTTCGTTAGATTTATACGTTGACGATTGGTCAATTGAAACTACCAATCTCGTATATTGGTATTAGATTAAGTCGTTAATAAAAATTTTCACAATATCTAAATATCTAAACCGTCAAAGGTAATGTTATAATGATACATTTATTTTGTTTTTGTTCCATGTCTTGTCACATACACCGTATAATGATCATTACATTTTTCTTACTTCTCTCTTCGATCAAAACGTATACAGATTTTTCAGAGACCTTCCCTTGTATTTTTTGACCATGACCACTAACGGAGACTGTCCCGACCCTCCTCTGACTGAAAAGTGACTTATGTACGAATACTATGGAAAACATAAAATCTCATACATGTGTATAATGTATAATGTCTCTTATTTTATTTTAAAATTAACATTTACCTTTGTCTTTCTTTCCAAGGGACACAACAGACATTTCAAAACTTTCCGAAAGAACTCGAGTTAAGAAAAAAAAAAATTTATTAAAAAAATAAATAAAAACCGACAGGACCCAGTAGTCACGACAGGTCCTAAAAGAGATGAATACCTTTCACCCCCAATGAGAGATCGACATTGCGCGACCGAAGAGTGACACCACCGAAGACAACGTCTCGTGTCCAAGGTCCCACATACTCGAAGTCATCAACGACGTACATCCGAGTCATCAACACCAAGGGCCCAAGATCTCGTGTCCGAGTGATTGACACCACGTGTCCGAATCGACGAGGTGTCGTACACTCTAGAAGGGTGTGGTCCCTAACTTGGACACAGAGGACATAACCGTCCGTCTGAGAAATGGTGGTTCGGTGGTCCCTTCAAGAGTTTGAGTTAAGAATAAATTTTCTGAACCGACTTTTAGGACCGGAAAAGACCTATCTAAACTACTCTTTTTAAAAGGTGTTTCTAATAATCTATAAAGTATTTATAGGACATCGACAGAATTTAGTAGTAAACGAATCTATTCCACTAATGACTTCCTATTAAAAGGAGGAAATGTTAGTACATATATATTTAACGAAGAAGAGATTCAACAGATTACAGAGATCTTGTTATAATTTTTATTGTAATTCTCACCCGTAAGAACAGAATAAGTATTAGATTACTCTGACGAGAAAATAGTCATTTATCCTACATATATCGAATTTTGTTTGTGTAAATGGTATAATTCTTCAAAGGTAGATAAAGATTATTTGATGAAGAATGACTTAACCTTTTGTATAAGAAACTCCTATTGTCTAAAATGAATGAGTAAAATAGTTGAGTCATTGTTAATCAGAAAAATTATAAAGAGAGATGAGTTTTTTTAGTGAATTCCTGATGAATACTCATTGAGACTGAAGTGAACTTCTAAAAGATAAAGAAACTGGAGAAGACCAGAACCGAAATCTAACTCTAAAAACTTTTTCGTGAAGTAACTAGAGACACTCCGACGAAATAACTTCACTCATTTAGTTATCTATAATCTGTGTCGTGTCTCTTATTAATTCTAGATTAACTTCTGTATGTCGTCGAGAAATGGTTTATAGTTTAGTCTCGTGATTGGTAGACTTTATACCTGAATCTTAATTGAAGTGTAGAGAGTTCACATCTAAATTTTTTTTTTGTTTTAAAGTAGTGTCTGTCAACCGTTGTGATGAATTTATAAAAGTGACTCGAGGAACGAAAGTTAAACAATGTCTTATGAAATGAAAACCTTTACTTGATGTTCCAATCTCCAGAGTATTAACCATCCAACCTCTGACATAGAAAGGCTCCAGAGAGAACTTTTATTGAGGTGTCTAAGGTAACTCTCAAAAGCGAAATTTAAAGTCATTTTGATTGATGGAACTCCGAAAGTATAAACTTTAAGAGAAGGATCCCAGTACGGAAGGTCTCGTTGTTCCATTCGTTTTGACTGAATTTATTCATTTTTTTTCACGGACATTTTAAAGATATAATTTATCTGATATTAAAAACCGAATGACGAAACACAAAGAATTAGTATAACCAAGTTCAAGTTTGACTAACAATTATTATGTTATAAGTTTTATAGTTTTCGTGTTAATATAGTGGATGTCTAAAACTTGACTTGACTATCTAAAACTGACGTGAGTTCCGTCGTCATGTTAAAGTCAAGTCAAGTCAGCGAGTCAACACAGGCTGAGAAACGCTGGGGTACTTTGCGTCGTGCGGTCCGGAGGGACAGGTAGTGGTTGAGGGCCTCAAGTGAGTTTGAGTGCAGGTAGCTCAGTCACTACGGTAGGTCGGTAGAGTAGGAGCCAGCAGGGGAAGAGGAGGACGGGGGTTAGGGAGGGTCGTAGTCTCAGAAAAGGTTACTCAGTTGAGAAGCGTACGTCACCGGTTTCATGACCTCAAAGTCGAAATCGTAGTAAGGAAGGTTTCTTTAGGGTCCCGACTAGAGGAAGTCTTACCTGACCAACCTAGAGGAACGTCAGGTTCCCTGAGAGTTCTCAGAAGAGATTGTGGTGTCAAGTTTTCGTGGTTAAGAAGCCGCGAGTCGGAAGAAGTGTCAGGTTTAGAGTGTAGGTATGTACTGGTGTCCTTTTTGGTATCGGAACTGATCTGCCTGGAATCAGCCGTTTCATTACAGAGACGAAAACTTATACGATAGATCCAACCAGTATTGAAAGGAAGGTTCCTCATTCGCAGAAAATTAAAGTACCGACGTCAGTGGTAGACGTCATTAAGACCTCGGGGGGGGTTTATTTCAGACTGTGATAAAGGTGACAAAGGGGTAGATAAACGGTACTTCACTACCCTGACCTAAAGACTTACAACTCGAAATTCGGTTGAAAAAGCGAGAGGAGAAAGTGAAAGTAGTTCTCCGAAAACTCAAGGAGAAGTGAAAGACGGTATTCCCACCACAGTAGACGTATAGACTCCAATAACTATAAAGAGGGCCGTTAGAACTAAGGTCGAACACAAAGAAAGTCAGGTCGTAAAGAGTACTACATGAGACGTATCTTCAATTTATTCGTCCCACTGTTATATGTCGGAACTGCATGAGGAAAATGTTAAACCTTGGTCAGACAACAAGGTACAGGTCAAGATTGACAACGAGGGACTAGACGTATGTCTAAAGAGTTCTCCGTCCAGTCCACCAGACCATAAGGGTAGAGAAAGTCTTAAAAGGTCAAATAACACTAGGTGTGTCAGTTTCCGAAACCGTATCAGTTATTTCGTCTTTATCTACAAAAAGACCCTGAGAGAACGAAAAAGCTACTAGGTCGTCTACAACCGTTAAACTAGAGACCAAGGAGACGGAAAAGATTTTGGTCGAACTTGTAGTCCTTCAAGTGCCAAGTACATAACGACTTCGGACCGAACCTCTTAAAACTCGTCATGAAATGATCGTACACTCTACCCACGTTAACACGCCATCAGACTCGTAAGAAACCGTAACGGAAAGAAACCCTAACCTTACTTTTGACTGGAAAAGGTCAGGACACCGGTGACGACTCAAAAGGTCTAAACGACCGTATAACTCACGTCGTGAAAGTGTCGTAGTAGAAAGTCCTAAAATTTATCGAGTCGACCTTAAAGTAGTGGAGGTGATCGAAACAAGTATCACTACGAAAGATTCCGGGTGAATCTGAAGTGTAAGGTCCTACAGACCGTGATCTACTCACTAGTGTGGTAACACTAATAGACCCAGCACTTCTAGAAAAAACATGTCAAGAAGACACATAAGAACGGTGGAGCAAAGTTATAGAAGACGAAGACACTCCAGGGATGGTAAAGACAGGAAATTAACTCGGGTAGAAACGTACTTTACAAGGAACCATAGAGATTAAAAGAACTTCTCTAGAGATCAGAAAGGTAAGACAAGAAAAGGAGATAAAGAAACGTAACTAGCGACTTCTTCCGAAAGAATAGAGAAGAACGATAAGAAACCTTGAGACGTAAGTCTACGAACATAGAAAGGAAAGAGGAAACGAAAAGTGGACAGAAGAAAAGTGTCGATAAACATTCCGGAGAGGTCTGTCGGTAAAACGAAAAAACGTAAAGAAAAGGTACCCCTACCAGAACTAGGGACAGAGGACATGTTACAGTGCTTGGAGTAAGGTATCAAGTAGTCCGTGAGATAGATAGTCTAGATCCGGGAATTTAGATAAAGAGTGAAGGTGACATATTAGTATTCCCTAAACTAAATCCAGTATGGACTTACCAGATCACCAAAAGGGATGAAAGAAGTTAAACTCAGACTTAAACCATTATTCCTCAAGTACTAGACTCGGTGTCAGTCGAGGACCAGAACAAAAACAACTGACATATCTCGAAGAGGTAGAAACCGACGTTTCTTATATTAGTTAGACTAAAGCCACAACTGGTAGACCACTACAGGTACACATCTCAGAAGAGAACACAACAACCTTCTCCCACAAACGATACTGGTCACGTAAAAGAACCGTTTTGAGATAATCAGAAACGGGACGAAGTAAGGCGTAAGGTTCCGGTTTAAACGGACAATGAGGTCCACAAAGAACTGAAGGATGAAAACGTAAGGTCAGGGGACATTACTTTTCCTGTAGAAAAAACCCACAATCAAGATTTTTCAGAACATCCAGAAGTATCTTGGTAAGTCGAAGTCAAAGAAGTCACAATGACCAACCCCGTATCTGAACCTATTGACACTATAACTTACCAAACGCAACCTTTACTTGTCTCTAGTAAGACAGTAAAAACTCTAACGTAGGTTTATGATGTAAAGCCTGATAAAACAACTGGTACTACATGTTAATTAGATCCTTTTTAATGACGTCCTCTCAGTCAGATTGCATAAGGTTTGGCCCCTTAGAAAAAAAGAAGTTTGTTAAGAAATCCGATAATTAGTTTTATTTGTTATACGTTTTACAAAATCTCTCGACTACTGATCGAAAGTGTATGTATTAATACTTATACGACTATGTAGGACACAATAGAAGTTACGGAATCTCTTTCTCCGGGTTCTTTCCGGCTATGACGTGGTATTAAGGGTTGAACCTTGTCACTTTTTTTTTACAAATTTTTTTGAAAATTAAACCTTTATTAAAATCTAAATGTCTTTTCAAGTGTTTAAGGGTATATGTGAAGTGGATCGAAAGGGAGTACAATTTTAGGTAGGGGACTAAAAAAAAAAAAAAACCGACGAGGCACGTCGTACGACCTAGAATCAAGGGATTAGTCCCTAACTTAGGTGTGCGACCCGTCACCTTCGTGACAGAAGTGGTGACCTGAAGGCCCCTTCAGGAGGGACTACAATTTTAGAATGTATCGGTGTGATGTTACTGTCCTTTAGTATCATTACATGTTATGATAATTGATTTGAAGTCTGAAGCGAGTTTAAGCTGGTCAAAAGGGTGATTACAGGAAAAACAAAAGTTCCTAGGTTAGGTTCTAGGATGTAGTGTGAGTCAATACAGAGAAATCAGAAGAAGTTAGATACTGTTTCTTGACACTGAAAATTTAATTTTAATCAGTTCCAATTAAACTAAGACTTTTTCAGTACCATAAAGACCTTCATCGTAATTTATAACTTTTGGACGGAACCCTTAACGACCCAGATACACTATTAGTTCTTTTGTAAGATTTTATTTCTCGATGATTTTTCGATGTCACCAGAATGTCTACCTTTTTTCTTAGTGAACAATTTATTTATTCTTCTGAAACGACTCTATCAGACTTAGCCAGTCAATATAAATTGTATGGACAGGTGTCTTTTCTTCAGTTGTTAGTCAATATTGAGGGACCTTTTCGTGTCCCATGGTCTATCTTTAGTTATGTTGAGACAAATTGTCTCATCAGTACTTTCTAACTAAACAAAAATTTCCTGGACTTACCCAAGGTAGATGTCTATTCCCTTGAATTATTGATTTAAGTTCATATGTTTTCCAATAATCTTCCATGATTTAAGGGAATGTATACCCGAGAGAAAAGATTTGATATCGTATTTTCAACGACTCAACACCCACTGAGATTAACTTTAGGAATAGGGAAACCTTCCTTGTGTTGGAGATGTATGATAAATTCGATGAGTCCCTCTTCACCGTTCTACCAGGAGATTTTTGAACCCATCCAATGGAGGATAAGAACTCCTAAGACCCAACCTCGTGTAATTAATATTACTACTTTATATTTATATTAATATGAAATGATTACTTAAGAGTCAATGGACTTTTTCATTACCAAAAAAATATTAAGGATAACCTCGAATCTTAGTTAGGGACTTCTCCTTTCTAATCTTCTATATTGACACATAATTTTGGCTTTGTTCCTTCAAATCATTCAGTGTTCGTTTAGAACTCACTAGTGACACCTACCATTGACGTCTGTACTATAATTTTCTACGAACGATGAACCTTCCTTTCAATACGGTTTGAATCTGTCGTATAATTTTTCGTCTCTGTAGTGAAACGTCTGTTTCAGACATCTCAGTTTCGATACCAAAAAGGTCACCAGTACATACCTACATTCTCAACCTGGTATTTCTTCCGACTCACGGCTTCTTAACTACGAAAACTTGACACCACGACCTTTTCTGATAACTCTCAGGGAACCTTACGTTCCTCTAGTTTGGTCAGTTAGGGTTTCCTGTAGTTGGGACGTATAAGTGACCTTTCTGTCTACCACTTCGAGATTATGAGACCGGTGAACTACACTTCTCGACTGAGTGATCTTTTCTGACTACGACCCTTTTGACTTCCGTTTTCTTCCTTGTCGTCTCCTACTCTACCTATCCATCGTAATGTCTGAGTCACATGTACTCAAACTCGTTTGAGATCTTCTGTCACCTCCTGTCTCTTCGGACCGTACAACGTCAGGTGCCTCAGTGTCTCAACCTGTACTAAATCGTTGACTTGTTGTTTCTTTTTTTGCTCTTGTTCGATTGTTTATTTTTCAACTTCTAAGACAATCGCATGTCGGAATTTTTGATTCTCTTTTGTTACAGAAACACCAAATTTTTAAACAGTCCTTTACTTCCATTTAGCCTTCCTAGGTACCGTCATTCACCCGAGGTGTCTTCTACGGTACCGTCTCCGTAACTGAAGTCTGAACTCGAATCGGTGTGGACGGTGATTCTGACCGTTCAGATTTAAAAGTGTGCATATTTTACTCCTATCAATGTTGTAGACAAAGACTCCCTACACGGATCGTATATCACTCACGAATAGTAGTGATTCCAGAGAACCAAGAAACCACGTTCTAATCGTAACCCCAAGCACAGATTTAAAAGGACTCGGTCTCGGACTTAACGACCGACCTTAACCCGGACTCCGTGTAAAGGGACCGGTAAGACCAAGTCTATGTCTACAAACTCTGACCCGATGTTCACCTGAGGAAAGACTTAGCTGAGTCTATGTCGTCTCTTAAAATCCTTGTCCTTAATCCAATCCATGTAAAGAAGTTATTGCTAAAGGTCTACCCATTAAACATATTTAGTTTTCGGATAGGCAAAAACCTAGAATTAAAACGTCTTACTTTTAAGATATAGATATCGGAATTTTGTCGTAGATTGTACGAATTGAGTCGTTTGGGGTTTATCAATACTTATATCGTTTCACACGTACAACGGTCTATCACACTGTGAGTGTCATCGGAATTCAAAGATCTCTAATGTCAGGATTCGTACCGGACTTTCAGACACGGGAAACAGATGACCCTTAGTAAAACAAGAAATTCTTTCTCTACTCTTTTATAGAAATTCTACTAAAGTCCGTCAATTACCTTGTCTACTCTGTTGCCGTGTCCATTTTATAGAATAAAGTTATAAGACCCCCCACTCAGACCAAGACGACTAAAACATAAAAGGTTTTAAGACTTTTTTTTTTTTTTTTCTGTTAGTAAAGTATTATCACTTATTAAGAGGTGATTTATCCTAAAATTTCCAGTTCTAAACGAAATAGTAGTCGGGACTTTAGAGTATATATTTTTGTACAATATTCTGGTGATGAGTACGTTTCGTCATAATAAAACTAAAATATCTACCATGTTCAAACACTAAAAAAAAGGAAGGAAGTTCTAGTCCTTACTCTACCCACCGAGTCCAGTCTACTTCGGAATGTTCCATATACAAGGGTCATTCCAATGACATGTAGATCCCAACCCAGATAAGAGACGAATTAGTTAAAGGGGGTCGTAATGACCCGAGTCACCCTTTTTAAATGTGATTGATTTAAACATACTCCGACCGAGTATGTAGTATTATAGTTGACTACTTAAGTTTGGTCCTTTACACAGATCACCAAGAGAGAACCTTCTAGAACACTATTGGGGTTAAATGTCTTTTTTCTTATTGTAAGAATTGTCTACAAAATAATATAACAGTCAAAAAAAGATTTCCTGTAAAGGTAAATCTCTTGGTCATAGTCGTTGATTTTTGTCTTCGTAGGAAGAAATCGCCTTCTTTATATACCGTATATAAGGAACTAAAAGGAAAGATATATAGACCTGTCGTCTCTGTGTGGAAGGGAGGTTATAGAGAAGAGGAAAAGAGGGTGACATTAGTGTCAAAAATCGAAGGGTCGAAAAGAACGTCGACATGTACCGGTGCAAAGTACCTAAGTATGTACTACTGAGGGTTCCTTCATTGACCCTTAATACGAATCATCTCGTGACTTCCATAGTAGGTGGTATTAGACAAAATAAGGAAAGAGGTGGGACATTACACCTACGGTACTATAACGCATTATTTTTGTACCAAATGTGAGTTCCCCTTTTGTCTCATGATTCTTTTTCCCCTATTTTACCATTTTACGGTAGTTCAAGGGAAGTATTATGGTAGTTCAAGGGATAGTGTAGTCACGGTTGAGAATATACGTATTCTTTATTTAAAATTCGAACACACTTTGGTTAACAAAACCTAAGACAATGAGTGTCGACTTGGGTAGATAGATTATATGTCCACAAGACCTACTCATGATAATTTTTAATAAACATAATTATCTGTAACCATTTTCCGTCTGGTAGATAGAATCGAGGTCAAGTCTTTTTATACTAAAAACGATTTTGTAAAGTAATCGAAAGACAGTACTATGGTGTAATGAACTCCGTGTCTCTCCGACTCAAAAAGTTTAAATTTTTCGACTAAAAAATTAAAAAATTGACGTCGGTGTTTGAACCGTTTTTATACGAGACTCCTAACATAAAGATACATAGGACAAAGATTGTTAAGTGAAGATGATTATATATTAGTAACAAATAGTGGTTTATTTTATGGATCGTGAATCGAGTAGTTCGAGTGTGTTTTTAATTTTTACATCGTACATTGTTGTCTGTTAACATACATTGAACATCGTACACTGGTGTCTGTAACATATCACTGACTTAATACATTTTAGGAGTGGTCCTTTTAATCAATGTTAACCTTTTATCGTTTATTTTTATTACCACCACGTTGTCAAAATCAATTTATCAGGGTATCTCAATGTGTAATAATATTAGTATGTAATAATTACATGTAGCTCTGTCGTTTTTCCTTAAGACCCTGTATTTAGAAAGGGTGTAAATATGACTTTGTGGTAAGAAACAAAACGTCGGTGTCACTATTGACAAATATTCCGAAAAGAGTAGTAAAGACTGACTTGTGGTCAGTACACTGTGGTTAGTTGAAATAAATTTTTTTCAGTGTAATAGAGAAGAATATCCTATACAACCACACGGAGATTTTTAGAATGACATTGTTTTTTCCCTACATGAAGAGACCACCAAGTCACCAATTCTTAGACGGGACGTCACTTCCCTTTTACACAAGTTCAGGACCAACCCCTTGATTCCAATGTGTCCGATGTCTTGTTGATTCAAACGTACGGTGTTGATCTCTCGGGTATACGACGTTGTTTCTAGGACGTACGACGTTGATTCTGGACTACGTTGGTTTATTTTTATAAGTCTTTAGTTTTTCCCTTGTACCTCTCTCGAACTTTTGTAGTACGGATCCATTTTCTACGGTCAGTTTTTCCTAGTGGACAACATACTATGGTAAATAGACCAGAAAATATCTTTCGGGTCTTATCCGTTTAGATATCCTTCTCATACAATCATTAAAGAGTTCCCACCCTTACCACATACACCCCCCTATCACCGTCGCGACCCTTACTACCGATACACTCATCCCGAAGAAAACCCCTATTACTATTACTTTTAAGATTTTAACTAACACTATTGTCTACGTGTTGGAAAACTTATACGGTTTTTGGTGACCTGACATTTTAAATTTACTCACTTGATATACCCTATATTTGTTGTAGAGTTATTTCGACAATTTTTTTCCTCACCCTATCAGAATCGGTGTCGTTAGTCTGTTCTTTTTCTTTATTCTCCTTAGGTTTGACCTTTCCTTCTGTATTTTGACAGTGACAAATATCAACTGTACTATAATATGTGTCTTTTATAATTTCTGTAGTGGTCTTTTGATGATCTCAAGTAGTTACTTAAACCATTTCAACGTCCTATGTTTTAATTATGTTTCTTTGGACAACATAAAGATATATGATTGTTTCTTGATAGTCCTTCTCTTTAATTCCTTTGTTATGATATATGGTAACGGAGTTTTTCTTATTTTATGGATTTTTATTCAGATTGATTCCTTCATTTTCTGCACATCAATCTTTTGATATTTTGTGACTACTTTCTTTAACCTTCTACTGTGCTTGTTTACCTTTCTATATGGTACAAGTACCTAAGAATTGTCTGTTACTGTTATGACAGTTTTACTGTTATGACAGTTTTCGTTAAATAAAGAGTGTCTTGATCTTGTTTATTTATATTTTAAACATACCTTTGTGCTTTCTGGAACTTATCGGTTTCATTAGAACTCTTTCTTCTCGTCTCGACCTCCATAGTACGAGGGTCTAAAGTCGTGTTTCGATGTAATTAGTTTTATCATGTCATGACCGTGTTTTTCTCTGTGTGTCTAGTTACCTTATCTTACGTACGTACACACACACGTACGAGTCAGTACAGGTTGTGAAACACTGGTGTCTCTGACGTCGAGCGGTCCGAGGAGACAGACACCCTAAAGGGTCCGTTCTTATGACCTCGTCTAACGGTAAAGGATGAGGTTGCCTAGAAGAGCTGGGTCCCTGGTTTGGGTGTAGAGGACACAGTGGACGTAAGAATCCATCTAAGAAATAGTGACTCGGTGGAACCTTCGGGTACCTTATCTTAACCTTACACGAGTCAACATAGACGGAGAAAAACTAGGGTATCTTACATCGGACGGTTCAAGGAGATAGACACTCTAATAAGTTAGTCCCTATGACCTCACCCGACTGTAAGGAGGAGATCCTTTAGAAGGGTTGAGTCCCTGGCTTGGCCACAGAGGATTTCGAGGACGTGACCGTCCACCTAAGAAATGGTTACCCGGTGGATCCTTCGGTACTTTATCTTATCTCTCGGGTTTTCATTTGGGTACCTAAATACCGGTTAATTAGATACTGTTTCTTCCGTTCTTGTATGTTGTCACTTTGATAACAGAGAAGTTATTCACCCCTTTTGACTTGTCGATGTACATTTTCTTACTTATAAAAGAGTATGATATACATTTTTATTTTATTATTAACTAATTTCTCGATTTATATTGTGACCTTTGGTATTTTGAGGATATTCTTTTGTGTCCATCTTGTGAGACTGTATTTAACGTGATTATAAAAAAAACTAGACAGAGGATCCGTTTCCTTTGTTTTTGTCTTTAGTTGTACACCCTGGATTAATTTGAGTTTTTGAAAACGTATCGTTTTTCGTACTGTTTACCTTTCGTTACTGTTTTGTTTTTCTGTTTGATTACCCTCTTTTACAAGTGTTTACTATACTGGTTATTCCTCAATTATAGGTTTTATATATTTATTGTGTACGTTGAGTTGTAGTTTTTTTTTTTTCGTTAGACTAAATTTTTACCCGTCTTCTGGGTTTGTCTGTAAAAAGGTTTCTTCTGTGTTTCTACCGATTACTCGTGTACTTTTCTACGAGTTGTGATGATTAGTGGTCTCTTTACGTTTAGTTTTGGTGTAACTCTATAATGGAGTGTGGACAGTCTTACCGATAGTAGTTTTTTATGTTTTTATTGTTTAAAACCACTTCTACATCTCTTTTCCCTTAGAAACATGTGAGCACCACCCCTACGTTTAACCACGTCGGTGATACGTTTCATACTCCAAAGAGGTTTTTGATTTTTGTCTTGATGTAAGTCAAGTCAAGTCAAGTCAGCGAGTCAGTACAGGCTGAAAAGCGTTGGGGTACTTAGTGTCGTACGGTCCGGAGGGACAGGTAGTGGTTGAGGGCGTCAGGTGGGTTTGAGTACACGTAACTCAGTCACTACGGTAGGTCGGTAGAGTAGGAGACAACAGGGGAAGAGGAGGACAGGGGTTAGGGAGGGTCGTAGTCCTAGAAAAGGTTACTCAGTTGAGAAGCGTAGTCCACCGGTTTTATAACCTCAAAGTCGGAGTCGTAGTCAGGAAGGTTCCTTGTAGGTCCTGACCAGAGGAAATCCTATCTGACCAACCTAGAGGAACGTCAGGTTCCTTGAGCGTTTTCAGAAGAGGTCGTGGTGTCAAGTTTTCGTAGTTAAAAAACCGTAAGTCGAAAGAAGTGTCAGGTTGAGAGTGTAGGTATAACAGATCGTTAAAGTGAGGATCCATAAATGTATTGTTGTTGTTTTTTTTTGGGGTGGTTTTGTGATTAAGTTTTTCTATGTACGTAAGGTTGTAAGTGTCGTCGTAATAAATGTTATCGGTTATATACCTTCATTAGATTTCACAGGTAGTTGTCTACTTACCTATTTCTTCTACACCAGACATATGTGTTACCTTATGATGTAATATTTTTTCTTACTTTAGAACGGTAAACGTCATTGTACCTACCTGAACATCCCACGACAACAACGACGACAACGATTCAGTGAAGTCAACACAGACTGAGACACACTAGGGTATCTGTCGTCGGGTGGTCCGAGGAGACAGGGACCCTAAGAGGTCCGTTCTTATGACGACACCCAACGGTAAAGGAAGAGGTTACGTCCGCACGTACGATTCAACGAAGTCAGCACAGACTGAGACACGCTGGGATACCTGTCGTCGGGTGGTCCGAGGAGACAGGTGTCTTAAGAGGTCCGTTCTTATGCCCTCACCGAACGGTAAAGGAAGAAGTTAAATTAACGATTCAGTGCAGATTGAGAAACCTCGGGGTACCTGGTATCGGTAAGTCCGGGGAGACAGGTACCCTAAAGGGTCCGTTCTTATGACCTCACGGTAAAGGAAGAGGTGCGTCCCTTGATACGATTTACTTTATTCAGTGTCTTTTTGTTTATGACATACAGTATTGTATATACATCTTAAAATTTTTTATGTTGTGTGATCACAACAACAACAAGTCGACGATTCAGTACAGACCCAGAAACGCTAGGGTACTTGACGTCGTGCAGTCCGAAGGGACAGGAAGTGATAGAGGGGTTCAAACGAGTTTGATTACAGGTGACTCAGTCACTACCGTAGGTTGGTAGAGTAGGTGACAATGGGAGAAGAGGAGGACGGGAGTTAGAAAGGGTAATAGCCCCAGAAAAGGTTACTCAGCTGAGAATCGTACTCCACCGGTTTTATAACCTCGAAATCGAAGTCGTATTCAGGAAGGTTACTTATAAGTCCCAATTAAAAGAAATGCTAACTGACCAAATTAGAAGTACGTCAGGTTCCCCAAGAGTTCTCAGAAAAGTTCGTGGGTGTCAAACTTTCATAGTCAAAAAGTTGTGAGTCGGAAGAAATACCAGGTTGAGAGTGTAGGTGTACTGATGACCTTTTTGGTATTTAAACTGATATACCCGGAAACAACCGAAACTACAGAGACGAAAAATTGTACTAAAGATCCAGACAGTATCGAAAAGAAGGTTCCTCACAGCCCCAGGTCGGGGCCACCTAGGTCCCACTAAGCTTCCACCCCCCTGCCTCAGCCGCAGAAACCTTTTTATGTATAAATTAGTGTCTATATCTCTTAGTGTCTATATCTCTCTAATCTTTACCTATCACGTCATCCTTCTAATCACCTCTTTTCCTCCGACTTATTGAACCTAATGTACCTTATCGTATGTACGAGGTCTACCCTTAAGTCGGTCTTTTTGCCCTCGTTCTTTCTTCGCTGTACCCCCTTGGTCAGAAAGGCCTTTGACTAGGCTAAAGAAATAAAAACCCAAACGAATATATGGAAAACAATGTGTGTCCCTACTTATGTCTCAGTGCGCCCCCAGTCGTCAGGACTGGAAACAGTTTTAGTCCACGAAGTGTATTTACATATTTTTTTTTCCAGAAATCCTTATAATGTAGTAGAAGACCGGTACTCACTCTGGACGACTGTAAAATACTAGGAAAGAAAGACTATTGGTTTTTTGAATAAAGAAGGTTCCCACAAAAAAGAATTTGGTTCGTGGTGGGAGGTTTATTTCAATGTAAGGATATCCCGCTCCCACATCACTCAATGTTAGTTCTTTCCTTAAATAAATTGGGTTCCAATTGTACTAATCAGAATTTCCAATTATGAATAAAGAGGATATACGAACTTCCAATTATGAATAAAGAAGGATATACGATCAATATAAGTAATATTCCCATCCCTTGTACCTCTAAATCGTCGTTTGTAGTCGGGTTGTTTACTTTTAGGAAAGTGGTTACGAGGGGAATTCTAGATAAATCAGAATTCTATCACTATTTCAATGTAAAAATGTATTGTTCCTGTGTCACTAAATATTATTTCATGTCCCTAGATAATGTTTTCTCTTTTAGGTAATTGAGTTTTTCGGATCATAACGATTGTAGTTTTTGATGACATAAAGGAAAAGATATAAGGTTTATGTAACTAATTATATAAGGGTCCACGGATTCCTATACCTCCGGACCGCCGTTAGTAACTGAGTTGTTCTTCTTTTTCGGGATACGATTAATTCTGAGAGTTTTATGAGGTTTTGAGAGACACGACAAATACCAATTCTCCATCATTTGTTAGTACACCGTCCTCATACCTATTAGGACAGTGTGTTCGATCAGACAGTCGTCTCTCCAAACTGGACTCTGTAGGAACAGGGTGGGTCTCGTCCCTTAATCGTCGTTAATAACTGCGTTGTTTACTTTTTGGGAAGTAGTCATATTAAGGATTGGTTGGGTAATATGATTATTAAAGATTGAGGGGTTTTCTAAAACGGAAATCATTCAGATTTTGTAGAGCACGGAGAGTCCAACCCTCCGACATTTGTTAGTGTACACCGGCCTGTTTGGATATGTCCGCCCGATCTATTGGAAGTCTCCTCAGACATTCGACTTTGTGAGAACAGTGTGGGTCCTTAAAAATAACGGAACCTCGACGTGCAAATGAGGAAGAGGCTCCCTTTGCCAATACCCCTTCTCGGGGGGCATTTCAGTCTCCACATCCACTCTCGTATTTTGTCTGAGACCAAAACCCCAATCTACGAGCCCTTGTCCCCCAAAGGACTCCGAACTAGTACGGAAACGCATACGGTTCGGAGGAAGGAGTACTGGAAACGGTACCCACCTCAAGGAGTGCGAACGGGGGCCGTTTCCTCGTTCACAGGAAATTAAAGCACCGAAGTCTGTGGTAGGTGTCACTAAAACTTCGGGTTCTCTTTCTTTAGACAGTACCAAAGGTTAAAAAGGGGTAGATAAACGGTACTTCACTACCCTGGTCTACGGTACTAGAATCGAAAGACTTACAACTAGAAATTCGGTCGAAAAGGTAAGAGGAGAAAGTGAAAGTAGTTCTACAAGAAATCAAAAAGCGAAAGACGGTAATTATAGTATAGTAGACGTATGGACTCCAACAACTGTAAAGAGGACCGTTAGAACTTAGGTCGAACATTGAATAGGTGGGGCCCTAGAGTGTACCACATGAGACGTACATTCAATTTATTCGTCCCACTGTTGTGTGTCGGAACTTTATCAGGAAAGGGTTGAAACTTACTCAGATAACAAAGTACAGACCAAGATTAACGACGAAGAATTGCGACATATGTCCAAAGAGTCCTCCGTCCATTCCACCAGACCATAAGGGTAGAAAAATTCTCAAAAGGTGTCAAACAACACTAGGTGTGTCAGTTTCTAAAATCGTATCAATACTTCGTCTTGATCTAAAAAATTTCCTTAAGGAAAGAAAAAAGATACTAGATCGGCTGTAACCGTTAAACTATTGATCAAAGAGATGGAAAAGATATAGGTCGAATATGTATGCCTTCAAGAACCAAGTGAATAACAACTTCGGATCGAACTCCGTAAAACTCATAATGGAACGATCGTTCACTTACTCGTGTTAACACACCGTCAAACTTGTAAGAAACCGTAACGGGAAGAAACCCTGACTTTACTTTTGACTGTAAAAAGTCATGACACCGGTGACGACTCAAAAGGTTTAAACGACCGTATGACTCACGTCGTGAAATCGTCGTAGTAGAAAGTCCTAATCTTTATCGAGTCGACCGTAAGGTAGAGGAAGTGATCGTAACAAGCACATTACGAAGGATTCTGGGTGAACTGAAGTGTAAGGTCCTACAGACCAAGATCCACTGGTGTGGTAGTACCAATAGACCAAGTAATTCTGGAAGAAACATATCAAGAAGACACATAAGAACGGTGGAGAAAAATTAGAGAAAACCAAGACAATCCAGGAACAGGAAAGACAGGAAATAACACGTGTAGAAACGTACTTTACAAGGGAACCATAGAGATTAAAAGAACTTCTCTAGAGATCAGAAAAGGTAAGATAACAAAAGGAGATGAAGAAACGTGACGAGTAAACTCTTCTGAAAGAATAGAGAGGAACGATAAGAGACCTTGAGACGTAAGTCAACCCATATGGCAAGGGAAAGAGGAAACAGAGAGTGAAGAGAAGAAAAGAGTCGATAAACATTCCGGAGGAATCTATTGGTGAAACGGAAGAACGTAAAGAAAAAGAACCCTACCAAAATCAGTGGTGGAGGACATGTCACCACACTTGGAGGTAGGTATCAAGAAGTCCGTGAGACAGATGGTCTAGATCAGGAAACTTAGATAAGTAGTGGAGGTGTCATATTAGTACTCCCTAAACGAAATCCAGTATGGACTTACCGGATCACTAAAAGGGATTAAAGAAGTTAAACTCGGATTTAAACGTTATTCCTCGACTACAGTCGAGGTCCAGAACAAAAACGACTGACATATCTCGAAGAGGTAGAAACCGACGTTTTTTATATTAGTTAGACATAAGTCATAACTGGTAGACCACTACAGGTACACATCTCAGTAAAGGACACTACAACCTTCTCCCAAAACGATACTTGTCACACGAGAGAACTGTTTTAAGATAAACGGAAACGGGACGAAGTAAAGCATGAGGTTTCGGTTTGAACGAATAATGAGATCCATAGAAGACTGAAGGATAAAAACGCAAGATCAGGGGATACTACTTTTCCTGTAGAAAAAAACCACAATCAAGATTTTCCAGAACATCCAGAAGTATCTTAACAAGTTGAAGTCGAAGAAGTCGTATCACCAACTCCTGTCTGACCTAATGACACTATAATTCACCAAACGGAACCTTTACCTGTTCAGTGAGACAGTAAAAACTCTAGCGTGGGTTTATGACGTAAAGTCTGGGAAGACAACTGACACTCTTGATGAGGTAAGGAAGATTCCCTAAGAACGTTTGCCATCATCTATATTACCAGTAGACTTACTTTAAGCGGGTAAGGGTAGATAAAATCAAGTGACTAAAGGTTTTACAGCTACAAGTGAGAACGGTAGAGGACAAACTGGTGTGACTTAAATGGAACTAAGTACCTGGATTGTAAGGTCCAAGGATACGATATAACAAGAAATGTCGAAACCTGAAATGAAAGTGGTGGTCCATGTAGGTGTTGACTCTCAGTAAAGGCGAAACCGAGTCGGAGAAGAAAGAAAGACCTCGATAAAGAGACAAGAAAGGGTCATCGTATGACCTGTGGATTGTTGGACTCCCCGAGTAGAAAGTCACCGTATAGAAAGACGGAAAAGTATGACAAGTACCTCAAGAGTTTCGTTCTTATGACTTCACCAACGGTAAGTGAAGAGGTTACCTGGTGTCAAACAGTCCGGGACTGATCGTCCCTGTACAGGAAGTCGGTGAAGTGTATCGACCTACCATACGAACCGCGGGTCCCACAGGGTGGTGCCCGGAACAACTTACACAGTGGAAAGTGACCGACAACCTACAACCAGCTACACGGTGGACCCTCGGCTCCGTCGCCGGGACGACCTCAACGTCCTTTCTCCCAGACCACTTCCGACCTCGACTACAACCTCCTACGGGTCCTTGTCTTTCAAGGGACCGGAGTGACAACGATGACCGGTGAGCCCCCGACTAGACGGTGGGTCCTCGTCTCGCGTGGGACCAGAGAATTGACGGTAAACGACGGGACCCCGACTAGGTAACGGGGTTGTGTGATCACTTATATTGTTTTGTCTTTGTCTGAGTGTTTGATTACCAATAGTCACCCCTCTTCCTTCTTTCCTCCTCGTTCTATCTCCGTCTCCTAATTCTTCATGTTTGATGATATATATTTTATTTATTCCATGTTTCTTTATAAACATGTCGTGTCCCTTATATTAGTTGTAAAATAGCATTGAAATTTACCATATATTAGATGTTTTGAAAACTTAGTGATACGAAATATAGCTTTCATTATATTATGATATTTAGTTCATATGGAGTTAAAAAATTTCAATGAAGGACTTTTTTTTCCCTTTCATATATCATGGTAATTCTCCGTTGTTAAAGAAAATAGTAAACTGGTGATGACCTTACCTTGTAGATTTGTCGGTGTCAATCCGTCGGTCCAACTTTACCGTCGTATTAACCAGAGTATAAATGCTTTTCCTGCCTTAACTCATTGTCTTTTCTAACAAGAACACAAGGGAAAGGTAACGAGGTGGGGAACGGATTGTTGTTGTTAGTGATCCTGTCATGAAATAATTTCCACTATTTGATATGAGTGTTATTGAAGACTTCAATGAGTTAATATTTAAGTTATTAAAAATTTCTAAGGTAACATTAATAAGGAAAACTCCGATTCTCTCCATCATGAAGTGGTTTCGGTTTGTCAATTATTTGTCATCCCGGTGTATTCCCGAGGGGACCACCGAGTCTACCATTTCTTAGTCGGACGTTACGTCCTCTGACCAAAACTAGGGACCCAACCTTTCTAAGTCGGGGACCTCTTCCCTAACCGTTGGGTGAGGTCATAAGAACGGACCCTTTAGGATACCTATCTCTTCGGACCGCCCGATATCAGGTACCCCAATGTTCTCAGTCTGTACTGAATCGATGATTGTGTGTCCCGGTGAGTTCAATGAATTTAGGGTTGAATTTTTTTTTTTTTTCTTTGTTGAATGAATTTACGGTGTCCGAAAGGCGGTGTAGTGGAATAAAGAAAAAACGGATATATTTTTATTTGAACATTGAATGACACATTTTTATATACGAATCCCAAATTTCTCAATCTTCAATCAGACTTATTTTAGATTTACGTCGGAGACGAGATGACTAAAGTAACGTGAACACCAATCAATAGAATCGGACTTTTTTCAGGACTTGAAGGAACACTTCTCAGTTAAAAGAAGTCGAAATGTCTTTGGAAATTCAGTCTATTATATATGTTACAGTCTTTTTCTTATAATTTTAATGTTGGAGTCTAGATTATTTAAGTCTACAATGGGTATGGTATTGAAGTAATTTACTTCACCTCAATAAGTTGTTCTCACAGAATGGTACTCTGCACCCTAAAGATATTTAAGTCTAATTTGTTATGGACCGTGAATTTTCTATGAGTTATTTATAATAACCTTTGACCTGTTTCCGACATACCACCCCGTGTTCGGGTCTCCGAAGACCGACGTTTACTCCCATTCCTCTGTTGTGTCAACTTTGTGTATAAAGGTCTCCCAAAAGACTTATTTTCTTTTCACTTTCACTTTCACTTCAGCGAGTCAGCACAGGCTGAGAAACACTGGGGCACCTGACATCGGATGGTCCGGGGAGGCAGGTACCCTAAGAGGTCCGTTCTTATGACCTCACCCAACGGTAAAGGAAGAGGTCCCCTAGAAGGACTGGGTCCCTAGCTTGGGTCCAGAGGGTGTAACGTCCGTCTACGAAATTGGAGACTCGGTGGTCCCTTCGGGTATACTTTTTTTACAAAAACATAATTTAAAACATAACCGTATATTAATTAAATGTTACAACATAATCAAAGTACACATGTCGTTTCACTAAATAAGTATGTATATAAGTAAGAAAGAGTCTAAGAAAGGAGTATTTCTAATAATATCTTATGACTCATCTCAAGGAATACGATATGTAATCCAGGAACGATCAATAGATATATATCATCACAGACGAACAATTGGTTCGAGGACTTAATAGGGAGGGGTGATAGAAAAGGACAACCATTGGTATTCAAAGAAAAAACTGTACAAAACATTTATTCAAGTAAACATAGTAATTTTTTTTAATTTAAGGTGTATGGTCACTATACCATAAACAGAAAGAGACATACTGAATGAAGTAAATCATACTGTTAGAGATCCAGGTATATGCAACGACATTTACCGCAATAAAGTTTAGAAAAGTACCAAGTGATTGTAAGATAACATATATACATGGTGTAGTAGAAATAGGTAGGGAGACAACTACAACTACCTGTGAATCCAACGAAGGTACAGAACCGATAACATTTATCACGACGTTACTTGACTCCACTTACATAGAAAAGTTTAATATCAAAAGAGACCTATATACGGGTCCTCTCCCCAACGACCTAGTGTACCATCAAGATTAAAGTCGAAAAATCCCTTGGAGCTATGACAATATGTATCACCAACATGGTTAAAAAATTATGTAACGATGGTTGTCTCAATCCTCTCAAGGGAAAGGGGGTGTAGATGAGTCGTAAATAAACATCTGAAAAACTACTACCGGTAAGACTGACCACACTCCACTATGGATTGACATCAAAACTAAACGTAAAGAGACTATTAATCACTATGACTCGTAGAAAAGTACACGAAAAACAGGTAGATATACAGAATAAACCTCTTTACAGATAAATCTAGAAGACAAGTAAAAAACTAACCCAAAACAAAAACTATATGTCACACACTCGATGAAATAACATATAAACTCTCTAATAGGAAACAACTGACGAAACAAACGTTGTTAAAAGAGGGTAAGACACCCGACAGAAAAGTAAAACAAATGTCAAAGGAAACAACACGTCTTCGAAAATTCAAATTAATCCAGGGCATATAAACAAAAATGAACGTGATGAGATCCTCTACCTAGTTTCTTCTATAACGATGTTAAATACAGCTTCTGACAAGATACAAAACGAGATTCTCAAAATATCACAGACCGGAATGTGTATCCAGAAACTAAGTAAAACTCCAACAAAAGCACATATCATAATCCCTTACAAGACTAGAGGAAAATGAACATCAAAAGAGTCGTGGTGAATGACTTCTTTGGACAGAAAAGGGGTGAATTATAAGAACGGAAGAAATAGTATCTAATTGACTGATATTCACACACCCAAATAAAGACCCGAAAGGTAGGACTAGATAACTAGACATAAAGGTAGGAACCCGGTATGGTATGGACATCGAAACATCATTTCAGACTTCAGTCCCTTACACTAAGGAGGTGGAGACAAAAAGAATGAGTCCTAAAATAACCGATAAACCCCAGAAATCACAAAGGTATGTTTAATTGTTTTTAAAAACAATCAGACAATTTTTGTAGTAACCATTAAACTATTCCTAACGTCACTTAGACATCTAACGGAACCCCTCATAACAGTAAAACTGTTATAACTAAGAAGGTTAGTTTCTTATACCATATAGAAAGACAAATATACTAGAAACTAAAGAAAGTAGTCGAGGAATATCAAAAGTCTCATGTCCAGAAAACAGAGGAATCGGTACAATAAAAGTCCATAAAATAAGAAAAACTACCCTACCATTTACCCTAACGAAGGAATTAGAAAGAAAGACTAGAAAGTAACAATCACATCTCCTTACGTTCTCTAAAGGTACATAATTCAAAATAGGACGTTACAATGGTTTAAGTAATAACTCAAGGTCATTAGAAGACTATCATAAAACAAAGACTAAAATCCCTCTGACTGAAGTCGAAAAGTGTCAACTTTTACTACAATCGACACCCGAACAGTATATAACGGAAATAATACAACTATATCCAAGGGACTTACGGGTGAAATACCTCTGAAAAATAGTATTTACCTACAACTTCTTCATACATGAAAGAAGAAATAGACTTATCACTTTCGTCGGTATGATGAGTCGTGGTTCGTATTACTGAACGTATCTCCTTCACAAAACGTTAGTAGACAAAATTAAGTTATCCATCCCTTTACATTAAAAGTCGTGATTTTGGTAAAACCTCAGGACTACTCCTTATTAGTCAAGTTGACTGATTTTTACTAATATGACTAAAATAGATACCAGAAAACTCCGTAGGGAGATATTTCCATAAGAAATAGAAAGTCTTTTCTGGACATCATGATAATAAAATTTTATTTTGTCGTATTAGTATCGTTATAAAACGGCTGCCTGTTTAGTATTATCGTGTATGTAAATTACTAGAGAGTTTATACTAATCTCCGACAGATCTCTACCAATACTTCGATTTTTGTGGACAAATTAAAAGTAAACTATAGTTTCAATGAAAGGGGTCTTATGTGTCTAAGTCCTCTATTTATTTGTGTTGACCGAATTTCATTTTACTTCGTTCTTTTTATTCATTCCGAAACATAAACGTACTGGAATAAGTCATTAAAATGACTTATTCTTACAGTTCTGTACTTCAATTTGTTCTCCATAATACTCTTTATCATTAGTTTCCTAAAAAAGGGTATTCATGTTAAATTTCTTTTTCTTACTATAAGTTACTTCTTAAGAGGGACGGAAACTTCTATAAATTCGTAATTAAGATATTATGTATTGAAACTAAAGAAATCAGATCTGTGTTAGAGTACTTTTGTGAGTGGTGTACAATCCCTATATGATACACTTTTCGAGTCAGATTCTTCTCACTTACCAAATCTGTAAGTCCCCGACCCAGTACGACTGAGACCTTTAGAGAGTTAAAATTTTTGATTAATTTATTCTTTAACTTCATGTCTACCACATGTTATCACATATTCAATGTTAGCTCACTAAGTATTAAAAATTTCCGATAAATATGATATTTGATGAGATAATTATCAATAATGTTTTATAACCGAGATAAGAGAAGGTTAAAAATTTAAAATTAGATCAATCATGAGAAAGGAGAAACGACGAACTAAAATTAAATATTTTCGGAAAGTAAATAGAAATAAACATTGAAAGTCTCGTCTCACATGTAAGAGTTGACAATTTTTTTTGTTCCTGAAAGAACCACTAGGTCACCAATTCTTAGACGGAAGGTTGCGTCCCATGTACCCAAACTAGAGACCAACCCCTTGATTCTAGGAACGTACCGTTGACCTCCTCGAACACACGGTCTTGATGATTCGGGTAAATGAGGTCTTGGACACGAGACGTTGTTTTCTTCAGGTGCACGGTGTTGATCTCTTTCGGACGTACGATGTTGTTTCTCGGGTGTACACCATTACTTCTGAGTCTCGTCGTTTTTTTTTTTTTTTTTTGTTGGTGTAAAAATGATGTCATGAGTCTTCAAGTAACATATAAATAATTTTGTTTTCTAATGTGTTAAGGAAAATAGGACTAAGTTTAAGTAATAGAGAATAGTTCTTGTAATCGTCACATTCTAATGAACCATCAGAGAGTATGTTTTACATAAAGTCTCATTGGGTTTTGTCAGAATCAACTACTATGTGTCCAGAAAGAAATGTCTTGAGGACTATTATTTACATCTTCTCTCCTGTCCTATTCTTTTAGTGGTAAAACCCTAAAGGAACCACCAGGTCACCAATTCTTAGACTGACAATTACGTCCCTTGTACCCAAGGTAGAGACAAGATCCTCCTAGGGTATGCGATTCCTCGTTGATTCGGAAACGGGGTATTGATGACTCCGACGTGAGATCTTGGGTACTCGGCGTCGTTGACTCGGGTGCGTGGCGTTGATGACTTCGGGAGGACGGATCTCGGACACGAGACGTTGTTCTCTTCGGTGGTGTTATTCCGGTTCGTGACGTTGATCTCCCATCGGGGATGACCGACGTTGATCTCTTAAGGACGTATGTCGTTAAATCTGGTCACGTCGGTTTTTATTTATTTATTTATTTATTTATTTATTTATTTATTTATTTTCTTTTAATGGTAAAACGGTGTTTCCTACGACTGTACTGGTAGTTCACACCAGAGAGTCGTAGTGATCTTCACTCCATCGGTCTTGATGGGGTGATGGGGTCGTCCTGAGACCTACACTACGTTATAATTCGTAGAGGATTCGTAAGAACGGTTTTTTAAATTTAGACAAAATTAGTTTAGGTTTTATACTCTTTAAGGTATTCTGTTAACTGGACCAAGGATATTGATCAGGTACTGTGTGTTTCTTTTTCACCCCTCTTTCCTTCCTCCTTGATGGGATTTAGTTTTGTCCGTACTCCGTGTTTTCCTGGTTTGTACTAGACACCTGAGACTTTAGGACCACACTTGTTTAGTAGAGGCTTTTTACTATAGGAACTCTATTAGTCCGTTTGGAATTGTCGTAGATCGATAATCTACTATGGTTCCTCATTGACAATTAAAATAATCCATACTCTTATCGTAAAACCAAGACATTCTGTTGTAGGAATAAAATTTTTCTACGTATATCTTCATACAGTCCTTCATAAATGTTTTTACGGAACCTAAACGAAATTTTATGGAGTCGTTTGTTTCATTTTCCTTTTTCCTATTTACTGTATAAAGACTTACATAAATGTCAATGAATATTATTTTTTTAATTTTTCTTCTTGGAGTAATCGTTTCTTTGGACTTTTTATCATATCCAGTTATTGTTTACCTAGTTACTTTTTTAATTGCGACGTCACGAATAATTCTATGACTTACTCAATATACCTTTTATAGTTAAAAGAGAAACATAGTATACCAATCACGATTTTTAACACGATATTTCGTTTATAGGGGGTGACGAGGTGTTTAAGTGTGTGACTTTAGATTAGGGGTCACATTACCATAGACCTTCACTAATTCACAACTTCCACTGTGGGGGTTCTTAGCCTAACTACGGGAATATATTCTCCGGGGTTATTTTTTTCTGAGATCCCACCCCCCAAGTACAAACCCTTACGTACATTACATGTGGGCACCACCTAAGTACAGTTACATACCGTTTTGGTTATGTCATAACATTTAATTTTATTTCCTTTTTTTTAATTTTTGATGGTTTTTTAAATAGGTTAAAAAACCTAATTTTTTTTTTTTTTTCTGAGATCTATCGAAGGAGTGGGGAAGGTAGTGTCCTCCTGTATCGTTTTTCTGTCTCTTTTTATGATAGATACGTGGTCCTTCACTCGGGAATGATCTGTGACTTTGACGACCAGAACCTAAAGACTCGGAAGTCTTAATACTCGTTAAAGATACCCATAAAACAATATCGTCGGTCTTGTCTAATTCTGTTAGACTGTGGACACTTTATATTTCAAAATAAGGACTCCATCCGATATGATGACTTTTGGGTACCGTTTCTGATTCTTCAAAATGTCCTATGTAACTCTTTTAAAAAAAATCCTTAGATTGAAAAAGGAGAGGAGTTTTGACACCTCAAATATATTAAGACCTCAAGATTTATCTACCTCCGTCACTTAACTTTATCTCTTTTGACTTTGTGTCTTTTGTCTTTAGTGTCAAACGTAAAATTTGTCTTGACACGCTCGAAACCTAATAGGTCCACCTGAGATTTGGGTTACTGTTACAGAAGTATTCTTTCTTTTTCTTCTGGTACACTTGTACCTTCGTTTCTTACCTCAGTACATCTGTTTTTGGTTCCTTACACACCTCGGTGCTTTTCAACCTTCTTCGTTCCTTCCTCAGAGAGGATCAAAAGCCTCCCTCACGTCGTTGAGACAACTGTGAGACTAAAGTAAGTCTGAAGACCGGAAAGTTTGACACTCTCTGATTTAAAGATGACAAAGTCCGGTAGTTAAAACATCATTAAACAATGTCGTTACGATCTTTTGATATGTCGGAGAAACGACGTAAGATTGTTTAGTAAAAATAAATGGAGTAAAAATAAATGACGTTTTCAAGATATTACTTATTAATGAAGTTCTCATAGTTTTCTTTATTTTTTACATATGCGAGGGGTTTAGAAAGGAACAAACGGTTGGTAAAAGATGTTTCCAGAGATTTAAAGGGAATAGTTATCAGAAAGTCCCTTAAGGGACCACCAGGTCACCAATCCTGAACCGTGAAAGTGACGTTATCGGACCCAAGATAGGGATCAGTCCCTTGATTCTAGAGTATTCGGTGAACCACACGTGGGGGATCGGATCTAACAAGGTTTTCAGGGTCACGTCCTATGGTTCACTTTCACTTTCAGCGAGTCACCACAGACTAAGAAACGCTAGGGTACCTAACATTGGACGGTCCGAGGAGAGGTACCTTAAGAGGTCCGGTCTTATGACCTCACCCATCGACAAGGGAAGAGGTCCCCTAGAAGGGTTGGGTCTAGAAGGTGTAACGTCCGTCTAAGAATTGGTAGACTCGGTGGTCCCTTCAGGGTGGACTTATCGTTCTATGGTTGACTTATCTTTTCTAGACACAAGAATACTTTCAACTGTTATAGTTGACTCTGTACACCACCCAACCTCTTATTTTCGGACCCAAGATTTGGACTGGGTCGACTGATACACTTGGATTTGTCGAATGACGAAACTGAAAAACGAAATAGTAAGTAATTATTGGGAAACTCTCTACGACATTCCTCATTTCTTCTTTACGCACACTTCTAAGACTACAGCAGATCAACGATTCAACACAGGCTAAGGAAACGTTAGGGTACCTGACATCGGACGGTACGAGGAGACGTTCTCCTCCTAAAAAGTCCGTTCTTATGACCTCTCCCAACGGTAAAGGACGAGGTCTCTTAGAAGGGTCGAGTCCCTAGCTTGGGTGTAGAGGACGTAACCGTCCACCTAAGAAATGATGATTCGGTTGACCCTTCGGGTTTTCTATGACTGTACTTTCCAAAAATGATATCCAATCGATTACACTTTCTATTAAAGACCCATGATATAACGAAGATCGATAACTATATGACAAGATAATATAATTTTTTTTAGAATGATGGCGTTTTAAAGGAGACCTGACGAAAGTTCCTGTTAATTATTTAAATCCATTTTAGAAAATAAATTAATCTCGGTTCGTACTTTAAAGGTTGTGTGAAGACTTCTTCAAAGCGTTAAAGAAAACGTGATTTCCTTTTCGTACTTTCGGATGTGAAAACTAAATACAAAAGTGGTTAAAAGGTATTTAATATGACCGAGTATGAAACTACAAACGGTTTGAAAAAGAGAGTCAGATTCTACTTCTCGAATAAACCTATAAAGTTCAAGTATGGTGGTTCGTTTTAAAAAGTACGAGTCTCAATCCTCTCTTGTTATTTCTCCATGTTCATTAAATATTATAAAACCAAACGGATCTACTTGAATTGTTTGTCCATTATGTCGTGGTAAGTTAGAGGTTTAATTTTTTTTTTAATTTCTATTGTATTTCGTATGACTATCTGATGACCACTTCAATAATTGAAACTCTTAAGTTATTTGTGACAGTAGTTTACTTGATGAGTAATATGGACGTCACGGTATAAACATGAAGAAAACAAGAGTTAATTTATTAATATTGTAATTCAAACGATCTTTTCTTGACATAGACTATGTTTATGGACAGATCAATCCTTTTGTATTTATTATCTGTTTTACTAAAATTCTGTTGTACATATTAATTACAAGATGTCTTCGGTGTTTGAAGATATCAACGATTTTATCATTCGTTGAGTTTTATATGGATTGTCGTAACTTAGGTATTTTTAAGTTCAACGTAATGTGAAAAAGTCTCGTTTTAGTGATACATTATACTCCAAATGAACATTACGGTAGATTTTTCATCGAAGGAAAGGAACGGTAAGTCCAAACAGGGTTGAGTTTAGGTACCTCCATATCTCGTTGATAGACCACAGTATGACAGAAATGTCGTCCACCTCCCGGATCCGACTGAAAGGGTTGGTTTTCATTCCGGTGACCAGTCAACAAGGATCCGGTCGATCATACCTTGTCACAGACTAAGGATGGAAGTCTCGTCTATTTCGAGTCAGTCGACTGAAAGTTTCCTGACGGACGTGATCACAAGTGTAAAGGAAAGTTTGGTAGACCGTAAGAAAAACATAGAATTTAAATAGATTGTGATGTAAGATTACAGACTTTACGAGTCTATTAACCTCCGCAGAGGTGACGGATGGATCTATTCTTTTTCCGTCTCATTGACCATTCAGTTAATGAAGTTCTTTGTTAAAGATTTTAATTTTTAGTTCTGTCTTTTATTCCCCATATCTGTTAAGTTGTGTCCCTTTTCAAAATTCTAAGGGAATCCCGACCGACCTGTGTTGAGAGGGATGAAACCTGAAGATAATTATGTATCGGACAGAAATAGGGAGTTACTCCGGACATCTTACCTAAAACATAACATAGTATATAAATAGAAGGATCGATCGATCATTCACTTTTCTTATCATAAAATATTGATGAATTTTTTTAGACAACTACTATGTGACCCACAAAATTTTCAAAGTAATGGTATTTATTCTTTTGACTTACTTTTTATTGTACTTAATTGTGTTTCTTCGTCGGAGTAGAGACCCGTTCGGTTTATTTGTTTCATGTCTTGAACCGAATTTTATTTATATAAAACAGTTCAATAGTTTTACTAAGAGTCACTGGTTTGAAGACCCTTCACGATCCCCCACGAGTAGACAGTTACTTCTAGTAAATTAGTTAGATAACTATAATACACCCCCATTACACCCCTTGTCTCCTCGTTTCTTAATCTTTTTTTTGATTTTTGATTTTGATTTTGATTTTTTGATTTTGATTTTTGTCCTCTCAGTATAAGTATCAGTTATATGAGATCCTCTATATTTATGAAGTTTGTTTTTATGATGTCACTGTTTTTTCTTTTTTGTGTTTTGATGTCACTGGTTTAGTCTAGTTTGTAATCTTTGGTTGTTATTGACATTGATAAAAGTAACATAATCGGTGGTACAGTTCATGACCCAAATCGTAAAATGTACAATAGAGTGAACTGGGTGTGTTGTATACTCCATCCATGAAAGAATAAAGGTGGAACGTCTACTCCTTTGTCTTTCCAATTAGACGGGTTCCAGTGTACCGTTTTTCACTTTTCTTGATTTTAAGTTGAGGTTAGTCAGACTGACTAGTTAGTTAGGTCCACATTCTGACGGTTAAATTTAATATGAATCCTTTCTTGTTTTACATGACATTGTATCCATTTAAGTTGGTAATTATGTCAGAAGTATTAAAAAGTTGAAAGTTCACACCGTTTTTCATCTCTTATTAAAATTTTTATTTACGTTTAACTAAAAGAACAATCTTTTAAAAATTTTTTCTCGATAAGATGGTCCAATTTATACAGTCAATACGGAAAAAACGGGTACATGACCCATCCATGAACACAGTTAACGACAGGATCCTTGTATCACCATTTGTCCTATCTACTCCAGAACGAAAAGACCTCGAGTGAAAGGTCACCTCCCATTCTCTGTTTTTTTAAGTAAGTTGTTGTCTTAAAGTCTCTCACTGTGTATCATGTCTCCTCTATCCCTCCTTTCCACATCTGATGAGGAAACTCTGTAAATGGGTACTTCCATTTGTCTTTCTTTACCTACATTCCGTCCCCTTTCAACAAAATTAAAAAACAACTAAAATTTCTACCCGTTATAGTCTCATACATACATACGACTATAACTACCACGGAACCTTTCAACAACTCCTGCACTTTCTCGTGTTTTCGTCTTCAGTTCAAGAATTGATCGAGACTCCCCCTCATTCCACCCCTCCGTTCAACCGTAGACTACCCTTCTTTTGTCTTTTGTTCCTAAGATTCGTTCCACCTAAATATCTAAACCACTCCTCTCCTACTCTTCATTGACTATTGAAAATTTGGGAGTTACTTCATATATCGGGTGAATCGTCGTACCCCTGCCCACCCAACGAATACTTCAATTTCTCACACCTCTCTAATTATACCCGTTTTTAATTCTTAATGTTCAATAATTCTTAGACCGTTAAAAGACCCCCGTCACTACTCTCATCAGGTGAAGTCTAAAAATCAGGACTTAGACTTCAAGAGATCATTATAAGTTGAATATACTATACTCGGGAACCTCTTTCGATTTACTCCTCATTTCTTCGACATTTATCTTTTTTTAAGTACCCGATTTTTTATAAAATTTTATACATAGGGACTCTATTTGTGATTCAGTGACTGTTACAGGTTTGTTCGGGACCAGATACATTGAGGTAAACGGAGATAGAAGCATAGTGTCTTTAAGAACGTTTATTACACAAACAGAATCAATCAGTACTGTATAAATTAGTACTTCGAATATCAAACAAAAAAAAAAACCAGTATTTACCGAGATAGTGAAGGATTTCGTCTAATTTTTTTTTTTACGTTGACTACCAGAAGTACAACTAAGGTCTCTACTAATGTAAAGTTACGACTTTCTGTGAAAGAGACCACAATTGACTATAAAGATCAGTTTTCATTTGACTCCTAAAGTAAATTTTCATTTTATTTATTTATTTCGTAGGGGAGTTCCACCGACGAAAACTAATAGGTTGACATAAGGATTTGCTACTACAACCGAGTTCTGGGTTTTGTAGGACCCTTCGTGTCCAACAAACGTGTCCAAGTTCCTCTCCTTTGTTTCTAGCGTGGAGAACTACCTACGTACAGTTGTAGTACTTCTTATCGTATGATCCACTCTATCATACATACAGACACACGTGTATGTATATCTATAAACCCCTTTATAATAGACGGGGTGTTCATTTTCCTTTCTTTTTCCTTGTGGTACTTTGTGGTAAAACTCCTTGTGGTACTTTACAGTCTTGTGGTCCCTATTTATCTTCTAGGATGTCAGAAAGTCTCACCCTCCCTTTTCTCTTACGCCTAATGTTTACCTTCGGAAGTTCTCTATCTGTGATTAAAAGTTAGATCTTAAGTTGTAGGTCACTTTGGTGGTAAGTTCACACTCCCATTTACTTCTGTAAGTCTGTACGTTGAAGACTTAAGTCCTTCTTTAAAGTCTCAAACATCTACAAGAAAGAGTCCTTCGATGATTTCTTATTCCTTTTGTGTCCTAGGTCCTTTAGTTCCTACGTTGTATCCTCCTTCCGTTTCTCTTAAGTGTTCTTCTATTTTTCCCTCCAGGATATTCTGTCTATCCTTTATCTTTACTTTGTCTAATAGACTTATATAACTTTCTACTAGTAAAGACAGTATTTTAAACTCCTCTTAAACACTGACCATTTATCTTTTGATCCGTTTACTTCTTGTTTGTTTTCACCGTTAATAAATTGAGTCCTCTTTATTTCAACATGTTCTTTCTTTGTATTATCCATTATGTATAGGTTATGTCGAGTAGACACTTAAATCAATGTGACGGTGTCAGTATATTTATGACTTATGACTGAATTGACCTTTGACATTTCATATCTATACTCCACCCCCCCACCAACTTCCTACCAATACACCTTGTTAATTCATGAGTTGAAGGTTTGATCTTGAGGCACCTATTATATGTTTCCATCTTTTAGTTCCTTAACGTCAAATTTGTAACTTTTACTTTATTTGTATTTCCATTCTTGACGATTCTTAAGTTTTATTAACTTGGTATACTTTGGTGACTAAAAACCATTGAGGAGTTAGATTTTTTTTACCGTCAAAGTATATCAAATTCGACGATAATCCAATCACGTTTTTCATCAACACCAAAGTCTGACACTTAAAATTTAGTAATATTGATCCGAGTTTGTGTAGAAATAATTAGTTTTATCCTTGGTAATGTTAGTTGTGTAAAAATAGTTGTTCTTTATTCAAAAAAATAAGAACAACACATTTTTAGACACGAAACCCTAAGCTATTTGAAAACCTTTCGTAAAAGACGAAGGACGACCAACACCTTCGTAGAAGGGACCTTTTTCAACAACTCTACGAACTTCTTCACCATCAGTGAACCGTTCTCCAGTCCACTTATACCGCAAACTCCGTTTTTGAAGTATCGGGTTAGGTAAGTTTAAGACTTCGAAACCAACACACTGTACACCAGTCCACTACAACACCTCCTCTTAACCCAGGTAAGACAACTGGTTATGGTCGACCTCCGTAACGTCAAAAGTCACGTAGAGTGGCTAAACGACTCGTATGGAGAGTCTACATTACCGAAACGACCCTAAGTCTTTCGACATCAAATAGTCTATCCGTCGTCTGGTGGTTTGTTACTGATACCGGAAAAAAAGCCACGTTCAGACCGAAACCCTTCACAAAACCTCAAAGAAGAACCAGGTTGGTGACTCGATC
This sequence comes from Capra ibex, assembly GCA_006410555.1. Classification (NCBI taxonomy): domain Eukaryota; kingdom Metazoa; phylum Chordata; class Mammalia; order Artiodactyla; family Bovidae; genus Capra; species Capra ibex. The sequence continues at coordinate 43,006,294 of SJYO01045292.1, read as the reverse complement.
AACAATATATTTTAGGTGAAAAGTAATATGTAATATTAGACTAGCTCTTTACCAAGTAACAACAACGTATCCTATTCTCTTCTGATGTGAAATTGTACTAAAAAAACTAAAAGTCAGTCGAGTACTTCGTGGGTGAATAACTCGAAAAAGTGGAGAGGTTAAACGAAGTTTACGTCTTACTGACATCTTACCAACTATAACTCAAGAAATCGTTGAAGAGTGTATCAACATTCTCGAAACTACTAACGAGAGTTAACCAACAACAGTTGAAGGTTGCCGGTCGGAGACACGAGGAGTAGAAGTTCCGAGACAGAGGAAACGTTTTGAAGAACTTGGTGATGACGTGACATGCAAACAATCGTCAAGGACCCGGTTTACACAACAACTACGACGTTCAACAAAGACGACGAAATGTTGGGTAAAACTTGAGGTTTTTTTTTTTTTTTTTAGCGACCTTAAACGAAAAACAGACTGTAGTTAAGATATCATATTGTATTGGTGTAAATAAATTCTTACATAAGGTTATTGTTTACCGTTTGAAGTTGTTACGTTTTAACATTAATGAAAACGTGGCTAGATTATTATATAATACTATTCTAATAATGACTAAAATCTTATTTGACGGTAAACTTTGTCTTTTGTTAATCATAGACCGACGTGTCGTATATCCTTGAATCAAGGGGGTGGTCCCTAGTTAGGCACGGGTGACATCACATTCGTCTCAGGATTAGTGACCTGGTGGTCCCTTAAGGGTCTTTTGTTAATGACTGTCTTACGACCCTCCTATTACATAGGGTCAAACCCACTGTTTCACAGTAGTATAGCCTCTTCCGTTACCGTGGGGTGAGGTCATGAGAACGGACTTTTTAGGGTACCTACCTCCTCGGACCACCCGACGTCAGGTACCTCAGCGATTCTCAGCCTGTGCTGAATCTCTGAATTGAAAGTGAAAAGTGGAAGTACGGAAGCTCTTCCTTTACCGTTGGGTGAGGTCACAAGAACGGACCTCTTAGGGTCCCTGCCCCCTCGGACCACTCGACGGCAGATACCCCAGCGTGACTCAGCCTGTGCTGACTTCGCTGAATCGTCGTCGTCGTTGTATTGTTATAATCATAAAGATTACTTATATTTCTAATATAAATAATTATTTTGTCGTATATTGGATGAAACCGTTATGTCTATGATGAAACCTTAAAAAGAAGTTAGTAGTAGGATGTTTTTACGTTTTGATACCTGACCATTTCTAAAGCTAATTGTCTTACGACTTATTGTTCCGGTCCTACAAAAGTCAAAGGAAACAACCATGTTTGTTATCAATTCAGTACGAACGTTTTAATTTCAACGGGTTAAAACATCATGATACGTTCGGATAAAGTCACTATTAAGGCCAATGTGATACGACAAATAAATTCTGAAGGGGAATACTAAACAAAATTTTCCGAAGGATTTTCTCTTTTTAGAAAACGTCCGTTAAGTATTCAATAAACCCAACGAAGTCATAATCACTGTGATCAATTACATTAATTACTTCGTGAGTAAATAATCAACGGAATAAAACTCAATTTAAATATTTTTAAAAATAAATTTAGACTGTAGTATTGTGGTTTTAAAGTTTGACTTTTTAGTTGAAAATAATTAAAAATGAAAATGTTTCTTTCTTAAACTAGTACGATTGTATTCCATTCTAAAAATGGTTCTTATTACCTAGGACAAGGTTGGTTTACCTTTTAAAGAGAAAGTTTAATTTTCGTTTACAAACATTGTCTCCCTTATATGTATTTGTCTACGATACCTTCTGACGAATCAAAGTTGAAGTAAAACGGCTTTTGATGCTCCTTAATTTTATGTACAATAATTTTTATTGGAATTTCCCTTAGAATTTTGACTTAGTTAAGTTGATAAGTATAGGAGATTAATCGAGGAGTGAAAAAAAAAAATGACGACGATAAGACTTAGTTTTCTAGTATTGTTTTCATATAATTATAAACCTCCATACAAAGAATGTTGACTCAAATCGATTAAAGGACAGTGAGACGTTTTAATATTCCCATGTTTTTTCTTTGTCGTTTACGTTGGTTGACAGAAGAATTTGAATATTCTAGATCAAATTCTCTCTTTTTCCAGGTTCACTTTGTCGTTCCTTATCGACCACGATAATATTGAGGAAGAAAAATTAACCAGGTATAGTCGACACTGAGGAGTATTGAAGTGGTTCTTTTGTCAGTCCGTCAGTCAGAGGTGTCTCGGTTTCAGACACCCTTTGACGCCTCGAAGGAGGGAAGAGACCCCTACTCCTGTTTTTTTTTTTTTTTTTTCCACAAGACAAAAGGTTATCAGGACATTCTCCACGGTGACTCGACCCGACGTGTTGGTCTGTTGTCTCCTGTCCTTTTAAGTCTAGTTTCGTTCCCGCGTACGGTCCCTTTATACGTTATTGTGGGAAACGGTTTCTTAATGCCCCCTTTTTTCTTTCGTTCCTCCGCCCCTCTTGGACGACCTGGTGGAAGAATAATTGTGTCCCTCCGTCCTTCTTTGTTTTAGACGGACATGACTCCTCGACTTTTTTCACAGGATCTATATGACCTCGTAAAGATATCTGTGCAACACAGATATAGTTATATGTCTGTATTAATAGTTAATTGATTTTTCGTCACAAGATATGCATGAAAAGAGTACATGTATATGTACTCATATACTGGTGAATGGTTGTGGGTCTTTCGTTCACAAGACCTATATGACTCTTATACCTGTATATAACTCTTACATCTGTGTATAAAAGTCAATTGTTTTGGGTGACCAAAACGTCGTTCTTTGTTTCTTTATGACAAACTTCCTTACGGTCTCTGTCTTGACCGACTTCTAGACTACTTCCTTATACAGAAAAAGGGGAGTAGGGGAAATTTACTAGAGGCTAAGCGAGTAAAGTCTCCAGTGTATGTTTGGTAATTCAGAGACCTTTGTTTTCTCCCCGGAATTAAGAGACCGGACACCTTCGTGTGTGCCGGGGGGTGAGTGTTTACTCCGGTCGTGGACTGAAAGTAATTACTCATTCGCTCCGTTCTCTAGAGTAGGGTCTGGTGACGAATATGGGTCACTGTTTGCCCGTACTCTGTCTGCGGTGTTTCTTTCCCCTCCTCGTCTGCCCCTGGTCCTTTTGTGACGGTGCGGCGCGGGGGGGTTCCGCGCAAGGGTGCCGGTTGTCCCTCCGTCGTCAGAAGCGGTAGGAGCAGGAGCGAGGCCCGTGTAGGGTCGTCGAGGGTGCGGGCCCCTGGTCTGCGCCCCGTGTCCGATCGACCCGCGTGTCCCGCGGCGCTTGGAATAGAGACACCAGAGAGCCACTGTCGAGGCGCGGAGGGAAACACGCCCTGAGTGGGAGGACAAGCACGCGCCTGGGAGAAGGCGCGGGGAGGGCCGGGTCCCGGCGACAGGATGGGCAGGGTCGAGGGCCGGCTCCGCGGCCCTCACACTCAACCCCTCCGACCGCGCCCGGGTGCCAGAGGAATCGTAGGGCTTGGGCCTGAACGGGCCAGGGAATGAGGGGTTTGGTCCCCCGCTGCCGCAAGTCACCGGGTTGGGAGCGAACGAATGAATGAGACAGCACGGCCGTCGCCGCCGCTCGCACGACCCTGCCAGTCGAGGCCCGTCATTCGTCGCCCGCAGACCGACTGGCTCGCGCCGACTCCACCGTCGCCGTCTGCCGCGCGGTGTCGGGGCCGCTCCCCGCCCGGGTCGCCCCCTCCCCGCCCGCGGCGCGGAGAGTAAGTACGTCGCCCCCGCCCCACTCCCTTGGGCCTACCGGCCCGTCGGGGCGGGTGGAGGGAGTCAATCGGACACGAAGTCTCAGGCATCACGCGTCCGCGCCGAGAGACCGCAGGCTCGGACGGAGTGGGCGACCCCTACAGGATCCCTCCTCAACGCCGGAAGACGAAGAATATAAATCATAAAAACGAGCTGGATATTTCAAAATTTCACTTTTTAACCTTGACGGTGGAGAGGGATCGTAAGTCAGGTGGTCGTAGTGCCCCTGTGTCTCACCGTACTTGTTCCTTCCGTGGCGGGAAAGGAGGTTGACGAAGTAGACGTCGTCCAGGAGAGTCTGGAGACTCTGGGTCTTAGACGGGTTTATCACCTCTCGTCGCACACGTTCCTTCTCACGTAATGAAATACACGCAACTGGATCAGACAAGTCAGGGGTCGAGGGTAAAGTATGTCGTCCGTCTTTCGACACCATGTATATGTGTTACCTTATAATGAGTCGACAACTTTTCTTATGTAAACTTAGTCAAGATTACTCCACCTACTTTGACCTCGGATAATATGTCTCACTTCATTCGGTCTTTCTTTTTGCGGTTATGTCATAGTCAAGTCAAGTCAAGTCAATGAGTCAGCACAGACTGAGAAACGCTGGGGTACTTAGTGTCGTACGGTCCGTAGGGACAGGTAGTGGTTGAGGGCCTCAAGTGAGTTTGAGTGCAGGCAACTCATCTACTACGGTAGGTCGGTAGAGTAGGAGACAGTAGGGGAAGAGGAGGACGGGGATCAGGGAGGGTCGTAGTCTCAGAAAAGGTTACTCAGTTGAGAAGAGTACTCGACCGGTTTCATAACCTCAAAGTCGAAATCGTAGTTAGGAAGGTTACTTGTGGGTCCTGACTAGAGGAAATCCTACCTGACCAACCTAGAGGAACGTCAGGTTCCCTGAGAGTTCCCAAAAGAGGTTGTAGTGTCAAGTTTTCGTAGTTAAGAAACCGCGAGTCGAAAGAAGTGTCAGGTTGAGAGTGTAGGTATGTACTGGTGACCTTTTTGGTATCGGAACTGATCTGCCTGGAATCAGTCGTTTCATTACAGAGACGAAAAGTTATACGATAGATACAACCAGTATTGAAAAGAAGGTTCCTCATTCGCAGAAAATTAAAGTACCGACATCAGTGGTAGACGTCACTAAAACCTCGGGTCTTTTTATTTCAGACTGTGACAAAGGTGACAAAGGGGTAGATAAAGGGTACTTCACTACCGTAGTCTACGGTACTAGAAGCAAAAGACTTACAACTCGAAATTCGGTTGAAAAAGTGAGAGGGGAAACTGAAAGTAGTTCTCCGAAAACTCAAGGAGAAGTGAAAGACGGTATTCCCACCACAGTAGACGTATAGACTCCAATAACTATAAAGAGGACCGTTAGGATTACGTATATATACCTTATATATACAGAGGGACATACACTCTGTTGTTTTCTCTGTGTCTATATATCTTGTCAGAAAACCTGAGAGACCCTCTTCCGTTCCCGCCTCACTATACCCTCTTACCGTAACTTTGTACATTTAATAGTGCACACTTTGCTTAACGGTCAGGTCCAATTTACGTACTATGTCCCACGAGTCCCGACCACGTGACCCTACTGGGTCTCCCTACCCTACCCCTCCCTCTACCCTTCCCCCAAGTCCTACCCCTTGTGTAGATGTGGGTACCGCCTAAGTACAGTCACATACCGTTTTGGTTATGTTATAACATTTCACTTTTTTTGTTTTGTTTTGTTTTGGTTTTTTGAATGGAAACTCCACAAACTGAAGGGACCACCGAGTCGACTATTTCTTAGACGGACGTTACGTCCTCTGGTCCCTAACTAGGGACCCAGTCCTTCTAAGGGAACCTTTTCCCTTACCGTTGCGTGAGATCACAAGAATGGACCTCTTAAGGTACCGGTCTCCTCGGACGACCCTGGGGTCAAGTACCCTAACGTTTCTGAGCCTACACCGACACGTTGATTATGAACCCCAGCCCCCCACCAAATCGCGTAGGACATTGTTGTTTCGGATCCCAGTTAGATCACGACGGAGTTCTCGTCTTCTCCACAGAAAACAAACCGTGCCTCACATAAGAGTTCTCTGTGGGAGGACAAGGGTCGAGGAACCGATACGATAAGGACCCGGTGTCTTTAGAAACCACGACAACCCTCAGATGTTGTCCGGAGTATCACTAGAGTAAACTCCACGAAGTCAACTCACACACCCGTGACGTCGACTCCCTTCAATCTCCTTACTAACAGGTGAAAGGGAGTCAAAGGGGGAAACTCCAAGAGGAAGACAACGTCCCTTCTCTCACCCCACACACACCCACACAATCCCCTTCTTGTGACTGACTTTGACGGGTGGAACCGGTCTGTGGTATCACTGGTACACGACGACGACGACGATTCAGTGAAGTCAGCTCAGGTTGAGACACACTGGGGTATCTGCCATCGGGTGGTCCGAGGTGGTAGGGACCCTAAGAGGTCCGTTCTTGTGACCTCACCCAACGGTAAAGGAAGAGGTTACGTACTTTCACTTTTCACTCTCACTTCAGTGAGTCAACATAGACTGGGAGTGCTGGGGTACCTGACGTCGGGTGGTCCGAGGAGGCAGGTACCCTAAAAGGTTCGTTCTCATAACCTCACCCCACGGTAACGGAAGAGACTCACTGGCACACGTACTCAACAAAATGTTACCCTCCAGGACCATTCATACCTTGATTATTCAGTTGTGGTTGACTTTCTCAAATCCTTTGAGAAGAGTCAAAGGGTTTTCCTCCGTGGTGCACAGGCTGGTGAGGGTCTTAGGAAGAACGACTGTAGACAGAACCGACTTGTTACGCACGTGGTGGTCCTTCCTGAGACTCAGTCTTACTAACCCGTTTCTGTTGGGCCTTTGATTAGGGTAGTGGTATTTTGTGACGTTCGATTCACAGAGAGGACCAAAGGGAATGGGATGACGAGAGGTCATCGTATAACCCGTGGATTACTGAACCCCTCAAGGAGAAAGTCATAGGATAGTAAAACGGAACTATCCTATGGTTTTCTCCTTGAGGGGTCCAGTAATCCACGGGTTATGATGATCTCTAGTCACCTCTTTATTGAGGTCTTTCTTGCTTCCCTACCTCGGTTTCGTTTTTGTTATGGGTGAACACCTACACTGACCACTATCTTCGTTCCAGGTTACGACATTTCTCGTTATAACGTATCCTTGGACCTTACAGTCCAGGTGCTTAGTTCCGTTTATTCTTCACCAGTTTGTTCTCTACCGTTCCCACTTGCAGTTGTAAGATCCTTAGTCGCTTGATTTTACCTGACCTTACCCACGTAAATCGAGTCTACTGATAATATTAATGATGAAACCCGTCCTTAGGGAGTCTTCTTTACCTCATCGGTATTACCAATTTTGTCTGGCTTTACGTCATGAACCTACGTTAGAGTTTTTGCTGTCTTACTAGAGACAAGTAGAGGTTCCGTTTGGTAAGTTATAGTGTCAATAGGTTCAGATACGGGGTTGGTCATTGTGACTTCTTTGACTTCGATTTGCCAAAATACTTCTGGATGTTCTGGAAAATCTTGATTGTGGGTTTTTTCTACAGGAAAAGTAATGTCCCCTGACCTTACGTTTTCATCCTTCAGTTCTTTGTGGACCTTATTGTCCGTTTAAACCGGAACCTTACGCCTTACTTCGTCCCGTTTCTGATTATCTCAAAACGGTTCTTTTACGTGACCAGTATCGTTTGTGGGAGAAGGTTGTTGTGTTCTCTTCTGAGATGTGTACCTGTAGTGGTCTACCAGTTGTGGTTTTAGTCTAACTAATATAAGAAACGTCGGTGTCTACCTCTTCGACATATGTCAGTTGTTTTTGTTCTGGTCCTCGACTGACACCGAGTCTAGTACTTAAGGAATAATGGTTTAAGTCTGAGTTTAACTTCTTTTATCCCTTTTGACGATCTGGTAAGTCCGTACTTGATTTAGTTTAGGGAATACCAATATGTCACCTTCACTCTTTATCTAAATTCCTGGATCTAGACTATCTATCTCACGGGCTACTTGATACCTTACTCCAAGCACTGTAACATGTCCTCTGTCCCTAGTTCTGGTAGGGGTACCTTTTCTTTACGTTTTTTCGTTTTACCGACAGACTCCTCCGGAATGTTTATCGACACTTTTCTTCTGTCCACTTTTCGTTTCCTCTTTTCCTTTTTATATTCATAGACTTACGTCTCAAGGTTTCTTATCGTTCTTCTCTATTCTTTCGGAAGGAGTCGCTAGTTACGTTTCTTTATCTCCTTTTGTTGTCTTACCCTTTCTGATCTCTAGAGAAGTTCTTTTAATCTCTATGGTTCCCTTGTAAAGTNATTTCCTGTCTTTACCATACCTGGATTGTCTTCGTCTTCTATAATTCTTCTCCACCGTTCTTATGTGTCTTCTTGACACGTTCTTTCTAGAAGTGCTGGGTCTATTAGTACTACTACACTAGTGATTAGATCTCGGTCTGTAGAACCTAACACTTCAGTTCACCCGGAATCTTTCGTAGTGATGCTTGTTTCGATCACCTCCACTACCTTAAGGTCGACTCGATAAAGTTTAGGACTTTCNCCTTTTGAGTCGTCACCGGTGTCCTGACCTTTTCCAGTCAAAAGTAAGGTTAAGGTTTCTTTCCGTTACGTTTTATTACGAGTTTGATGACGTTAACGTGAGTAAAGTGTACGATCATTTCACTACGAATTTTAAGAGGTTCGGTTCGAAGTCGTTATGCACTTGACACTTGAGGGACTACAAGTTCGACCAAAATCTTTTCCGTCTCCTTGGTCTCTAGTTTAACTGTTGTAGACGACCTAGTACCTTTTTCGTTCTCTCAAGGTCTTTTTGTAGATGAAGACGAAATAATTGATACGGTTTCGGAAACTGACACATCTAGTGTTATTTGACACCTTTTAAGACTTTCTCTACCCTTATGGTCCGGTGGACTGGACGGAGAACTCTTTAGACATACATCCAGTCCAGTCCTTCGTTGTCAATCTTGACCTGTACCTTGTTGTCTGACCAAGGTTTATCCTTTTCCTCATACAGTTCCGACATATAACAATGGGACGAATAAATTGAAGATACGTCTCATGTAGTACTCTTTACGACCTGACCTTCTTTGTGTTCGACCTTAGTTCTAACGGCCCTCTTTATAGTTATTGAAGTCTATACGTCTACTGTGGTGGGAATACCGTCTTTCACTTCTCCTTGAGTTTTCGGAGAACTACTTTCAGTTTCTCCTCTCACTTTTTAAACCGAATTTCGAGTTGTAAGTCTTTTACTTCTAGTACCGTAGGTCAGGGTAGTGAAGTACCCTTTATCTACCCCTTTGTCACCTTTGTCACAGTCTGAAATAAAAAGACCCGAGGTTTTAGTGACGTCTACCACTGACGTCGGTACTTTAATTTTCTGCGAATGAGGAACCTTCTTTTCAATACTGGTTGGATCTATCGTATAACTTTTCGTCTCTGTAATGACGGCTGATTCCAGGCAGATCAGTTCCGATACCAAAAAGGACACCAGTACATACCTACACTCTCAACCTGACACTTCTTCCGACTCGCGGCTTCTTAACTACGAAAACTTGACACTACAACCTCTTCTGAGAACTCTCAGGGAACNACTGGTTGGATCTATCGTATAACTTTTCGTCTCTGTAATGACGTCTGATTCCAGGCAGATCAGTTCCGATACCAAAAAGGACACCAGTACATACCTACACTCTCAACCTGACACTTCTTCCGACTCGCGGCTTCTTAACTACGAAAACTTGACACTACAACCTCTTCTGAGAACTCTCAGGGAACCTGACGTTCCTCTAGGTTGGTCAGGTAAGATTTCCTCTAGTCGGGACCCTAAAGAGACCTTCCTTGCTACGATTTCCACTTCGAGGTCATGAAACCGGTGGAGTACGCTTCACAACTGAGTAACCTTTTCTGAGACTACGACCCTCCCTAACCCCCGTCCTCCACTTCCCCTACTGGCTCCTACTCTACCGACCTACCGTAGTGACTGAGCTACCTGCACTCAGACTCACTTGAGGTCCTCTACCACTACCTGTCCCTCCGGTCCACACGACGCTAAGTACCCCAGTGTTTCTCATTCTGTGCTGACTCGTTGACTTGACTTGACTTGACGAGAGGTGGACCCCAAGGACAGGGTTATTTGAGAGAACGAAACAGTCGTGTACACAGAGGAGCCTGTCAAGTAAAGACTCACAATCTCATTCTCGGGTCAGAACCCGGGACTAACCCCCAGCCCCACCCACAGGGGGAAGGACGTTGTTTACCGCTCAGAGAAGAAACGACACTGACTGTAGGACTGGTGAACCCCATGAACCCCTGATCGAACGGACGACTACCTGGTCTGGTCACCGGTGTTGACCTGGGAAAAAAGGGACCAGAGGAGGACTACGTCTGTTGATCGGTCTCACGGGTCTGACCCATTCCTTGTTCTCTGAAATAACTGGAGAACGGAGGGGAGAGAGAAAGGAGAGAAATTGAGAAGGATAGGATACAAAAAAAAGATCATGGGACCAGAACCTGCGTCCTAAGACCATCTTTTCGGAGTCGGACTCGACTCCTAACCTCCGACTAGTGGAGGAGAACCGTCCCTTGAGCTTAAGACCAAGACAAGACAAGACCAGACCAAAGACCATCCCGGCTTAAGGTCAAAAGGGAAGAGAACCTCCGAGTCCTATTTTAGGGAATTACGGACTCATAGACGTTCTCTATAGTCTGTCCGGTGGGTAAAACGAGGGAGAGGGTGGAGGAGGGAAGAAGGAAGTTGGACCGAAGGAAAAGAGGGAAACTTTAGAAACTTCTGGCCTCTATAAAAGTGAATGAGACAATCATGAACCTAGACTTCAAGATACAGAGATGTCCTACAAAAGACTCTCTGACATTAGAACATAAATTCCCTCACAGACTAATCCTGACGGTCCAGATACATACACAAAATGTGAGATACAAGACACAACATTAAACACTACCGGTAAACCGAAACACACCGGTTGTAAACCAAATCTGGACAACGGTAAAACAATCTTGAACTAAAAGAAAGGGACGCGGAACTCTGGTCCCGGGAGTCCTTGTGAATACATGCAGTAGAGATTGAGGACTCTGACTCCTTTTTACCCTTCTTCTGAAATTTTCAAAATAAATGAGGTTAATAATAAATATTTGATCATGTAAAATATGACATTATAGATTAAGTACTGATTCAAATCTTTACTTCGATCTAGAGTGCAACATATACAGACTTATACACAGAGAGAACCATACAGAAACAGAGACCTATTATGAATTAATAAATTAACCGAATTTTTTATATTCACGAATGTTTCGTTTGTTAAGATTTAATTCGATTTACTTAAGACCTAAGGAAACTTAACCCTTTATAAGTCATAATTCAATTATGGACCAAAAAGTTTGGTAGTTATTCATATTATGAAGTAACATGGATCCAAACTTCACTTTACTTCACTTCAGCGAGTCAGCACAGGTTGAGAAACGTTGGGGTACCTGACATCGGAGGGTCCGAGGAGACGGGTACCCTAAAAGGTCCGTTCTTGTGACCTCACCCAACGGTAAAGAAAGAGGTCCTCTAGAAGGGTTAGGTCCCCAACTTGGACCCCGAGGCCGAAACATCCGTCTACGAAATGGTAGACTCGGTGGTCCCTTCGACATGGATCCAAATGATCTTCAGTTTATTCTGACATAAGACAATGTTTAAACAGTCGGTCTTTACATGGAGTAACACCTTTTATGAAATCCCTTTGATTCTACACAAAAGTCATCTTCTTCAATATTTTTTAATGACTTTTCTTAATATGTACTAATCCTAAAAGATTTTAACCTAATTTTAAGTAACCCATTCACCTAAAGTAATCCTTACTGAGTCAATATCCTTTTGACCAATTTTGGTTGATCCAGGTTCTACCACCTTAACTGAAACTGACCTGAAACTCGGAGACATACATGTAGGTAACATTCTATAGTCGTCCGATTCACTGTATGGGTAGTCGTAACCGATCTAGACTGACTTACAAGATTTGGGAAAACTAAAAAACCTGTTTTAAAGGATTTAGTTTAAGATAATCAAGAAAACTGGAGATCGATGGAAACCCTACGAAGTTTCCCGGGGACTTTGTAGGGTTTCTCTCTACAATTTAATTAACCCAAATAAACTAACCAATTTAATGTACCCTTTATAATAGTCTATTCATTATTTAGGAGAGTCCAATATAACGTACTATTCATATTGATTATATCTATAGGATCTTTAATATACCTAAAGGATTTTCAGACTGTACAAGACCATAAGATTCCTCTTCGGACTACTGAAATGTTTCCAATTGTCTTCTTGACTTGACCATTTATACCAATATTGAAAATACCAAAGATAGACTTTTCACCCAAACTTAGACACAAAAGACCCTCATCCCTTTTGGAAGGGGAGTTTGATTAATACTGTTATTAAACCATTTTAATGTGAAATATTTGTCTACCTTTGTAGATAGAACAGATGGACTGGTGAAGTCTCTAACCTTTGAGAATCCGAAGGTCATTGAAATAGTCTATTCAATTCTTCCAATACAATGATTGTTCATGTCTTTAAAGTTCCTTAAAAATTCTGGAACTTTTCTCTCCTTAAGTGTATCTAAACAATCCACTTTAGACACTATTCGGAAACCGTTTTGAAAGGATAGGGACTTTCCAAAACAAACTTTTCAAGTCGGACTCTGAGATATTTTCAAAGTCGTTTCATTTTTGAGATGCTAGTCAATACCAATATATATAGAAGTCCGGTTCAAATAACTCTGGTCTGGATAAAGTGTTTGTTTGATCAGAATTAAACCAATATAAACCATTTTTACTCCCACTAAAATCCCTCTTTTCCTACAAAGTTACTTACAATTTAGGGTCAAACAATTATTTCCAGACATAGATGATTCTAAGTAAAGGACCTATCAAGAAACGATAATCCCATATAATTAAATTTTAAATTAACTTAATAATTTTCTATGGGATTTAAACAAAGACTTCGAATAAAGTCATTGGATAGAAACCTGTTTCTAGTCTACGGAGTGTTGGGTGTTTGTCCTGACCTTTTTCTGTATTAAATTCTCTGACAGAGGTTGGACCTCCCTTCCTGGAAAAATAGTCTCCTCTTTGACATGATGTGGTCCTACTCTTTTTCTGTAGTCTTTATTTGTCGAACGGGTTCTACGACCTGGACTAAACATATTAGTAAATATTACAAAAGAACTGAAGAACCTGGAAATGTATATTTAGTTTATAAAAAAACAGTATCCGTACTAGGATACGATCAAAACCTTTAGTTAGGTCAACAACCCTAACACCGGTTAATGGACACACACCAAGACCCAATGGAACCACTTAAAGAGATGAGGTTACGAGTTTAACCAACCGGGACTTCTGTAAATGAAATTTTCCTTTCAATATCAGTACATATCCAGTGATAACTATAATGATCTACTCTAGGGGAGTGGACCGGTTATTTCGGACGAGACTGGGACCAGTACTTGAACTCAAAAGAAGATAATGATTTCGAGTCAATCTCGTTGTTCGTTTCAAAGTCGTTTCCTTTTTTTAGAGGGAGTTAATACCCTACCTAAATATATCTATTGTGGTCCGATACCGTTAAATCCAAATTTCAGTGGAGATACAACCCTTCTTAATATAATATGATTACTATTAGTCAGATTTTTGTGATCTTTTGACCCGAAACACGGAATATCTGTCACGGTTATATGTTAAAGGGATCTTCTATTTCTAATGTCTTATCAGATTCAGTCTACTGGACCCTATATGACGACGATGATTCAGTGAAGTCAGTACAGACTGAGACACTGGGGTATCTACCGTCGGGTGCTCCGAGGGGGCAGGGACCCTAAGAGGTCCGTTCTTGTGACCTCACCCAACGGTAAAGGAAGAGGTTACCCACTTTCACTTTGGCGAGTCAGCACAGGCTGGGAATCGTTGGGGTACCCGACGTCGGATGGTCCGAGGAGGAATGACCCGATGTAGATTACCTTCGAGAATCGAATTAAGAATGAATACTGAAATGATTATGACAACCGATACAATAAACATAAAGCGGACAAAATGTTTTAACGACTAAGAATGTGACGGTAACCTCTTCCTTTACCGTTGAGTAAGGTCATTAGAACGGACCTTTTAGGGTACCTACCTCCTCGGACCGTCCATGTCAGGTACCTAAGTGGTTTTCAGTCTGTGTTGACTCGCTGACGTGAAAGTGTAAAAGTGAAAGTGTGATCCTCGTTTGGAACCTCTTCCTTTACCGTTGGATGAGGTCATAAGAACAGACCTCTTGGGTTACCTGTCTCCTCGGACCGTCCGTTGTCAGTACCCCAACGTTTCTCAGTCTGTCCTGACTCGCTGATTTGTCGTTGTTGGTACGGTCTACACACTGACTCAGAGACTACTTTATTATGTATCAACGTATACTCTAGTTACTACCATTGTCACATTGAGATCTATGGTCTTCTTCGTCATTCTCCCTTACAAAGGGACCTACCTTTCCGATCATTCTGTCCACCAGGTCTCTTAAAACCTATGTTAAAATACCCGATCAAGTCATTGTCGTGTAACTTACCGGACAGTCGTTTTAGAAACAGTCTGGACTTTTACTCGTAAGAGTGGTGGCACCATACTTTACCAGTACTTTACGGGGGGATGGGGGTTTAGTACCAGTTCAAATACTGGTTCCTCCTTGGGACGGTTGACCTTTAACCGTGAACGGTAAATGGAGAAGTTTCTAATTTAGCACCGGTGACGTCGACGACTGGAAGTTAAGGGAACTTTCCTTAAGTCCCATTTTTAGTCATTATTCCGTGAGACACGATACCCTTTTTGAACACTTGTCCGGAAGTCTATCAATCTAGAAAAGTCCTCTTCTAAAATACTCAGGGTCAAGAATATAGAAGAGTATGGATCTCTTTGAGACTGTAGTAAATCCCACTGTAGACGTAACCGATAATTCCTCTTATAATGTTAATTTTCAGTTCTATCTCATCGATACCAAGTCTGTAGGTTCCTTTATTGATCCACTGTGATACCTACGTTAAAGTCTGATCAGGAAGATGACGATTTTCGAACTCAAAAGACTCAACACAGTCCGAACCTACGGCGACTTGTAAAAGTGTTGTTACAGACGACCGTCGATCATTGACGTTGGAATGAAAAATATTTTGATCTGTTGACCGATGGACCGATGTTCAAAGGGACTTCACGGTCAACCTGACCCAAAGTCCGGTTAAGAAGACTTTTCTTTACTCTAAAAATAACAGATAATTTTAAGGTCAACAGTGAAAAGATTGATGAACATTAACCCACACAATGTGGTTTTACCGTTTGGTTCCATAACTCTAAAATTAGTAGTTCTGAGTCTAGATTCTGAACCTTGAGTCTTTATGAAGATAAAGGTACAGATAAGAGGTTTGACTCCGTCAGGACACGGGACAAAACTATCCTTAAATAGTCTCAGTATCAACGGGTCAAAAGGCTTAATTTTGACTCGTCCTGAGGCACCCCGAGACCTCATGTCTAGGTAAGAGACAAGGGGCAAAGAACAAACATCCTATATCCGAAGTAAGTCGGAGGAAGTGGAAGGGACTCAGGGTTTCCCGTCTAATTTTGTCAACGACTAGTACCTTCCCTCCCCTTTGTTTTTTATTTCTTCCTCGTTAGTTCACTACCATACCGGAACTACGACCCAGGACCAAGGACGAGTTCTTTATGTGTATTGTTACAGAAACTCAAGAAGACGTCTTGACCCCGGGGGTTGGACCACTTCCTACCATTGAAGTCCGACTCGTGTTCTAAGGACCTCGTGACGAGAGAACGGAGTGATGGTAATCTTCTTTCAGTGTGTGGGACGTCGGGAGTGGAGTTTACAACGGAAGACAAAGGCCCCGGGTCACTACTGGTAGAACAATCCGGAGGTTTGTCCTCCGGATAAAGTAGACAGACAAAGTAGAGAATGTCCCGGGTTGTCAAAGTTCAATTTAACGACAAGGATGTTCCCACTTACGACCAAAGTCCGTGTCTTATGAAACTGAATCTATTCTATCTCTCTGAAGACGAGATGATCCGTCCGGTCCGAATCGGGTACGTATCGTCCTTTTTCAATGTCTTCTTTCTCTGGAGGTGGTTTAAGGGTTCTTCATAGAACTCATGGTTGGGAGAACCCCCCTCAACAATCCCCTTCGTGTGACTGACTTTGACGGGTGGGACCGGTCCGTGGTATCATTGGTACACGTACTCAACAAAATGTTGTCCTCCAGGACCATTCCTTGTGCCTTGATTATTCGGTGGTGGTTGACCTTCAAAACTTGAAAGCTTGACAACACAACCTCTTCTGAGAACTCTCAGGTAACCTGACGTTCCTCTAGGTTGGTCAAGTAGGATTTTCTTTAGTCAGGACTTATAAGTAACCTTCCTGACAACGACTTCGACTTTGAGGTTATGAAACCGGTGGTCTACGCTTCTTGACTGAGTGACCTGTTTCTGGGACTACAACCCTTTCCAACTTCCGTCCTCCTCTTCCCCTGTTGTCTCCTACTCCACCAACCTACCGTAGTGACTGAGTTACCTGTACTCAAACTCATTCGAGACTCTCAACCACTACCTATGCCATCGGACCGCACGACGTTAGTACCCCAGTGGTTCTCAGTCTGTGCTGACTCGCTGACTTGACTTGACTTGACTCTGTCCTGAATCACTGATTTGTTGTTGTTACAAACCCTCCTCATAAGGTCTATAAAAGTCAAGTCAAGTCAGTGAGTCAACACAGGCTGAGAAACGCTGGGGTACTTAGCGTCGTACGGTCCGGAGGGACAGGTAGTGGTTGAGGGCCTCAAGTGAGTCTGAGTGTAGGTAGCTCAGTCACTACGGTAGGTCGGTAGAGTAGGAAACAGTAGGGGAAGAGGAGGACGGGGATCAGGGAGGGTCGTAGTCTCAGAAAAGGTTACTCAGTTGAGAAGCGTACTCCACCGACCAGGCGACCTCTTCCCTTACCGTTTGGTGAAGTCATAAGAACGGAACTCTTGGGGTACTTGTCATACTTTTCCGGTCTATAAAATCCCTTCCCTACTCCTAAAGGTCTTTAACCCTGTCGATGGATGAAAACTGGGATACCAACCGGAACTTTGACAGTCCCATGGTCCTCAACACAATAAATCGAACGACTACACAATATTACCCTCAACCGAATAGTCGGTAGAACCTAGTACAGGAACCCGTTACAGTTAAAAAATTTCCGATACAGGACGGAGGAAGAACAAAGTGAAGGAAGAGAATAGGAGGTCCAGTGGAGTTGTTTTTGGTATTTGTCGAGTCCACGAAACCCTTCGTTTCCAGGAACACTTTTCTCGGACGTCCGTTCAAGGAAGACGAAACCGTTTGGTTTTTACGGGTTCCATTCTCCCCTTCATTTCTGTTTTTAGACGTTTGTAGAATTCGATGGTTTATCAGTGTCAGGGGGGTTCCATTCTCTATCCACCTCCGTACACGACCCATCTCACACCGTTTTCTTTCCTACGGACAGTTGTGGATAGGGGGTCGATGACTGTTATTCTTGAAACCTCAGGAAAAGGAAAGAGAGAGAAGGAAGGATCGAGGCAACCCCGCCAATGGTCCTCCCGGAAGTGTTGAGGTCAACCAACTATGGAGAGACACAGATTTAGTCCGGAGGAGTAGAGACAGGTTCAGATAACGACTTTAGAGTTAGGTAAGAGTACTTTCAGTCAAGAGTGCTATACGTGTAAACGGGTAAGGGACGGAGTCACTGAGAAATCGAGAATAAAAGATCGGTAAAGGTCTCGTCGTGGTCCCACAAAGTGGAAGTCATGGACACAAGGACGACAGGGGAGCTAATCTCTCCGTTGAATAGATCGGTGTAAGTTTTCAGTGACAAAAAAAAAAATTTAACTTCCTATTAACAAAATGTCTTAAAAACAACAAAAGACAGTTTGGAGTTGTACTTAGTCGGTGTCCATATGTTCATATAGGGGAGGGAAAACTTGGAGGAGGGTAGAGGGAGGGGTAGGGTAGGGAGATCCGACTATGTCTCGGGGACAAACTCAAAGGACTCGGTATGTCGTTTAAGGATAACCGATAGATAAAGTGTATTCCATTACATTCAAAGGTACAATGAGAAAAGTATGAAGAGTGGGAGAGGAGGGAAGAGGGGTACAGGTATTCAGATAAGAGATACAGACAAAAAGGTAAGGACGGGACATTTATTTAAGAAGTCATGGTAAAAAGATCTAAGGTATATATACGTAATCTTATGCTATAAATAGAAAGAGAAAGACTGAATGAAGTGAGACATATTATCCAAGATCCGAGTAGGTGGAGTAATCTTGACTGAGTTTACGTAAGGAAAATACCGATTCTAAGGTGACACATATACATGGTGTTGAAGAAATAGGTAAGTAGACAGTTACCTGAGATCCAACGAGGGTACAAGATCGATAACATTTATCACGACGTCACTTGTAACCCCATGTACACAGAAAAAGTTAAAACCAAAGGAGTCCCATATACGACATATACGGATCCTCACCCTAACGACCCAGTAGACCACCAAAATAAGGATCACAAAATTCCTTGGAGGTATGGTAGAAGGTATCACCGACATAGTTAAATGTAAGGGTGGTTGTCACATTCTCGTAAGGGAAAGAGGTATGGGAGAGGTCGTAAATAACAAACATCTGAAAAACTACTACCGATAAGACATTTCAGTGATAAAAATTTTTACTTCAGAAAGACAGTGACTCAGGTTCGAACGAGACGAACGACGTGTCATCCGGTTACTTAGTCTCTACTCCACAATTCCGTTCCTGATACTGAAAAAAGTCTTTCGGTCATCTGACTCTTTTAAAGAGTTTTATTGGTTTTCGTCATTTTTCGTTTCCAATTTCAATTTCTTTGTCTAGGTTGTAGCCCAGTCTTAACCGAGAAGGAACATTATAAAGAAAGACGGGGGGGAACAATGTCTGAAAGAAAACCTTAGGGGTGGACACGGGACATGGATAAAGAGTCGTTGTCGGTGTGAATCCCAAGGATGAAACGTATAAAAGAAGGGGTTGGTCTTACACTCTTCTTGTACAAAACTTCTGGATCGTCTACTGTCCGTATGTCACCCACACGTTACCAATAACCACTATTACAAGGGAACACCTAGTCCCTCCCAGATGACCCCTTTCGTCACCATTTTAGGAAGACTAAAGAAGACGGAAGGGAGGAAGGAGTGGGACGGGGTACAAACCTTTGGACAAAACAAATCTTCCGAATCGATCCTTAAACGATCGGGTTTGTCTGACATTCCATTTCCCATTTCGAGGTCGAAGAACAGGAAATAGGAGTACTTTTAATCCTCCCTTCCTATGTCTTTCTCTTTCGAATTTGTTTTCGAATTTCTCATTCCCGGTACCAGTTAACGACAAAATTAAAAGTATAATTTTATAACAACTCCACAGTCGATCAGGTTGACGGGAAACCCCAATCCCTCTTTCAGAGCGGAACCCTGACCTGTCCACCTTGGGCAGGATTGTGAAAAGTATTATATATTTCACCCTAGAGTGAGAAGATAGACATCATCACTTAACAAAGAATAGGAGAAACCCCTTCGTCACTTACAAAAACAAGACCACAGTAATCGACTTCTAAGTGACTGACTATACGCTAGAATAGACGAATCACCGTGTCTTCCAAGATAAAAGGGGAGTACGGAGGGTTGTGGACAAAGAAATCCATTTTACGGTTACCACCCCATACCCACAAAATTCCTCAAGACTCGTCAAATCCACCACCAATTTGGAAGGGACCATCGAGTCAACCGTTTCTCAGGTGGACGTTACGTCCTCCGGGGTCAAACTTAGGACCCAACCCTTCAAGAGGACCTCTTCCCTATCCGATGGGTGAGATCAAAAGAACCCGAAGGGACCACCGAGTCCGACATTTCTTAGATGGACGTCACACCCTTTGGACCCAAACTAGGGACCCAACCCTTCTAGGGGACCTCCTCCCGTACCGTTGGGAGAGATCATAAGAACGGATCTCTTAGGAGTACCTGTCCCCTCGGTCCCCCTGGCTTCAAGTACCCCAACATTTCTCAGTTTGTACTGACTCGTTGATTCGAATCGTGTCGTGTAGGGGTTTGTCGTCGGTAGATACTCCTAAGACCACCACCGTTCGTAATAAAACCTTAGGAGGGAGATCGAATAATCGTGAACCTATTTCGGAACAGGTGATCCACCAAACGTGTACTTGACTCTTTGGAGTCCGATTCTTCGATGAGTCTATCCCTACGTCGGGGAGGATGGTCGTACTTGTGTGTCGACGGGATCTCCCGGGTCCTAGATCGGGACGGGTGATCAAGTAGTAGTGATCAATACCTGAAGACCCCGATGGGACGATCAACGACCCTGGATCGGGACAGGTGGTCCCCTAGTTGAGGTCCTGTGTGTCCCCGGACATCGGTCTCTGAGTCCCTGAACAGACGGGTAGTCGTCCGACTGTAATGGTGTCCCTCGGGAAGGTCCCACGGTTTGTGTGGTTGATAGTCCGACTATGGTCGAGGTTCTGTGGAATCTTAGGAGTCGGTCGACGGGACCCTAGGTCGGGGTGATTGGTCACCCAGTCGTGATCCACACTCTGTAGAGTCTGGGGTGTCGGTCGACATGACCCTTACCTGTTGTGGGTAGTTGTACAGTTGTGATCTAGGTGAAGAGGGTGGGGGAGTCGGAAACTGAGACCTTGGGTCAAAGTGAGTGGTCACCCGGTCGTGATTGGACCCCTTGGTCCCGACGTATCGGTCAGTGAAACACTGGGTCGGGGTGGGTGGTCGTCGGTCGTCAGACACGTTTCATCCCGGACCGTTGGTCGGTCTGGTCCCTGGTCGGTGTACATGGTCTGTTGGGTTTCATCAATCGGATGGTGTTGTCTTCCCGGTGTCGGGTGTTTCCTTTGTGGGTATTTCACATATCTAGACCACTCATCTCCTCACACGACTACCCTCCGTATCCCGTAGAGGATGTTTTCCGGTAAAGAGATTCTGACCTTTTATTTTAATTGAATGGTTTGTGTACCTTTATTTTTATTGTTCAATCCACCTCAATTCTCTGTCTCTTTATTCAAGGTTTACTTCCTTCTTCTATTTTGGGGTCTTCTTCTTGATTCACTACACCTCTATTCGTTAGACGACCTATTTCTCAAGTTCCATTACAAACATTTTTACGAGTTTCTTGAACCCTCTTCTTATCTGTTTGACTTATTCTCTATCTTAAAAAATTTTAAATGAAAAATAATTTCATATCAACTTGATGTTACACAATTGATAACGACATGTTATTATTTGTTTGAGTCAATATATATATATATGTATAAATATATACAAGAGAGATATATTTAATACCGAATAGTACCTTATAACTTATATCAAGGGACACGATATCCCATCCTGGGACAACAAATAGGTAAAAGACATATTATCAAACGTAGACGATTAAGGTTTGAGGAAGAGACTGTGAGAAGTCTGAGGGAACGGGGACTTTTCGTGGTCAGATAAGGCACAGCGACTAAAACAGGAGACAGAGTATCTATCCAAGTAAACACAGTATAAAGTATAACGTGTATATTCACTATAGTACAGTATAAACAGGAAAACTGAATGAAGTAAATCATATTATTAGGAATCAACGTAGACACAACGATGTTTACCGTGATTAAACAACAAAAAAATACCAATTCATTTAAGATAACACAAAATAGGTAAGTAGACAACTACTTGTAAAAATAGGTAAGTAGACAACTACTTGTAAATCCAACAAAGGTACAGAAACCTATGACACTTATTACAACGGGACTTGTAGTCCTACGTACATAGAAAAACTTAATACCAAAACAGGTCTACATACGGGTCCTCACCTCAACGACCTAGTATACCAATAAGATAAAAATCAAAAGACTCGTTTGAGGTATGACAAAAGGTGTCACCGATAGAGTTGAATGTAAGGGTGGTTACCACATCTTTACAAGGGAAACTATCTGTCTTAAAAATTTGACTCTCAATCTTTTATATTTTTTCTTGACTTATCTTGATTTATGTTATTGACTTTATTTTTTTATTGATTTTCCTTCGTTGTCATTTAATCTACTATGTCTCCTTACCTAATCACTTGACTTTTGTGTCATCACCTTTATTAAAGTTTGACTTATGTTTTTTCTTATTTTTCTTCACTCCTGTCAAATTCCCTGGAGAGTTTGCTGTAGTTTGTATGATTATAAGTGAAATATCTCTAGAGTCTTCCTCTTCTCTATCTCCTTCCCAGTCTCTAGTATAAACTTCTGTATTATCAACTTTCGAAGGGATTGGTCCTTTTCTTTTATCTGTGCGTCCTAGTTCTTCATGTCTCTCAAGGTTTGTCCTAGTTGTATTAGGACCACAACAAAAACGACATGTCGTTTGTCTGAGTCAATATACACACACATATATATATATGTGTGTGTATATATATAAACGATGTATAGTTAATGTCGAATAGTGTCCTATAACTCATATCATATCTATATCTATATCTCGAAGAATTACAAGTCGACGTGTCTTAAATTAGTTAGACTAAAGCTATAACTGGCAGACCACTGCAGGTACACAGCTCAACAGAGAACACAACAACCTTTTCCTACAAACGATACTGGTCACATCAGAGAACCGTTTTGAGACAATCGAAAACGGGACGGAGCAAACCATGAGGTTCCGGTTTGAACGGATAATAAGGTCCATAGAGAACTGAAAGATACAAACGTAAGGTCACGGGATTTACTTTTCCTGACAAAAAAAAAACCACAATCAAGATCTTCCAGAATATCCAGAAGTGTCTTGGTAAGTTAATGTCGAGGAAACCGTAATCACAAACCCCGTATCTGAACCTAATAACACTATTACTTACCAAAGGAACCTTTACTTGGGTGTGGTAAGACAACAAAAACTCTAACGTGGGTTCATGAAGTAAAACCTGAGAAAGTAACTGACACTCCCGATGAGGTAAAGAAGATTCCCTAAGAACGGGTACCATCATCTATATTACCAGTAGACTTAATTTAAGTGGGTAAGGGTAGGTAAAATCAAGTGACTAAGACTTTTACAACCACAAGTGAAAACGGTAGAGAACAAACTGGTGAAGGTTAAATGGAACCAAGTACCTGGATTGTAAGATCCAAGGATACGTTATAATAAGAAATGTCGTAACCTGAAGTAAAAGTGGTGGTCCGTGTAGGTTTTAACCCACAGCAAAGTCGAAACCGAGTGGGAAAAGTAAGAAAGACCTCGATAAAGAGACAAGAAGAGGTCATCGTATAACCTGTGAATGACTGGACCCCACCCACCCGAGTAGAAAGTCCCAGTATGGGAAGACGGAAAAGTATGACAAGTACCCCAAGAGTTCCGTTCTTACGACTACGCCAAACGGTAAGGGTATTCGGAGAATAGGAAGAGGTACTCTCCCGTCTGTCTGACTTTTGGTGTCAGTGTCTTTGATTGGTTAGATTAGTGTACCTGGTGTCGGAACAGATTGAGTTACTTTGATACTCGGTACGGCACATCCCGGTGGGTTCTACCTGTCCAGTACCACCTCTCAAGACTGTTTTACACTAGGTGACCTCTTCCCTTACCGTTTGGCGAAGTCATAAGAACGGAACTCTTGTGGTACTTGTCATACTTTTCTGTTTTTCTATACTGTGACTTTTTACTTGAGGGGTCCAGCCAACCACAGTTTATACGATGACCTCTAGTCACCTCTTATTGAGGTCTTTCTTACTTCTCTACTTCGGTTTCGTTTTTGTTGTGGGTCAACACCTACACTGACCACTACCTTCGTTCCAGGTTACGACATTTCTCGTTTTAACGTATCCTTGGACCTTACAGTGCAGGTACTTAGTTCCATTTAACTTTCACCAGTTTGTCCTCTACCGTTCTCACTTGCAACTGTAAAATCCTTAGTCACTTGAATTTACCTGACCTTACCCACTTAAATTGAGTCTACTGGTAATATAGATGATGACACCCGTTCTTAGGGAATCTTCTTTACCTCATCGGGAGTATCAGTTGTTTCTCAGGTTTTACGTCATAACCTACGTTAGAGTTTTTGCTGTCTTACTAGAGACAAGGAAAGGTTCCGTTTGGTAAGTTATAGTACTATTAGGTTCAGATACGGGGTTGGTCATTACGACTTCTTCGACTTCAACTTACCAAGATACTTCTGGATGTTTTGGAAAATCTTGATTTAGGGTTTTTCTACAGGAAAAGTAATATCTCCTGACCTTACATTTTCATCCTTCAGTTCTTTGTGGACCTCATTGTTCGTTTAAACCGGAACCTCATGTCTTACTTCGTCCCGTTTCCGATTATCTCAAGACGGTTCTCTTACGTGACCAGTATCGTTTGTGGGAGAAGGTTGTTGTGTTCTCTTCTGAGATGTGTACCCGTAGTGGTCTACCAGTTGTGGGTTTAGGCTAACTAATATCAGAAACGTCAGTTTCTACCTTTTCAAGATCTGTCAGTCGTTTTTGTTCTGACCCTCGACTGACACCAAGTCTAGTACTTGAGGAATAACGGTTTAAGTCTGACTTTAACTTTTTTCATCCCTTTTTGTGATCTGGTAAGTCCATACTAGATTTAGTTTAGGGAATGTTAATACGTCACCTTCACTCTTTATCTAAATTCCCTGATCTAGACTATATCACGGACTACTTGATACCTACCTCTAAGTACTGTGACATGTCCTTTGTCCTTAGTTCTGGTAGGGGTTCCTTCTTTTACGTTTTCTCGTTTTACCGACAGACTCCTCCGGAATGTTTATCGACACTTTTTTTCTCTTCGTTTTTCGTTTCCTCTTTTCCTTTCTATATAGGTAAACTTATGCCTCAAGTTTCTTATCGTTCCTCTCTATTCTTTCGGAAGGAGTCACTAGTCACGTTTCTTTATCTCTTGTTATCTTACCCTTTCTAATCTGTAGAAAAGTTCTTTTAATCCCTATGGTTCCCTTGTAAAGTACGTTTCTACCCGAGTCATTTCCTGTCTTTACCACACCTGGATTGTCTTCGTCTTCTATAATTCTTCTCCACCGTTCTTATGTGTCTTCTTGATATGTCTTTTTCTAGAATCACTGGGTCTATCGGTGTCACAACACTAGTGACTGTATTTCGATCTGTAGGACCTTACACTTCAGTTCACCCGGAATCCCTCGTAGTGATGTTTGTTTCGATGACCTCCATTACCTTAAGGTCAACTCGATAAAGTTTAGGACTTTCTACAACGACACTTTCACGACGTGAGTTATACGGTCGTTTACACCTTTGGAGTCATCACCGGTGTCCTGATCTTTTCCACAAAAGTAAGGTTAGGGTTTCTTTTGTTACGGTTTCTTGCGAGTTTGATGCCGTGTTATCCTGAGTAGAGTGTACGATCATTTCATTACGAGTTTTAAGAGGTTCGGTACGAAGTCGTTATGCACTTAACACTTGAAGGTCTACAAGTTCGACGAAAATCTTTTCCGTCTCCTTGGTCTCTAGTTTAACGGTTGTAGGCGACCTAGTAGTTTTTTCGTTCTCAAGGTCTTTTTGTAGATAAAGACGAAATAAGTGATACGGTTTCGGAAACTGACATACCTAGTGTTATTTGACACCTTTTAAGACTTTCTCTACCCTTATAGTCTGGTGGACTGGATGGAGAACTCTTTGGACATACGTCCAGTCCTTCGTTGTCAATCTTGACCTGTACCTCGTTGTCTGACCAAGGTTCTTCCTATTCCTCATGTAGTTCCGACATATAACAGAGGGACAAATAAATTGAATACTACGTAGAGTGCTACGTCTCATGTAACGGCCCCAGGTCGGGGGCGTCCTAGGTCCCCTTGGACTTCCTTTTTGCCGCAGTCGCTAACTAAATCTCTCTCTATTCCTTTCTTATAATATCTACTCTTTTGTCTCCTCTCTTTCTCCGACTATAAGGAACCAAATGTATCTTTCGGTTATTTTGAAGCTCTGTTCTTCAAACGGGACAAGTGCCTCCGGTGTCCACCGAAGGGCCAGAGGACTCCCTCACTTCTACGTCTTACAGAAGGACAAGTCCAGAATCTTTGGGCCCGTCTATTCACTTGCGTCCCTCGGAGATACGAGGTTGTCTAGTCGGACTTTTTCTTTCATTCTCTATTTTTTTCTCTTTTTTCTTTTTGTGCCCCACTGGTTCGAAGAAGTTCGCTCCGGGGAACGAAAATAAAAATTTTCCCAGAAAATATGAAAATGAACATGTATCTCCCTTTATTTTCTACGTTTCAGTATGTCTCAGTCGGGTTTGTAATATAGACAAAACAGAAATAGCTTTGGTCCTAAAAAATACGTTTGGAAAGGGTATTTGTTATAACACATGTAATAGAAGACCGGAACCTCCGGACACTTGTAAAATACTGGGAGAAAACTATTTCCGACAAGTTGGTTTTTTGAATAAAAGGGAACTTTACAAAAAAGAATATAAAGATTAGATACAGTCGGAGTTTTTCATAATTTGTTCAATGTAAAGAGTGCTTCGTTTCCACGTCACTCAATGTTCTTTCTTGGTTAATCGAGTTTTCAGACTACATCAATTAAAGTTCCGATGTGAACAAAAAGAAAGAAAGGTTGATACAATTGATTGCGTGAGGGTCCACGTCTCACCTATTCTCTATACCCTTGAATCGTTGTTCGTAACCGGGTTATTACTTTAGGATGTAATTGTGATGAGATTATTTAAAATTGAGAAACTTTCCGAGATACAAAATCCGAAAGGTACGGAGAGTGTCAACCCTCCTACGTTTATTAGTATACGCATCGACCTTCCCAGACTTATATGGACGGTTCGTTCGATATTACGATTGTCTTCCCAAAACTAACCTTTATAAGAAGAGTACAGGTCTTCTGAATAATCGATATCGGGATTCAATTAAAAGAGGTCTCTTTCCACCAGTCCTTATCTGGGGACAATTACAGTCTCCTCAACCACTTTCAGTACTTTATCATTTTGTCTGTCTAAGACCAAACCCCCATCTATGAACTCTTTCGGATCCCTCGGGTAACTCAAGACTTCGGAACGAATTGTCAAAAGAAGGTGTACTGGAACAGTACCCACCCTAGAGGACACCATCGAGGGTCGTCATGTAGTAATTTTTACGACCCGACCTACTTCGTGTTCGACCTTAGTTCTAACGACCCTCTTTATAGTTGGAGTCTATACGTCTACTCTTTATCTTCTTCTTGATTTCTCGGAGAACTACTTTCACTTTTTCCTCTCACTCTTTCAACCGAATTTAGAGTTATAAGTCTTTTAATTCTAGCACCGTAGGTCAGGGCAGTGAAGTACCGTTTATCTACTCCTTTGTCACCTTTGTCACCGACTTAAATAAAAACCTCCCGAGGTTTTAGTGACGTCTACCACTGACGTCGGTACTTTAATCTTCTACGAACGAGGAACCTTTCTTTCAATACTGGTTGGATCTGTCGTATAATTTTTCGTCTCTGTAATGAAACGGTTGTTGTCAGGTACATCAGTTCGATAGCAAAAAGATCATCAGTACATACCTACACTCTCAACCTGATATTTCTTTCGACTCACGACTTCTTAACTACGAAGACTTGACACCACAACCTCTTCTGAGAACTCTCAGGGAACCTGACGTTCCTCTAGGTTGGTCAGGTAGGATTTCCGCTAGTCCGGACCCACAAGTAACCTTCCTAACTACAACTTCGACTTTGAGGTTATGAAACCGGTGGACTACGTTTCTCGACTGAGTAAACTTTTCTGGGACTACGACCCTTTCTACTTCCACACTCCTCTTTCCCTACTGTCTCCTACTCTACCAACCTACCGTAGTGGTTGAGTCACCTGTACCCAAACCTATTTGAGGCCCTCAAAAACTACCTGTCCCTCCGGACCACACAACGTCAGGTACCCCAGCGTTTCTCAGTCTGTGTTGACTCCCTGACTTGACTTGAGAGGTCACCTGGTGCAAAACAGACTTGAGAGGTGTCACTCGGTAGACAGAACCCACCGGGATGTGTGGTACCGAGTATCAAAGTAATTTAATGTGTTTTGACACTAGGAACACTAGTAAAACCAATCAAAAGACACTAAGACCAAAAATAAGACAGACTACCTACTCCTATTTTCCGAACACGTTCGAAGGACTACCCTCCCTGACCGACACTCCAACTCAGAACGAGACCACCCGTTCTGGTACGAGTCATTTAGAAATTAGGGTAAAAGACGAATACCCACCCCGATACAAGGGAGGATACCATCCTCATTACCACTGGAGGAGGTTTTCCTCAATACGGTCGTGTGGTGCGGAGGACCCTGACGACGATAGTCACAGGAACTGGAGAACCGTCCGGTGACAGTTAGGTGCGGAGGGGGTCTCTGAGGGTTTGCGAGTGTCCGTTCAGACCCAGTCAGAGAACACCCCAGTGACGAGAAAGGAGGACCCAGGACCACACGTGTTCTAAAACAAAGACGGGAAGTTCTTTAATAAAGGGGGGTCAGGACACCTTCATGACATTAGTTTAGGACGACTGAAAGATTCAGTCCAAGGGACCCCTAAGAGTTAGGGAAACGACCTAGGGGTCCAACCCTTCAGACAACACCCCGGATCTTGAAAACGTTGTCACACTCTAGAAAAAACCACATTAACAAGAGGTCAAACACCTAACGGGTGGACCACCAAGATACCACCCTAATTACCACTGTAAGAGATCGCCCTGAACGTGGTGTTCGACACGGAGGGTCCTCGACGACGGTCTCTGGAACAGGGGCACCGTCCGGTAGACTGGGTACTAAGGTGCCCTCTGAGTTTGTGGGTTTCCGTCCAGACCGAGTAAAAGAACGCCCCAAGTGACAAGGATAAGGATCCAGGACCACGTACGTTCCAAAACAAACACGGGAGGTTCGCAGAGACCACCCATACTCCAAACTAAAATTTACCCTAACGTGGAGAGGATGACAGGACAACGTCGATGAGGAAACGGGAACCTACACCTCATGGGAAAAAACCACCCAGAGTTGTAAGAGGACGGTTACCAACGTAGATCAACGTTAAAACCACAAGAACGTCCTCTTCTAACACACCTAGTGTTTTTTTGACACCTTTTAAGATTTTGTGTACCCTTATGGTCTGGTAGAATGGACAGACGACTCTTTGGACATGTATCCAGGTCTTCACTCAGTCTTGGAATACACCTTGTTGACTGACCAAGTTTTGACCCTTTCCTCATGTGACAGTGGAACAAATAAATGGAATATACGTCTCATGTAGTACACTTTACGACCCGACCTACTCAATGTTCGACCTTAGTTCTAACGATCCTCTTTATAGTTGTCGGAGTCTATACGTCTATTATAGTGAGATTACCGTCTTTCGTTTCTCCTTGATTTCTCGGAGAACTAGTCACACTTTCTCCTCTCCCTTTTTTGACTAAACTTTGAGTTGTAAGTATTTCGATCCTAGTACCGTAGACCTGAGTGGTGAAGTACCGTTTATCTTCCCCTTTTTCACCTTCGTCACTGTCTAAAAGATAAGAACCCGAGGTTTTAGCGACACCTACCACTGACGTCGGTACGTTAATCTTCAATGAACGAAGAACCTTCCTTTCGACACTGTTTGGATCTGTCACATAACTTTTCGTCTTTGTAGTGAAACGACTGTTTTCAGGTATATCAGTTTCGATACAAGAAAGATCATTAGTACACACCTACACTCTCAACCTGGTATTTCTTCCGGCTCACAGTTTCTTGACTACGAAGACTTAACACCACGACATCTTCTGAGAACTCTCAGGGAACCTGTCATTCCACTAGGTTGGTCAGTTAGCATGTCCTCTAGTAGGAACTCATGAGTAACCTCCCTGACTACACCTTCGAGGTTATGAAACCGGTGGACTACACTTGTCGGTTGAGTAACCTTTTCCGAGAATAGGACCCTTTCTAACTTTCGTTTTCCTCTTATTCCACCGTCTCTTATTCTACCAATCTACCAACCTGTTGTAGTCGCTGAATTACCTGTACTTGAACCGTTTGAACCCGTTTTTCTATCACTCCCTGTCCTTACGGACCGTACGACGTCAGGCACCCCAGTGTTTCTCAGCCTGTAATGAATCGTTGACTTGTTGTTGTTGTTTGTTCCGATAGTCGACTGAAAAGTCATCTTTGGGACGTCCGGTCTTCCCTCACTGTGATATATAAATTTCATTACTTTCCTTTTGTGGATATTGGTTCTTATAAGATGGTCCGTTCCGAAAGTAAGTCTAAAATACCTCTCTAGTTTTAAAAATGTCTGTTCGTTTTCTATATTCTCAAATCGTAGTCATTTGACCGAAGTGGTCTTTACAATTTCCCTGAAGACATTCACTTTTTCTTTTCTGACGTCGATCTTTATATCTTGAATACTACCTTTTTAGTCATTTTTGAACCATTTCCGTTTATATGTCATTTCCATCATTTAATTGGTAAATATTTCGTTCATCCTTCCAATTTTCTGTTTTCCTCATTTTAGTAGATATCGATGTTATTCACCAATTCCGTATATGTTTTGTTGTACTACATTTTATACTACAATTTTGTCATTTATACCCCCCCCTCTTCTAACCCATAATTTTTTAACAATTTTACGTAAACTGAATTCTCTAGTCGTTGACTTTTATTAGTATATATTCATATCTAACGACATATATTTGAAGTATCACACACGGACGTATAATTCAGTGAAGGTAACACAGGTTGAGAAGTCCTGTGAAACCTGACATCGAGTGGTCCGAGGAAACAGGCACCCTAAGAGGTCCGTCCTTATGACCTCACCCAACGGTACTAGAGGAGGTCCCCTAGAAGGACTGGGTCCCTAGCTCACACACAGAAAACACGACGGACGTGACCGTCCACCCAAGAAATGGTGATCGTGGTGGACCCTTTGGGTGTCTCCCTTGTATGGAGTCACTTTATTTTCGATATATACTGTTCGGGTGTCGATTGTAGTATAAGTTACCATTTTTCGACTTTCGTAAAGAAAATCTTAGTCTTTATTCTGATCCTACGGGTGACAGTGGTAAAATAAGTTGTAAGATAACCTTTGACACCGGTGTTGTTAGTCTTTCTTCTTTAGTTCATTAGATCTAACCTTTCCTTCTTCATTTTGATAGTGACAACTGTCTACTGTACTATCATATGTATCTTTTGGGACTACAATAACGGAAACAAATAAATGATTCAACACAGACTGAGAAAACGTTGGGGTACCTGACATCGGACAGTCAAAAGAGACAGATCCCCTAAAGGGTCCGTTCTTATGATCTCTCCCACCGGTAAAGGAAGAGGTACCCCAGAAGGACTGAGTCCATAACTTGGGTGCAGAGGATATAACCGTCCACCTAAGTAATGGTGACTCGGTGGTGGGTCTTTTGGGATTCGACACGACACGACACGAATCAACGAGTCAGTATAAACTGAGAAACACTGGGGTACCTGACATCGGACGGTCCGAGGAGACAGGTACCCCTAAGAGGTCCGTTCTTATGATCTCACTCAACGTACGGGAGGAGGTCCTCTAGAAGGGTTGGGTTCCTGACTTGGGTCCGGAGAGTGTAGTGTCAGTCTAAGAAATGGTGGACTCGGTGATCCCTTCGGATTTTCGTTCTGGTCTACGAGATATTGACGATCTCTTTTTGTATCCGTCTTATGAGAACCTATATTTGACGTCGTTAAAAAAAATCTAGATAGAGGGTCTCATTACCTTTGTTTTTATTTGTTTACCCTGGATTAATTTGAATTTTCCAAAAAGTATCGTTTCCTTTGGTATGATACTTTTCTGTAGAGGACTTACCCTCTTTTATAAACGTTTATTACACTGAATGTTCCCTAATTAAAGATTTTGTATGTTTGTCCAGGATATCGAGTTATATTTTTGTTTGTTTGTTGGGTTAGTTTTCTACCTGTCTTTTGGATTTATCTGTAAAGAAGTTTCTTCGGGATTTCTACCGGATGTCTGTAGACTTTTCTACGAGTTGTAGTGATTAATAATCTCTTTACGTTAATTTACGTAGTGATTAATAATCTCTTTACATTTAGTTTCGATGTTACTTCATATTAGATATGGACAGTCTTACTGGTAATCGTTTTTATATGTTTATTGTCCCGAAGGAACCACTGAGTCACTAGTTCTTAAGAGGTCGGTTACGACCTTTGTACCCAAACTAAACACCAGACCCTTCTAGGGTGTACGGTCCACTGTTGATCCGGGTACCCGGTGTTTATGACTCGGACACGAGATCTCGGACCCTCGATGTTGTTGGTTCGGGTACACGGCGTTGATGACTTCGGGTACACGAAATTTCGAACACGAAGTGTTGTTCTTTTCGGTAGAGTTACTCTTCGGGTACGTATCGTTGATCTGCCATCGGGGACGAACGGTGTTGATCTCGTTTCGAACACGTCGTTGTTTCTAGGTCGTGTCGGTTTTTTTTTTCTTTCTTTTTATTTTGTATTTATTTTAAATTACCAAAAAAAAAAAAAATTAGATGTTTATTATTTACCACCGCTCTCACGGTTCTTTTCTCTTGAGAGAATCAGACGACCACCCTTACATGTAACTACGTCGGTGATCCCTCTTGCCATATCTCAAAAGAATTTTTAGATTTTTATCTCAAGGATATACTAGGTCGTTAGGGTGATGACCCGTATATAGGTCTTTTCTATTTTTGGATTAATTTTTTCCATGTACATGGGGTTACATGTATCGTCGTGACACATGTTAGAGGATCTGTACTTTCGTTGGTTGTTCAGATAACTGTTTATTTATCTATGTATAAATGTTACCTTATAATGATATTTTTCCGATTCGGTAAACGTCGTAGTTACTTGGATCTCTAATCCATTCACTCTACTGATTCATTAAGTGAATCATTAATATGATTCACTTTACTGAGTATGTCTTTTTCTCTTTATATACTATAATGAGTATATACCTTAGATTTTTTCACTGTGTTTGAAAAAAATATTTTATCTTTATCTGAGTGTCTGTAGCTTTTAATTGAATACCAATGGCTTCCCCTTTTCTACCCCTCCCTATTTAAACCTTAACCTCTAATTGTTTATGTCTGGGTCAAGTCAAGTCAAGGCAACGAGTCAGTACAGGCTGAGAAACGTTGGAGTACTTGGTGTCGTGCGACCCGGAGGGACAGGTAGTGGTTGAGGGCGTCAGGTGGGTTTGGGTACAGGCGACTCAACCACTACGGTAGGTTGGTAGAGTAGGAGACAGCAGGGAAAGAGGAGGACGGGAGTTAGAAAGGGTTGTAGTCCCAGAAAAGTTTGCTCAGTCGAGAAACGTAGTCCACCGGTTTCATAACCTCAAAGTCGAAGTTGTAGTTAGGAAGGTTACTTGTGGGTCCGGACTAGAGGAAATCTTACCTGACCAACCTAGAGGAACGTCAGGTTCCCTGAGACTCCTCAGAAGAGGTTATGTTGTCAAGTCTTCGTAGTTAAGAAGTCACGAATCGAAAGAATTATCAGGTCGAGAGTGTAGGTATGTACTGGTGGCCTTTTTGGTATTGGAACAGATCTGTCTGGAAACAACTGTTTCATTACAGTTACGAAAAATTATACAACAGATCGAACCAGTATTGAAAGGAAGGTTCCTCATTCACAGAAAATTAAAGTACCGACGTCAGTGGTAGACGTCACTGAAACCTCGGGTCTTTTTATTTCAGACTGTGACAAAGGTGACAAAGGGGTAGATAAACGGTACTTCATACCTTGACCTACGATACTAAAATCAAAAGACTTACAACTCGAAATTCGGTTGAAAGAGTGAGAGGAAAAAGTGAAAGTAGTTCTCCGAGAAATAAAGAAGAAGTGAAAGACGGTATCACCCCACAGTAGACGTATAGACTCCAATAACTATAAAGAGAGTCGTTAGAACTAAGTCGAACACAAAGAAGGTCGGGTCGCAAAGAGTACTACATGAGACGTATATTCAATTTATTCGTCCCACTGTTATATGTCAGAACTGCATGAGAAAAGGATAAACCTTGGTCAAACAACAAGGTACAGGTCAAGATTGACAATGAAGGACTGGACGTATGTCCAAAGAATTCTCCGTCCAGTCTACCAGACCATAAGGGTAGAGAAAGTCTTAAAAGGTGTCAAATAACACTAGGTGTGTCAGCTTCCGAAATCGTATTAGTTATTTCGTCTTTATCTACAAAAAGACCTTGAGAGAACGAAAAAACTACTAGGTCGTCTACAACCGTTAAAATAGAGACCAAGGAGACGAAAAAGATTTTGGTCGAACTTGTAGACCTTCAAGTACCAAGTGCATAACGACTTAGGACCGAACTCCTAAAATTCGTAGTCAAATGATCGTACACTTTACTCACGTCAACACGGTATCAAACTCGTAAGAAACCGTAACGGAAAGTAACCCTAACCTCACTTTTGACTGGAAAAGGTCAGGACACCGGTGACGACTCAAAAGGTGTAAACGACCGTATCACTCACGTCGTGAAAGTCTCCATAGTAGAAAGTCCTAAAATTTAGCGAGTCGGTAATGGAGGTCATCGAAGCAAACATCACTACGAGGGATTCCGGGTAAACTGAAGTGTAAGGTCTTACAGACCGAGATCCACTCACTAGTGTGGTAGCACTAATAGAACCAACACTTCTATAAAAAACATGTCAAGAAGACACATAAGAAGGGTGGAGAAGAATTATAGAAGACGAAGACACTCCAGGGATGGTAAAGACAAGAAAATAACTCGGGTAGAAACGTACTTTACAAGGGAACCATAGAGATTAAAAGAATTTCTCTAGAGATCAGAAAAGGTAAGATAACAAAAGGAGATAAAGAAACGTGACTAATGACTCCTTCCGAAAAATTAGAGAGGAACGATAAGAAACCTTGAGACGTAAGTTTACCCATATAGAAAGGAAAAGAGGAAACGAAAAGTAAAGGGAAGAAAAGTGTCGATAAACATTCCGGAGGAGTCTGTCGGTAAAACGAAAAAACGTAAAGAAAAAGAACCCCTACCAGAACTAGGGAGAGAGGACATGTTACAGTGCTTGGAGACAGGTATCAAGTAGTCCGTGAGACAAGTAGTCTAGATCAGGGAATTTAGACAAAGAGTGAAGGTGACATATCAGATATTCCCTAAACTAAATCCAGTGTGGACTTACCAGATCACCAAAAGAGGTGAAAGAAATTAAAGTCAGACTTAAACCGTTATTCCTCAAGTACTAGACTTGGTGTCAGTCGAGGGTCAGAACAAAAAGGCCTGACATATATCAAAGAGGTAGAAACCGACGTTTCTTATATTAGTTAGACTAAAACCACAACTGGTAGACCACTACAGGTACACATCTCAGAAGAGAACACAACAACCTTCTCCCATAAACGATACTGGTCACGTAAGAGAACCGTTTTGAGATAATCGGGAACGGGACGAAATAAGACGTAAGGTTCCGGTTTAAACGGACGATGAGGTCCACAAAGAACTGAAGGATGAAAACGTAAGGTCAGGGGATGTCACTTTTTCTGTAGAAAACCCCCACAATCAAGTGGAGAACTTCCTGAAAGTTTAACAAAGATCAAAACTGATAATGTTCATCATTTTTAATATCTTATCAAAAAAAATGTCCAAAAAACACGCTTACATTAAAGAGACCCTATTTACGGGTCCTTACGTCGGCGACTCAGTATACCTTCAATGGTTTAACAAAAGATTCGTCGACATATTAAAATGTAAAGATGGTAGTTACATACTTACTAAGTCCAACGAAACATAAGAACAGACGTAGACCACAACAGTGTTGAAAATTAAAATCGGTAAGACCATCCACACATCACGATAGAGTAACAAAAAATGAAACGTAAAAGGATTACCGATTACTATAACCTAAAAAAAAGTAAATGAATAAATAATAGACATATAGAAGACACCACTTTACAATCCAGTCTAGAAAACAAGTAAAAGATTAACTCAACAAGAGACACCCAAAAAACAAAACAAAGGAAACAAAAACCACACGTACAAAGAATTTGACAACTCAAAACTTTCAAGAAATATATCAGATCTATGATCAGAAAACAACCTGTACACTAAACCTTCATGAAAGAGGATCAAACACCAAAAAGAAAAGCAGGAGAATTTCCCGGAAAGTATCTCGTTTTCAAGATTTAAAAATAATTCAGGTTAAATAGCTTTTAAAAGAAAATACCTAACACGAAAACTACAGTTTAAATTCTTGAGATATGGATTAGAATCTAGGATTTCCGAAAGAGGGTTTAAAAAAGGATTTCTACATTAATACGTAAGTTCAGGTACTGAGTACTGAGTAAAACTGAATTAAGAACACATTATACACTAAAAATTTAACTTTCAAAACCCCAAAAAAAAAAAAAAACGGAAACCTATAGGTCAACAATATCGTGGTAAACACCTCTTCCGATAGGAGGAAGACAACTTAACAAAAACGTTCTTTGTTAAAAAACATTCTTTAGTTATCTCGTATAAACACACACTATACAAACACCCAAAAGATAAGACAAGGTAACTAGATACATAGATAGGAAAACAATATGAAACATACACACTAAAGTCAATCAAATTTAATCAACTCCAAACAAAGTACCGAGTCCAATACCAAATAGAATACTTAAGAACTTTTCTTACACACACGAGAATAATGACCAACACTATGAAAAATTTTAATTAAAAATAACCTCATATCAACAAAATGTTAACGTTATAAGAAGTATACTGTTAATACAGGAAAATCAACTATCACAACACCTCCTAAAGATGTAGGAATAACTATAAGATTCTTAAATTAGTAAACGACTCTTACCCCAACTTCAGAAGTAAATATTAACACCTAAACTAATAAAGAGGAAAGGCGAGATAGTCCACAATGTTGTATATAAAACTCTGAGAAAACGTTCATACGTACACCCTAGGAACATGAAAGGACCTCCTACTTAGGAAAATAAGAATACAGTACAACGAGAAACAGAGATCGTCCTTTTAATAATAGGAGTAAATGTCTACTCCTTTGACTCCACACTTTCTTAAATTTTGATCCAGATCCCTGAAGGTCACCAATTCTGAGGTACGAAGGTGACGTACCCCATGTCCAAACTAGGGACCAGTCCCTTGAATTTTAGGGTGTATGACGTGATACACCGGGGTTTTTTTTTTTTTTTCTCTTTTGTCTTTTGTAATGTTGTTTTGATCCAGATTTTTACTCCCTTTATCTTTCAACGGTGATCGGTTGAGATGTCATTATTGTCATCGTCCGTTTAGGTAACTACCAGTGATTTTAATCACCTATTTTTAACTACTCTTTGTTTTAAACTTTCATAGAGAAGTCGTATAAATAAGTAATATTTCCCTATTATATTTTCACCTCTTAAGACCGACGGTTGTGAAATTGGTTCCCTAGTTCCAGTTCTAGTGATTGTAATTGTTACAACTGTAATGTATAGGGGACTGTACTTCCCATGTGATAACGAAGAGTGACGTCAGATTAGTACTATTTTGTCCATTTGAGTTTAACTCTCTGTGAGACGTCTCAGGGTATCTCCACGGACCTAACCTTGGGTCTCGGGTGTGATAAAGGTGAAATCAGTCCTCTCCATACTTTCGGTGCCTATACCTCCACAGAGGAAAGACTTCCCTGTACGTGAACGGAGTCACGACTGACCTGTCTATCAAGTGACGAGCCCTGAGTGGTGAAGTCACGAGAGACACCGACCTTAGGTGTATAGAGACAGACTCCCGAAAGAGGTTTCACACTTCTATCAAGACAAACACAGCCGGTTTCCTATGGGAGGGTAGTAAGGATGGACCGGGAGTTGGCTACTGGCTCTCCTCATCCACATATTTGTAGGGTGAGTCAAGGAAAGGGTGACCCGTCTCCAAACTCCCCTGTTCCCATTGTGACCCTGTACAAGAAGTAACCGAAGGTCTCAAGGAGACACCCTAACCCGGGAGTGATGGGTGACCGTCGAATAACTATAGCATGGAAATAACTGACGGAAGGGAAGTGACAGAGTAAAGGAATGAGGGGACAAGTGACAAAGGACCATAGTGGAGAGTTAATTTGATGAAGGCAGATTAAGGAACAAACTCTCAAACGAAGACCCTCTTGGAGTGGATTTCGTTACGGACTTCCTGTGGTAATAAGAGGTCAGTGTCTGACTAACTTTAATCGGTTCCATAATACGTACTCATCATGGTTTGTTTCGACGGTCCTTATCAAAGAGTCCACCAGGTGATGTGTCAATGACCTCAACATGTTTAACTACGGACATAATCAAAGGACAACGACGACATTGTTTCATCGAATTTTGTTGTGTTTAAACAATAGATCGTCAAGACCTCCAGTCTTCAAGTTTTGTACAAAGTGACGTGGTTTTAGTTCCTTGACCGTCTACATACAAGTAAAATCCCGAGATAGATCCTTTCCTAGACAAGGAACGGAAAAAGTTCAAAGAACTCTGAAGGTTATAAGGAACTAAACACCGAGGAAAGAGGTAGAAGTTTCAGTCGTCACATTTTGGGATTTTAAAGGAAAGAGAAAGTGAAGAGACAAAGGTGGTAGTGTAGAGGAAGAGACTGAGAGGACGGAGGGAGAAAGGAAACTTTCCTGGAGGGCACTAATGTAGTCTGAGTCGACCTATTGGGTCCCATTAGAATAGAATTCTATGAATTAAATTCATATAGTGTTTCTGGAAATACGGTATATTCCATTGTATAAGGGTTCAAGACTTCTACATCTGAAGAACACCCCAATAATCAGACGGATGGTATCGTAGACATCAGTTTCCAGGTCTTAATTCTCGGATACATACTCCACCGTTGTGGACACGTCTCTTTCGTGTCACTTCCTCTCCTTCCACCGGTTTCCTCAATACTATATTTTACCTCTTTATGTATCTCCTTCTGTATAAAGACAACAATATATATATATATACCGAAGGGAACACCGAGTCGACCATTTCTTAGACGGACGTTACTCGCTCTGGACCCAAACTAAGGACCTAACCCTTCTAGTAGACCTCTTCCCTTTCCGATGGGTAAGGTTATAAGACCGGACCTCTTAAGGTACCCGACGTATCAGGTACCTCAACGTTTCTTAGTCTGTGTTGACTCACTGAAAGTAAAAGTATATATTATATGAGTGTGTGTGTGTGTATATGTATATTTCTTTCCCTTTCCATGTAGGTTGATTTACGTCTCAAGGTTTCTTATCGTTCGTCTCTGTTCTTCCGGAAGAAGTTACTTGTCACGTATTTTTATCTCCTTTTGTTATGTTCCCCTTTCAGATCTCTAGAGAAGTCCTTTTAACCTTTATGGTTCCTTGTAAAACGGGTTTCTACCCGTGTTATTCCCTGTCTTTGTAACCTCTGGATCATCTGTGTCTTCTCTAGTTCTTCTCCACCCTTCTTATGTACCTTCTTAGCATGTTTTTTTCTAGAATTACTTAGTCTATTGACACTACAACACCAGTCAGTGGGTCGGTTTGTAAGACCTCACACTCCGGTTCACCTGGAATCCTTCGTGACGAGAGTCATTACGATCACCTACACTACCTTATGGTCTTCTCGATAAGTTTTGGGATTCTCTACTACGATAGTTTCACAACGTGAGTTATGCAGTCGTTTAGACCTTTTGGGTCGTCACCGGTGTCTAACCTTTTACAGTTAGGGGTAGGGTCAAGGGTTCTTCTCGTCTTGATTTCTTACAAGTTTGGTAACCTGTTAACGTGAGTAGAGGGTATGATCATTCCAGTACGAATTTCAGAACGTACGATCCGAAGGTGTAATGTGTTTGATTCTTGAAGGTCTACAGGTTCGACCCAAATCCTTTCCGTCTCCTTGGTCTCTAGTTTAACGGTTGTAAACGACCTAGTATCTCTTTCGTTTCCCTAAAGTCTTTTTCAGATGGAGACGAAGTAACTGATGTGATTTTAGAAATTGACACACCTAGTATTGTTTGACGCCCTTCGAGAATTTCTCTACTCTTACGGTCTGGTAGAGTGGACAGAAGACTCTTTAGACATACACCCAGTCCTTCCTTGTCAACCTTTGGACATACCTTGTTGACTAACTAAGTCCTAACTCTGTCCTCATACTGTCCCGACAGACGACAATGGGATAAATAAATTGGATATGCGACTCGTGTAGTACTCTTTACGGTCCGACCTACTCAATGTTCGACCTTAATTCTATCCGGTCTCTTTGTAGTTGAAGTCTATACACCTACTACGGCAACATTACCGTTTTTCACTTCTCCTTGATTTCTCGGAGGACTACTCCCACTTCCTTCTCTCACTTTCTGGGCCGAATTTTGAATTATAATTTTTTGATTCTAGTACCGTAGGTTGGGGTAATGAAGTACCTTTTATCTTTCCCTTTTCCACCTTGATCACTGTCTAAAGGAGAAGAACCCGAGATTTTAGTGACACTTACCACTGACGTCGGTGCTTTAGTCCAATAACGATGTACCGTCCTTTCGATACTGTTTGGATCTGTCACACAACTTTTGGTCTCTGTAATGAGACGACTGTTTCCAGACATATCAGTTCCGATACCAGAAGGGTCACCAGTACATACCAACACTCTCGACCTGGTATTTCTTCCGTCTCACGGTTTCTTAACTCCGGAAGTTTGACACCAAGACTTCTTCTGAGGACTCTCAGGGAACCTGTCGTTCCTCTAGTTTGGTCAGTTAGAATTCCCTTTAGTTGGGACTTATGAGTAACCTTCCTGACTACGACTTCGAGGTCATAAAACGAGTACCTTACGTTTGTCGGTCGAGTAATCTTTTCAGAGACTACGACCCTTTCTAACTCCCGTCCACCTCTTCTCCCACAGTTTCCTACTCTACCAACCTACCGTAGTGGTTCTGTTACCCGTACTTGAACCCGTTTGAAACCCTCTACCACTTCCTGTTCCTCCGGACCGTACGACGTCAGGTACCCCACCGTTTCTCAACCTGTGTTGACCCTTTGACTCGTAGTTGTATGTATAGTATATAAATATGTTAAACATATATTATATAATAGTTGTTTAATAACCATATATTTATGTGTGTCTCTCTTTCTTACACACACACACGTGTACGAGTGAGTGTACACCGAAACCCCTCACTCCACCTTACTTACCTTATCACTATCCTAGACCTTCCTTGTTCTCCTTAAAATTCCTCTTTTGTCCATCCTACACAGACACAGATTCCTTCACCGGGATAAGCTCCATCCTGACGTCTCTTCACTTCGGTTACCTAAAATATCTGTCTGTAGAATTTTTGGTGGTCCTTCCACGCGTTCTACTTTTTTTCACCTTCCTGTTTACCAGACACCGAGGTCCGTCTGGTCTACCAACCATCTCGGAAGGGATTCACAGGTCCTGACGTCTCTCTCTGCTTCTCCGTTCCGAGACTCTGGTCCCTCTGTTCTTTCCTCCTCGATCCAAACAATGCCCTTTATCCCGACGTCAAAGTATAAACCTTCACGAACACAAACCCTCTGGACCCAAGTTAGGGAACCATCCCTTCTAGGGAACCTCTTCCTTTACCGTTGGGTGAGGTAACAAGAACGGACCCTTTAGGGTACCTGTCTTCTCGGACCGTCCGACGTCAGGGACCCCAACGTTTCTCAGTCTGTGCTGACTCCCTGGCATTGAAAGTGAAAAGTGACACACACTACTCATTCACTTCCCAAATCGTTGTCCAACTCCTTCTTTTTCATTTGAACGTTGAAGATATTTTGTAAAACAAGAAATAATTTTTAGGAACGTATAGTTCACTCTAAGTAGGTACTTAAGTACATTGTTCGCAACTCTACGACGAACCGTGACTCGTCAAGAGACCTGACCTCTGTCTTTGTCACTTGTTTATTCCTCTCACTTTCCTGAGTCCCTTTATCGATTTTTTCTTTCTCTTCTGTTCACATACTTACTCCTCACCCACTCATCTACTGTCTCCGTCTTTTCCGAAAAGAACCGTCCTCCACTACACCCAAAAGTCATAGGAACTGTAGACGTTTCTCTCCGAACGGGTCGAGGGTAGGAGGACGGGTAGACGGGACCTCTCGTCTAAATTTGGTCGTAAGGGGTAAGAGGAGGAGGAACTTCAGGAAAGAAAAAAGGAGGAAAAGAAGAAGGGTACAGAAGGAGATGAGACCTCAAACCCTCCTGGTACGGACCTTCTCTGTCTGTGATACCACAGGAAGAGAACGAAGGTAAAAAAAGAAAGGTAGAACCCGGGTTGAAATTTTGTTTTTACACATCTCCGGACGACGTCCCTTATGTTCTATCCTCTGAGGATAACGGTTCCCGTCAACAGGTCGTTTCCCGTAGACCCTCGGTAATCGTCGGTTACACGGGTTCTCGATATTGTCCCATATAGTCTAACATTTCCCCTAGGCACGCTCCGTCGTTGTCACAGGTGTTTCTGTAAACATTTCATCGTCTATTTGAATGTGAACCGACCTCCCTTACGTGTAACCACATTATGAAACCTCTCGTTAAACTATTATAGAATGTCGACGACGACGACGATTCAGCGAAGTCAGCACAGACTGAGAAACGCTGGGGTACCTGACGTCGGATCGTCCGAGGAGGCAGGTATCCTAAAGGGTCCGTCCTCATGACCTCACCCAACGGTAACGGAAGAGGCTTATAGAATGTCTCACCTTCTGTTTCACAAGATACTGGGTCACGAAGGTGAAGGTCAGTATATGGGATCTCTAAAGAAATGTATACCCTCTCAGAATGCCTCTCTCTCTCTCTCCTCACGATGTCTGACCCGGAGGAGAGACCGTTGACCTTCTTCTATCTCTGAGTTAATATCTGACCTTCTTCATCCTTGACACCAGGACGAGTAACGTCACAGAGGTCACTGTACAGACGGGTACTCCTTTCGAGGACCCCACGTGTCCTTTCCTTCCTTCTTCGTCACTTCCTCTGTCTCCAGTCTCTCTCTTTTTGACTACTAGGGAGTGGGACTTATGGTCTCTCTCTCTAACAATTTCCCCTAGCCTGTCACTCTTTATTTGACGGTATAGTCATTTGCTTCTTACAGTGTCAGTAGTCGTTAACGTTAGTGGGAATTACCACTCGGGACTCCCTCAAGTCCTTCCTTTGTTCCTTACGGTTCGTAGATCGTCGGTAGTCTGACATCGACGGTGGTTTCCACGTCGGACTCCTTTAACTCCTACTCTTTTGTGTCCTAAGACTAGGGTCTATCGACTCCACGTGTAGTTTCCTTACTGAAGACACTCGGGTCTAAGAACGTAGAAAGGTGTGTATCTTTTCACTATTTGAGGAATTGAACTCTATAGATCAAAAGAAAAATATTGTCATCGGTCTCGACACAGTATCGGTAGACAACCCAGGAGACGACGTTTTCATCTTAGTTCAGAGTTTATTTTAGAAAATTTAATGTAGATGATTATAATATCTACATCCTGTCGTGACATAGTATGAAGACACTTGTATTTTATAGAACATGGACGAAATATTATACATCATCACTGATACGAAATGGTGTCGATAAAAATTACTGTAACAAGATCTTAAAAAAGAAAGGTCTACTACTAACTTTTCGATTATTTTTTACCACGGTTCATGGTGTTGTCATTGTCTTGAAACGATAAAAAACCTCAAAACAAAAAGTAGAAAAAAAAAAAAAAATTTACGTCACGCGACCTACAGAGATATTAAAACGAGTCTACTGACGTCTTGACCCTTTTCGACGCCTACTATAATTA
The DNA here is from genome assembly GCA_006410555.1 of Capra ibex. NCBI lineage: Eukaryota > Metazoa > Chordata > Mammalia > Artiodactyla > Bovidae > Capra > Capra ibex. The sequence continues at coordinate 42,962,592 of SJYO01045292.1, read as the reverse complement.
CATATTGTATGACGATAACCAGAAAGTATACTTATTTACTTAGATAGATATAGATTGAACTTAAAAATCTTTGAATTTTTATAGGGTCAACATGTACAACCAACCGTAACATGTCTTTAATTGTCGGTATAACGACACGACCCAGAAACGACGACGTGAGACCGAAAGAGATCAACTCCATTCGTCCTCGATGAGAGATCGACGTCTCATACTTCAAGAGTGACACCACCGAAGAGAATAAAGCCTCGTACCCGAGATCCACACACCCGAAGGTATCAACATCTCTTACCACAATCGACGGGGAACCGTACCCCTTAGGAGGGTCTGGTCCCTGACTTAGACTTAGGAGACGTAAACCGTCCGCCTAAGAATTGGTGACTTGGTGGTCCCTTCAGGGTTCTGTGAATTAATGAAACCCCTACAAATAAATAGGTAAGTCGCTCCTGGTTTGTGGGTCGGGAATCGTCACAGTACTCTTAATCTTCGTTATATACATTCACCGGTTGTCTCAGGGACACACCGTCGGTCGGGGGTCATACCGGGGTCGCTCGGACCGGAGGACACAAGGGGAGAGTGTGCGTGATCCCGACCCGACACATTAGTCACACCTTTACAGCTACACATTGAAGGTTTCGATCCAGTGTTTTCTGTGACGGCGAAGGTAGAACAAGAGAGAACCTAGGAAAAGAGAGCCTTTTTGTCGACGGTACAGTCCTCCTGTGAGTTCGTCGGGAGACCCGTCCAGATGTTCCACTCCTCGACTCCAGAGGACGGTTACCGGTCGTGATAAACCGGTCAACGTACCTTCTCGGTTGAACTTTTACCTGGGAGGTCGGGGTCAGTTCGGAAGACTACAGGTGTTGGGACCGGTTAGAGAACCGACGTTAGTGTATCTTCTGTGACTCGATGTTGGTGGGTCAATTCGGTGAAGGTTTAAAGACTGGGAGGGTTTGACCCACTCTGACATAGTCATAACAATAAAATTCGACGATTCAAAATCCTATTAAACATTGTGTCGCTATCTATTGATTATACGGGACCGTGTACCAAATATATTATTTTTTGTTTTTTCTTTAATTGTCGGTATAACCAGATCTTTGTAATTGTATTGAAAAAGGTAAACATATCCCCGTTACATAAATTACCATAATTTATACATTCTAGAATAGATTACTCAAACTATGTCTTTGATCATTTCATAAGAGTTGGAGGGGGTTTGTCTTTGTTTCGTCATCGGAAAACAAGACTGATACACCATAAAAACGTTTTTGAAGACATATAGGACCGAGGGGGTTGGGGAGTGAAGGAGAAGTCTTGTCAAAAGAATCTCGATTACACTTTCGGTCAGAGGATCCGAACTTCAGGATTATTATAGACGACTTTTTTGTATTGACAGTCAAGACCAAGTTCTACCGTCTCATCTTCCTGCACTCGAGTAGAGGAGGACACTCTCGTGGTTTTGACGTTGATCGACAACTTGTTGGTAACTACCCTCCTACGACCTTGGTGGTTTTTTTCTATGGGGTACAGGTTTCTGTTTCTTCTTCGGAGTCGTTCTACTATCCTCCCCGTGTTAGTGTCATTTTAGTTTAAGGTATAGACGACCCACCCACTGGGTGTCGGACCTCTTGTTACGGTTTCTTCAAGAACGTGATAACACTTCCAAGACTTGGGGTGTAGTCCGAAGGGTCGGACCCCTAGACTGTTTCCCTGACCCTTAGGGGTCCCTTAGACTGGAACTTCTGGTCACCCTAAACTAACATCCGGAAGGACTCCTGACTCCCTTTGTCTCTGAGGTCAGAACCTCCCGTGTCTATTTTAAAACGTACGTGGTTCTGGGTGTCTTCTCCTCGTCACTGGGGTATCCTCAGTTTTGATGGACGATCACAACCTCCCGGAGGATACCTCCGCACTCAACCGTCCCTGAGTGGTTTCCCTACCCCCGTGACCTTCCAGGGGGGACCATATTTGGGAGAACCTCAAGTGGTAATTGGAATGGTATCTCGGACATCTGGGGTCCGACTCAACGAAGTCCGGTTTGTTGATGGTCCCTCCCTCACGTTGTGGTGAGTTGTCGTCTATTAACCTAATTTCGAAAAGACTCGTTCCGGGACGGGTGGTCTCGTTCTGGGTCAAAAAGGGTAGTGGGCAGGGAGGGTAGTTCTTCGAATGTGTTCGGAGAATCGAAGTAGGTAGTCTACCGTCTGTCTTCGTTTTTCTCGTGTCAGGGTGTCTCCGATTTTATTTTTGGTATAGTGTCTTTCAATTAGTGTTACTTTTTCGTCTTTCAATACAGGGTCTACTTCCCTGTTCTATTTTAGGTTCTTTTTGTTGATTCACTCCACCTCTATCCGTTTGAAGGGTTTTTTCTTAAGTCTTATTACTATCACTTCTACTATGTCCTAGAACCCTTTTCTTACTTCTTCTGCGTTCTTTACAAAAGGTTTCTGGATCTTCTTGATTTTTTACTTGTTTGTTTCTACTTATTACGTGATCTTCCTTAGTTATCGTCTTATTGACTCCGTCTTCTTACCTATTTACTGGACCTCCTGGCTTACCACCTTTAGTGGCTGTGTCTTGTCTTATATCTTTTTTCTTGCTTTTCTTTACTTCTCTCAGATTCTCTGGATACCCTGTTGTAATTTAAGATTGTATGAGTGATATCCCCAGGGTCTTTCTCTTCTCTCTCTCTTTTCTGGACTCTTTTATAAACTTCTCGACCCGTATGTGTGACTCCTTTGGTCTTAACTTTCTCTGTACACATGGGGTTACAAGTAGCGTCGTGACAAATATTATCGGTCCTGTACCTTCGTTGGATCTACAGGTAGTCGTCTCCTTACCTATTCTTTCGACACCATGTATATGTATTACCTCATAATGAGTCGGTAATTTTTCTTATGTAAACTTAGTCAAGATTACTCCACCTACTTTGACCTCGGCTAATATGTCTCACTTCATTCGGTCTTTCTTTTTGTGGTTATGTCATATGATTGCGTATATACCTTAAATCTTTCTACCATTGTTATTGGGACATACGCTCTGACGTTTTCTGTGTCTACATATCTTGTCAGAAAACCTGAGACACCCTCTCCCTCTCCCACCCACTAAACCTCCTTACCGTACCTTTGTACATATTATAGTATGTTCTTTGCTTAGTGGTCAGGTCCAAACTATGTCCTAGGAACCCCGACCACGTGACCCTATTGGGCTCCCCTACAAGCCCCTCCCTCCACCCTCCCCCCAATTCCTACCCCTTGTGCACCACATGCGGCCACCGCCTAAGTACAACTACACACCGTCTTGGTTATGTTATAACATTTCATTAATCGGAGGTTAATTTTATTTAAATTTAATTTTTTTTCTTTTTTTGTAAACTTCTCTATTATCGACTTTTGAAGGACTTGTACCCTTTCCTTTATTAGTTGGTTTAAGTCCTTCGTATCTCAGGGTTTTTCCTATTTGTTCGTCTTTATATGGTTCTATGTATCATTAGTTTGACAGTTTTTAATTTCTGTTTCTACTTTATAATTTTCGTTATTCCCTTTTCTTTGTTTATCGTATGTTCCCTTGAAGGCAGTCCGGTACTCGACTGAAGAGTTGTCTTTGAGATGTTCGGTCTACCCTTACCGTACTATATAAATATCACTACTTTCCCTTCTTGGATGTTGGTTCTGATGAGATGGGTCGTTCTGAGAGGAAGTCTAAACTACCTCTTTAGTTTTCCAAGGTCTATTCGTTTTAATTCTCTCAAGACGTGGTGGTTTGGTCGAAATGTTGTTTACGATTCCCTTGAAGAGATCCGTCCTTTTACGTTTCTTCCTTTTCTGGATGTCTTTTATTTGGGTTTTGTTAATCCTTTTACCATTACCCTAGTATACATAGTTAGTAATGGAATTTACGTTTACCTAATTTACGTGGTTGGTTTTCTGTGTCTGACTGACCCACCTACTTTTGTACAAGGACATACTTGAAGGTAGATGGTGTAGTGAGACGAACTGCGACGAGGGACGACGACGATTCAGTGAAGTCAACACAGGCTGAGAAAGGCTGGAGTATCTACCGTCTGGTGGTCCGAGGAGACAGGGAACCTAAGAGGTCCATTCTTATAACCTCACCCAACGGTAAAGGAAGAGTGGGGGGTGGGGTTAACATGCATTAATAAAATTTAACAATTCAATTAGTACAAGGGTAATACCGAACGTTAACATTAATAGAAAAAGAATAAAACAGACTAATAACTAACACTTTTGACTATTTACAGAAAAAGAAAACACCAATACATTGAAAAATTTTAAATTTAATTAATTAATTAAAATTAACCTTCGATTAATGAAATGTTATAACATCACCAAAAACGGTTTGTAGCTGTACTTAGTCGGTGCCCGCGTGTACACAAGGGGTAGATCTTTGGGGAGGGTGGAGGGAGGGGTAGGGTAGGGGGTCCCAGTAGGGTCACGTGGTCGGGACTCGTAGGACAGAGTACGCCAATACAAAGATAATAAGTGAATTATAGTAACATAGTACTAACCAGTTGTCTTTTTATTATCTTGAGATATAGTGATTTTGATCGTAGATTTTTTTTTTTTTGTGGACATTAGTGAAAAATTTTAGGTCCACGAATAGTCTTAATATACCTTTAAAAAACTTTTTATGTTTACGAGTCCACAACGGAAAAAAGAGATCTCGAGGTCTATACAAAGATCACTCGTCAGTACAAATTTTTGTTGACCTGAGATACTACTAGAAAATGAAAATACAAACAGAGTGAAAAAGATAAAGTATAAGTCACGAGGGTGAAGTGAATCAAATACAAGAGGTTAATAAGGTAGACAAGAAAAATAAAAAAAAAAACTACAAGAAAGAGTTCGAAAATAGTTCGTATCATCTTTTTGAAAACATATGTATATATATTTTTATAAATATTATATATAAAATCTTTTGTATACTTAAAAACGGATTTAATTTTTCAATACTGAAAAACTAAGATGATCAAACTAAATCATACTTGTCTTACGATCTAAAGATTAATTTTCACATATATGTTGTTTGTTGTTTCCAAATGACACGTCGTATCCCTTGGCATCAGTTATAGAATATTATTGGATACTACCTTTTATTAAAGTTTTTATTATATACACATAAACATATTGACTTAGTGGAACGAGACATGGACTTTGTAACATTCAGTTGATATGAAGTTATTTTATATATATAATTTTTTTCTTTTGTATTGAGAGTTGAAAATCCAACACGAAAAAAAAAAAAGTCAACTACCAATACCACTGGTACTTCCCTGGTCTCGTTGAAAGAGAGGAAACGGACTTGAGATAGTCCTAGGTCTCGGAACTATGGTCGTCTCCGGAGGACACGGATAGACAGAGGAACCTCTCAGGTCTACTCAACCCACTCAAAGATGACCAAGAGTCCTGAAGGGACTATCAAATCGACCATTTCTTAGGAGGACGTTACGTCCTCTGTGGCCAAGTTAAGGACCCAGCCCTTCTAGGGGACCTCTTCCTTATCCGATGGGTAAGGTCATAAGACCGGACCTCTTAGGGTACCTGACACGTCAGACACCCCGACGTTTCTCAGTCTGTGCTGACTCACTGAAAGTGAAAGTGAAGTGATGACCAAGAGTCTACAGGGATAAAAACCAACTACTAGGACTCAAAATAAACCGTCACAGATTGTTCATTAAACAAAACGTCAACTTTCTATAACCCCTCACTGGGGGCGTTAACTTTCTATAATCCCCTCGGACCAACTTTTTGTGACCCCGAGTCAAATCTGTGACTCACCTAATAGGAGTCACTTTCGGTGACCCTTCTGAAATGAGTCAAATCTGACTGACCAAATTGGAACCAACTTCCTGACCCTGTCGAAACAAGTGACTTTTCTGACACATCTCAACCTAACCCATTAATTCTTCCGTCCGGACAGTAAAAAGGAGCTCAACCGATGTGATCGCTATAATAAAACTGTTTGACTGGAGACTTACCCCTTATTTTCAAAAGTTTTGTTCTTTCTGTATAAAGGTCGGGGGTGGATTATAGGGTAGGTCCAAATATATGGACGTTTTACATATTCATGAAAGTAACCCTTAATTTCCTTTAGGTGGAATTTTTACTCCTCCGACAAAATAACGTATGTATCCATTGAAATTTTGTAACCGAACTATTTTTATCAAAAAGTCTTAAGAATGACATTTGTTTCCGGAAGATCCCCTTTGAACGTAAAGAGACGAATACAGAAACTCTACTTTTACAAGATGGACTAGAAGATTCTCCCGAAACACACACACACACACACACACACACACACACACACATCTTTAGAACTTGAGACAGTATGATAAAAATTCTCATTTAAAAGACCTATAAAAATGAATCCACTGTAGGAGGGGTTAAGAAAATGCCTTTTCGGAAAATACAGAATTACCAAACTTAATGATAATTATATATAGAGTAATTATCGGTTTATACCTAGGAAATTTGACCTCTTTGAAGATTTAACCGTTTTAAAATCTCGTAAGAGTAATATTTATCGAGAAAATAACCATGAATATATTTTTATTTTAATTTCCCTTTTTTTTCTTTATACAAATTACCAATTGGATGTTTGAAGAAATCAAATTTCGTTCATTCTTTTTGGTCAAACTCTTCGAAATAAACACCAGAAACGAAGGGGAGTTACCCAAAATGTCCCCCGTTATTTTGTAATCTTAGTACTTACAATTGCTCTTTTTTTTTTTGGACATTCTTTTCAGATCTATGAAAAACCCTGTTCTTTCTTTAAAATTTTTCCTGAATAGAGTTTACTTATTTCTTTAGAAGTGTACCAATAAATTTTACCCTATTTATTTTATCTGTACATACACTAATTTTATGTTCCAAAACTATAATATAATTGATTCTAATTTACCCGGTTTTCCCTAGGGGATGATTAGAGGTTGTAATTTTCAGTGTACTCAGACGAGATAAATGGGGTCAAAAATTTTATATATAAATTCTCCGACCTTTTAAAAAAAAATGTGACTCTACGAATTGGTTGTTAATGAACCCTGTTGTCAATCCGGTTCTCGGACTTAAGGAACTGAGTTTGGAGACAACTGAATTTTTTTTCAACTCTCAATACAAAATAAGTCCCCCCTAAAAATCCTGAAATCCGACTCTCTCTCGTAAAGTTTCTTGGGACTATCTTGAGAGACTCCTCCATTCCCCTCCTCGGTCAAATATACCTTCAAAACGTTGTTTCATCAGACCTGAAGTTTTCTAATAACGATTTCTTTTGGTCTATAGGTTTCCATTCCTTAAAACACGAAAAGATACACGCCCTTCTACGTTCAGATAGAGGGACTTCGTAAGGAAACTATACGTGGAGTCGATAGACCCTGGTCATAGGAGATAAAAGTGTAAGACTCAAAGGAGTCCCGAGTTGTATCGCTCACCCATGACAGACTAACGACTATTTACCGTTCTTAATAATAGGAGAACTACTTTCACTTTCTACTCTCACTTTTTCAACCGAATTTTAAGTTGTAAGTCTTTTGATTCTAGTACCGTAGACCAGAGTAATGAAGTACCGTTTATCTGTCTCTTGGTCACCTTTGTCACTGTCTGATAAAAAAAACCGAGGTTTTAGTGACGTCTACCACTGACGTCAGTACTTTAATTTTCTATGAACGAGGAACCTATTTTTCAATACTGGTTGGATCTGTCGGATAATTTTTCGTCTCTGTAATGAAACGGTTGTTTCCAGGTAGATCTGTTTCGATACCAAAAAGGTTATCAGTACATACCTACACTCTCAACCTAACACTTCTTTCGACTCACGGCTTCTTTACTACGAAAACTTGACACTACAACCTCTTCTGAGAACTTTTAGAGAACCTGTCGTACCTCTAGGTTGGTCAGGTAGGATTTCCTTTAGTCAGGACTTATAAGTGACCTTCCCGACTACGAGGTTATGAAACCGGTGGACTACGCTTCTTGACTGAGTAAACATTTTTGGGACTACGACCCTTTCTAACTTCCGCCTTCCTCTTCCCCTACTGTCTCCTATTCTACCAACCTACCGTAGTGGTTGAGTTACCCGTACTCAAACTCATTCGAGGTCTTCAACCACTACCTGTCCCTCCGGACCCTACGACATCAGGTACCACAACGTTTGTCAGCCTGTGCTGACTCGTTGACTTGACTTGACTTGACAGACTACCGACGATATACCGTTCTTAATAATAGAAGGACTCAAGGGAGTCCCGCGTGGTCGAGTGGTAGACACCGCCGACGTTAACGACCACTGACACTGTAGGTACAAATACCTATACCGTCCTTTATAAAGTAAAGAGTGAGGGAGACCCCTAGGGTCTCATAAAATATATTTTAATCTATTTTACCTGTCCCTTATTTTCTCTTTTCGAAGATCTGAAGAGGATGTTCTAACTTGAACAGCTGACCTAGGATTACTTTCGATTTAAGTTGACATATTTTCAACTATCCTAACCCTATTTCATATGTTTTTAAACGTATATATAGTCAAGTCAAGTCAAGTCAGTGAGTCAGTACAGACTGAGAAACGTTGGGGTACCTAACGTCGTGTGGTCCGGTGGGACAGGTAGTGGTTGAAGGTCTCAAATGAGTTTGAGTACAGGTAATTCAACAATTACGGTAGGTTGGTAGGGTAGGAGATAACAGGGGAAGAGGAAAGTGGAAGTTAGAGAAAACAAATTAATACAACACCCTATCTGTGCAAAGTGACTCTTTACGAAGGGGACACACAATAATATTTTGTTCCGTGCATTAGACGGGAAGTCCTTCACAATTGATTTGTATGATTTTCTTTGGTTATCCTAGTAGACTGGGTATGTTTATTCATTTTTGATCTTTGATCGTAAGTCCCCAATTAATTTAATTTTAATCATTGAAAACGAGACCCAAATTGAACATTTGAATCCTTCCACTTTCTAGAAACGACTTACAGGATATGTCAGAAAACTTCCGTACTAATTAATTTGAGATCTTCTATCTTAAGTATTTAAAGTCAAATCAATCTTTAGAAAAGTGACTATATATCAGTCTGTTTAGTTAGAAAATTTAAGCAGATCCACTGTCTGGCCTCTTCCTCTACCGTTGGGTGAGGTCATGAGAACGGACCTTTTAGGGTACCTACCTCCTCGGACCATCCGATATCAGGTACCCCAGCGTTTCTCAACCTGTACTGACTCACTGAAGTGAAAGTGAAAAGTGAGAATGAGTAACCTCTTCCTTTACCGTTGGGTGAGGTCATAAGAACGGACCTCTTAGGGTCCCTGTCTTCTCGGACCACCCGACGACACAGACCCCAGCGTGTCCCAACCTGGACTGACTTCACTGAATCGTCGTCGTCGTCGTCCACTGTCTGGTCAAGAAACCCCTTGATTTCGTTGACAACTAGTGAATATTTCGAGATGTCTGGTCTTTACCTTTGTCTCCGGTGTACCTGGACTCCGACTCGGATTAATCGAGTTAGTCCGTCTTGAACTTTGGTTCCTTCTTTTTACTGTTTCACCGACAAGTTCGGTGACCTTTACGAGGGAGTCGATTCGAAAAGTTTCTTATTTTGGATCAGAAGACTCGTTCGTTGAAATTACTAAGGTTAACAAGAAACATTTTATTATTCGAATATAACATTATGGACTAAATATTGATTCAAAAGAAAGATTACCATTCGGTACTCTCGAGATCAAAACGAGTAAATATCCAGACACATGTGTAATATGTATACTCTATAGAAATGGAGGTCTTTCATAATAGTTTTAACTTAAATATTTCTCGAGTAAAATTAAACTTTCACAAATGTTTAATTTATATTTTCTTTGGTCGGTTTTGCTGAAAGTCTAAGTGAATATGACCCTTTATAAGTTATAATCTAACTGTAGACCATGATTTCAAAATTAATTATGTCTGTACAGAAATCTCAGTAGTTGTGATTCATAGTCATATTATGAAATAACATAGATCCAAATTATCTTCAGTTTATTCTAGAATAATATAGAAAACTCCCCGAAGAGACCACCGAGTCACCATTTCTTAGGGGGACGGTTACGTCCTTTACATTCTCTACGTCCAAACTAGGGACCCAACCTTCTAGGGAACCTCTTCCTTTACCGTTGGGTGAGGTCATAAGAACGGACCCGTTAGGGTACCCATCTCCTTGGACCACCCGATGTCCAGTATCCCAGTGTTTTCTCTCTGTGTTGAATCACTGATTATTTGTTGGTCAGTTATATAGACAACGTTCCTTTTATTGAACTATACTACTTTGAAATTCCATTTATTCGAAAATAAGAAAGTATTATTAATATAAAATCTTTACAGATGAACCTCTGAAGGGACCACCGTGTCACCTATTCTTAGACGGACGGTTACATCCCATATACCTAAACTGAGGACCAGACCCTTCTAGGGTGAACGGAGTCTCTTTGATTCGGACACACGGTGTTGTTGACTCGGGCACGAGATCTCGGGTACTCGGTATTGATGACTCGGGTGTACGACTTTGAGGATTTTGGACACACGGGTCTCGAATACGCTGTTCTCTTCGGTAACGGTACTCTTCAAACGTGTTGTGTTTCTAATCTGAAGTGAGAGCGTTGATCTCTTTCGGACATGTTTTCGTTGGTTCTGGGTCACGTCGGTTTCTATGTATTTATTCCTTTATTTTACTTTTTTTCCAAGTAGGACTTAATAAACAAAATAAAAAATTAAAAATTAAAATGAAATAAAACGAAATGTTATGACATAACTAAAACGGTATGTAACTGTACTCAGATGAATTTTACTAAAGAATCCTTCTTTACAGACAAATTTACAGATGAATTTTACTTGAAACCATTGTTTCAAGATCTCGAAACGAGTAACTTTAATGTCTTCAAATACTTATACAGTCAGTAAGGGTTTACTTTATTCTATGATTCTCTCGTTAATGATTTGTTTCTTTGTTTTCATAAATCCTGATAATTACTTTTACAAACCACAGTGGAACTCTACAAAAATCTTTAATAGGGACTATCCCAACCCGTCCTCCGTATCAAATCCACCAGCCAGGTGGGGACACCACCACGACACACGACCCTAATGCGTGTTATGGGACGAAAGTGAGGGTCAAGTCGACGAGTCTATACAGGCTGATGAACGCTGGGACACCTGACGTCGTACGGTCCGAAGGGACAGGTAGTGGTTGAGGATCTAGAACAAGTTTGAGTACTGGTAGTCCATCCACTACGGTAGGTTGGGAGAGTAGGAGACAGTAGGGGAAGAGGAGGACGGAAGTTAGAAAGGGTCGTAGTCCCAGAAAAGGTTTCTCAGTCAAGAAACGTGGTCCACCGGTTTTACAACCTCAAAGTCGAAGTCGTAGTCAGGAAGATTACTTATAACTCCTGACTAAAGGAAATCCTACCGAACCAACCTAGAGGAACGTCAGACTTCCTGAGAGTTCTCAGAAGAGGTTGTGGTGTCAAGTTTTCGTAGTTAAGAAGTCGTGAGTCGAAAGAAATACCAGGTTGAGAGTGTAGGTATGTACTGATGACCTTTTTGGTATCGGAATTGATTTACCTGGAAACAACAGTTTCACTACATAGACGAAAAATTGTCCGACAGATCCAAACAGTATCGAAAAGAAGGTTTCTCTTCCGTATAAAATTAAAGTACCGATGTCATGATAGACGTCACTAAAACTTCGGGGGGTTATATTTCAGACAGTGACAAAGGTAACAAAGGGGTAAAGAAACTGTACTCCAATACCCTGGTCTACGGTACGAGAATCAAAAAACTTAACTCAAAATTCGGTTGAAAAAGTGAGAGGAGAAAGTGAAAGTAATTCTCCGAGAAATCAAAGAGAAACGAAAGACGGTATTCCCACCATAGTAGACACTAAGACTCCAATAACTATAAAGAGGGCCGTTAGAACTAAGATCGAACACGAAGTAGATCGGGTCGTAAAGAGTACTACGTGAGACGTACATTCAATTTATTCACCCCACTGTTATATGTCTGAACTGTATGAGCAAAAGGATAAACCTTGGTAACACAAAAAGGTACATGTCAAGAAAGACAATGAAGAAATGGACTCATGTTTAAAGAGTCTTCCGTCCATTCCACCAGACCATAAAGGTAGAGAAATTCTTAAAAGGTGTCAAAAAAACACGAGGTGTGTCAGTTTCCGAAACCTCATCAGTTATTTCGTCTTCATCTACAAAGAGACCCTGAGAGGACGAAAAAGCTACTAGGTCACCTATAACCGTTAAACTAGAGACCAAGGAGACGGAAAAGATGTAGGTCGAACTTGTAGACCTTCAAGTACCAATTATATGACAACTTCGGACCGAACCTCCTAAAACTCGTAATGAAAAGATCACACACTTTACTTACGTTAACACGTAATCAAACTTATAAGAAACCGTAACAGAAAGAAACCCTAACCTTACTTTTGACTGGAAAAGGTCAGGACACCGGTGATGACTCAAAAGGTTTAGTTGACCGTATAACTCACGTCGTGAAAGTGTCGTAGTAGAAAATCCTAAACTTTATCGAGTTGACCTTAAGGTAGTGGAGGTGATCAAAACTAGTACCACTACGAAGGATTCCGGGTGAACTGAAGCGTAAGGTCCTACAGGCCGAGATCGACTCACTAGTGTAGTAACACTAATAAACCCAGTACTTCTAGAAAAACATATCAACAAGACACATAAAAACGATGGAGAAAATTATAGAAGACGAAGACAATCCAGGTATGATAAAGACAGGAAATAATACGGGTAGAAACATACTTTACAAGGAAACCATATAGATTAAAACAACTTCTCTAAAGATCAGAAAGGGTAAGATAACAAAAGGAAAAAAAAAAAACGTGACTAGTGAGGGGTGGTAAAGACTCCAACTATATCGGAAAAACATACGATAATAAGTATTAAACGTACACACTCCACTGTTTCCGGGTGACACAGTTTTGTCTTTTATTTAAGATGACGGTGTCAACGTCTTTCTATCACTTACCTCTTTCCGTGTGGTACCCCCGTTAAATAACCCTCGACTTACTATAGACCGTCCGAGAAGAACCAAAAGAGATCTCATACCTCCTTTCACCTTTTACGAAATAATAAAACCTGTCGTGTAAAAGGAAGACGACAACGGACACCCAAAACTCCTACTTCTATACAAAAAGTAGATACTACACAGTTGGAAGTGAGTCTGGTATTCTACTACGAGAGAGACTCACAGCTGTGTACCTCAAGGGACCTCGGACACACGAGACTCTACCGATTCAGAAAAATTTACCTACGTCCCTTCAGGTGAGAAGAAATATCATTCGGTCACGGACTGAACAATTCTCCTACATGGTTGACATGTGCTGTTTCGACACACCAAAGGAAAATAGACACTTGAATGTCCCTTGAGAAGTCGGGTTGGTTAATAGTGAAGGACAGAAGTGATTCCCTACGACTCCCCGAGACGTTCCGTTTATAGTGACGGTGGTAGAGAGTCGTTCCCCTGTGTAAACAAAAACTAGTCTTTTGGAGTCAACAGTGAGAAAAACAACCAACCTACAACCTTCATAGGGTCCCTATAAGTCACTGTCACCAAAGGAGTAGTGACTCTTCTGTACCTGACATAAGAAAATGAGAACCTTTAGGTGGTTGTTCTCACTTATTCTCGTTTGAAAAGTACACTGAAGTAACCGGCTATGACCCCCTTAGATCCAACATAAAAGTCCTTGAAGTCCGTTATTCTTTGTTCAATTTCTTCAGTCCTTTATACAGACGAAAGAAAGTCAACAGACTAATTGATGAACCACTTCTTAGACATATCACATAAGAGGGTCCCTTTCAACACATGAGTCCACTACAGGAAATTGTTTCAATATGGATCCACAACAGGTCAGACGTGATCCTGACACTAAAATCGGGAAGGAAAGTGTCAAGTACGTGGTGTACTTGGTCAAGATGGGACTGACAGAGAGGACAAGGGTTTTTCTAGGACAGGTATACGTCGGGAAGTTCACTTAGTGTCTATATACTGGTGACGTCATAGACACCTTAGTCTACACCTTCCAACACTCCAGTGCAACCGAGAGTACCAATCAAAACTTTTTATGGTCTACTAGTTTTACTTTGAAGAGCAATAAAGATCTCCTTTACCTCTAAGTTTACAGTGTTGTCTTTCTCTAAAGTACCACTATCGGTATATCAACGACAACGACCATTCAAACCACCCTAACCAACAATCGTAAGTTAATGAAAAACTCATCCTCAGAAAAAAAAGTTTTATTTTATAACAAAATTGTTATTATTAAAGAAAAAAGTTTTCGGTAATCTTACTAAGAGGTAACTTTTTCTTTTGTTATTTTGAGTGTAACTTTACCTGTAGTTGAACCAGTGAAACCTTTGCAAACCCACAGGACTGTATCTACCAACGGGTATTAATACATACCCGAAGTCTAAACCAACTTAGGTCACTTGAAAGGTTAAATTCGAACACCCAATTAACGGTGAACTACTAGGACCGTCGTTTCACCACAAGAGAAATTTAACTCCGACTTGGTAAAAATTTTTATAACTAATTAATATCAACGATACTTTATTAAAAGAAGACGTCATCGTACAAATATTTTAATCTAACTATTACTTCACTTCCCTCGTTTTATAGTTATTCATCAGTTAAATCCCTTTCTACATATCCTTAAAAACAAGACTAAAACGTTTAAAAGATATTTAAACTTGAAAATTATTTTTTAAATTTCAATATTTTTAACGTAACTGTTTTTCTTCTTTAATAATGACCATTAAATACAAGTGGTTAGAAGTCTTATGATTTCATTTTCTATCAAGTATTGACGAATAAAGATTAAAAGTGATCTATAATTCTAAAATTCTTAACTCCTAACATTAAATTTGTACATTAATTTCGATCATCTTTATTGCTTCGTAAAGTCATATGTCATCCTTTCATCTTACACATAAAAGTCATTTCTTCCATACTCCTCACTTTAATGTAAAATAACTCCCTTTTCTTTCTTTCATACAAAATCTCGACTGACAAAACTTACCTTTTCGTCCTGTTTGACTATAACTATGTCTTTCACTATTTTGCAACACCTTTCCTTAGGACTCCTTTTTTTAAAATACGTACCAGTCCTAATAATTTAAATCCAACTTCAATTAATTCACTCACCTAAAATAACAATTCATTAGATCATGTTCTGACCTTAAACCAAAGAAAGAGACAATTTTCTTACTTCAAAGTATCTCACGAGGGAAAACTATCGTCTAACATACTTAAAACGGGATTCAGTAGACATAAGTAAAACACCCATACACACACACTGAAACCAATTTACTTACAAAACGAAGTGTCACTGGATATTAGGACAACACAAAGTTTTAGAAACACTATAAAAACTTGGGAGTACTTCCCACCTGTCCATTTCCGGGGTCCTTTTCATGTGAATAAAGAAATATTTAATACACCAATATTTTCACCCTCAAAGTGTATACCGAAAAAAAACATATTAGTCCAATCGTCTATCAATCATGTAGTCTCCGGAGTATTTCAGAGGTCGACGAGACTGAGTATCGTGCTCTGTAGATACCCCACTTGATCTCCCATCCCGAGACTCCTCCTCAGACGGACCACCGGATGGATTACACCACAGTCCACCCTTATGTGAAGTCCCGGATTTACATTGTTTTTGGGCCGAAATCTTAGTCAGACTCAACTTTAGAACCAGGGTTATGAACGGTCGACACACTGGAATCTATTCATTAGAAAAGACTCTGAAACAAAGATCCATCACAGTTACCACCATTAAAGTTCCACTTCCCAACCGGACCCCTTCATGTCGACAGACGGGACTGTCTAGGAACTCCTCCCGTCATCGACCTACACCTGTAATTAAATACCTGAGATTAGGAACCGAAAAGAGTCTTTAAATCTCTCACCGTGAAACAGTTTGACAATCCGTCATAGATGATTTGAGTGACATAATCAAAGGATCCTGACAGTATAGTTTCTTGGTGTCTGTCCTCTGAATTTCATTGTCTTTAAATAAGACAGTATCGAAATTTTCGACGTTTAGACTTTAGTTTCACGATTCTCCCGGTGTGAGAGAGGTTCCGACCTCTTCTGAGAACTCTCAGGGAACCTACCATTTCTCTAGTCTCGTCAGTTAGAATTTCCTTTAGTTGTGACTTATAAGTGACCTTCCTGACTACGATTTCGACTTCGAAGTTATGAAACCGGTGGACTACGTTTCTCGACTGAGTGACCTTTTCTGGGACTAAGACCCTTTCCTCCTCCCGTCCTCTTCATCCACTGTCTCCTGCTCTATCAACCTACCGTAGTAACTGACATGCCTGTACTCAAACTCATTTGAGACCCTCTACCACTTCCTTTCCCTTCGGATCACACGACATCAGATACCCCAACGTTACCGAATCACTGACTTGTGTGTGTGTGTATATAGAATTACATATTTTATGTTCATATATATACACACAATATACATAACTGAGAGTATCATTCAGGTTTTAGACGTCTTACCTGGTGGTCCGATCTCTGGGTTCATTCTGTGCTACAACGTCAAGTTCAGGTTTCCGGTTCACGACCGTCTTAAAGGAGAACAAGTCCCTTCTACTCCGAAAAAAGACATAAGTCCGGAAGTTGATTAATTTCTCCGGGTAAGTGTAATACCTTCCGTTATGTGAAATAAGTTTAGGTAACGAAATGAGTTTCAGGTCACGATTCTTGAAGACAGGTATCAAGAAGTCCGTGAGACAGATTAGGGAACTTAGATAAACAGTTAAGGTGACATATTAGTATTCCCTAAACTAAATCCAGTATGGACTTACCGGATCACCAAAAGGGTTGAAAGAAGTCAATTTCAGGCTTAAACCGTTATTCCTCAAGTACTCCAAGTATTGTAACGTGTCCTCCGTCACTAGTTTTGGTAGGAGTTCTTTTTGTCTACGTTTTTCCAACAGACTCCTCCGGAATGTTTATCGACTCTTTTCTTTTCACTATCCGGTTCCTCCTTTCCTTTTTATATGGGTAGACTTACATCTCAAGGTTTCTTATCGTTCCTCTCTATTCTTTCGGTGAGATTCACTTTTTACACTTCTTTATCTCCTCTTGTTATCTTACCCTTTCTGATCTCTAGAGAAGTTCTTTCAATTTCTATGGTACCCTTGTAAAGTACGTTTCTACCTGTATTTTTTCCTGTCTTTGTGGTACCTGGATTGTCTTCGTCTTCTATAATTCTTCTCCACCGTTCTTGTGTGTCTTCTTGATATGTCTTTTGTAGAATTACTGGGTCTATTGGTGCTACTACACTGGTGAGTGGATCTCGGTCCATAGGACCTTACACTTCAGTTCACCCGGAATCCTTCGTAGTGATACTTGTTTTGATCACCTCCACTATCTTAAGGTCGACTCGATAAAGTTTAGGATTTTCTACTACGACACTTTCACGACGTGAGTTATAAGGTCGTTTAAAACTTTTGAGTCGTCACCGGTGTCCTGACCTTTTCCAGTTAAAAGTAAGGTTAGGGATTCTTCCCTTTACGGTTTCCCGTTACAAGTTTGATGACGTGTTAACGTGAGTAAAGTGTACGATCTTTTCATTACGAGTTTTAAGAGGTTCGATCCGAAGTTGTCATGCACTTGGCTCTTGAAGGTCTATAAGTTTGACCTAAATCTTTTTCGTCTACTTGGTCTCTAGTTCAACGGTTGTAGACAACTTAGTATCTTTTTCGTTCTCTTAAGGTCTTTTTGTAGATAAAGAATAGATAACTGATGATTTCGGAA
Source organism: Capra ibex (assembly GCA_006410555.1). Taxonomy (NCBI): domain Eukaryota; kingdom Metazoa; phylum Chordata; class Mammalia; order Artiodactyla; family Bovidae; genus Capra; species Capra ibex. The sequence goes on along the minus strand of SJYO01045292.1, from coordinate 42,944,755 downwards.
AGTGACACATCTAGTGTTGTTTGACCTTTTAAGAATTTCTCTACCTTTATGGTCTGGTGGAATGGACGGAGGACACTTTGGACATTCGTCCAGTTCTTCGTTGTCAATCTTGACCTGTACCTTGTTGCCTGACCGAGGTTTAACCCTTTCCTCATACATTTCCGACATATAACAGTAGAACGAATAAATTGAATATACGTCTCATGTAATACATTTTACGACCCGACCTACTTCGATTCGACATTAGTTCTAACTTTATAGTTATTGGAGTCTTAGTGTTTACTGTGGTGGGAATACCGTCTTGTACTTCTTCTTGATTTCTTGAAGAACTACTTTCCCTTTCTCGTCTCACCTTTTCGACCTAATTTTGAGTTGTAAGTTTTATGATTCTAGTACCGTAGCTCAGGGTAGTGAAGTACCGTTTATCTACAACTTTGTTACCTTTTTCACTGTCTTAAATAAAAGAACCCGAGGTTTTAGTGACGTCTACAACTGACTTCGGTACTTTAATTTTCTGCAAACGAGGAACCCTTTTTTCAATACTGTTCAGATCTGTCGGACAATTTTTCGTCTCTGTAATGAAACGACTGTTTCCACGTATATCAGTTTCGATATTAAAAAGGTCATCAGTGCATTCCTACACTCTCAACCTGGTATCCCTTTCGACTCGTGGTTTCTTTGCTACGAAAACTTGACACCACTCTTTTGAGAAACATCAGGGAACTTGACGTTCCTCTAGCTTGGTCAGTCAGGATTTACTTTGGTTGGGACTTATAAGTGACCTTCACTTCACTTTCAGTACAGGTTGAGAAACGCTGGGGTATCTGATATGTCAGGTACCTTAAGAGGTCCGGTCTTATGACCTCACCCGTCGACAAGGGAAGAGGTCCCTTTGAAGGGTTGGGTCCCTAGTTTGGGTTCAGAGAACGGAACACCCGTCTAAGAAATGTCCACTCGGTGTTTCCTTCGGGGACACCTTCCTGAAGTAAGTAACCTTCCTGGCTTTGATTTCGACTTCGAGGTTATGAAACCGGTGGACTACGTTTCTCAGTTGACTAATCTTTTCTGACACTACGACCCTTTCTAACTTCCGTCCTCGTGATCCCCTACTCTCTCCTGTTCTGCCAACCTACCGTAGTGACTAAGTCACTTGTACTCAAACTCGTTTGAGACTCTCTACCATTTCCTGTCCCTTCTGACCGCACGTCGTTAGGTACCTCAGTGTTTCTTAGCCTGTGTTGACTCGCTGACGTGTTGAGTTTCAGTAACTAAACTTACAACAACAAGTCAGTACACACTGAGAAACGATGGGGTACGTCACGTCGTACGGTCCGAGGGGACGGAAAGTGATAGAGGGTATCAAGTGAATTTAAGTACAGGTAATCCAGACACTACGATAGATTGGTAGAGTAGGAGACGACAGGGGAAGAAGAGAACGGGAGTTAGAAAGGGTCTTAGACCCAGAAAAGTTTACTCAACCGAGAAACGTAGTCCACCAGTTTCATAACCTCGAAATCGTAGTTAGGAAGGTTACTTATAAGTCCCAACTAAAGGAAAACCTAACAAACAAAACTAAAGGAACATCAGGTTCCCTGAGAGTTCTCAAAAGAGGTCGTGGTGTTAAGTTTTCGTAGTTAAGAAGTGACGAGTTGGAAATACCAGGTTGAGAGTGTAGACATGTACCGATAACCTTTTTGGTTATAACTGGTATACATATAACTGATATACCTGGAAACAGTCGTTTCACTACAGAGACGAAAAATTATACGAAAGATCCAAACAGTATCGAGAGAGAGGTTCCCCGATCACAGAAATTAAAGTACCGACGTCAGTGGTAGGTGTCACTAAGACCTCGGGTTCTTTTATTTTTAGACAGTAACGAAGGTGAAAAGGGGTAGATAAACGGTACTTCACTACCCTGACCTACGACACTAGAATCAAAAAAATTTATGACTCAAAATTAGGTCGAAAAAGTGAGAGGAGAAAGTAAGAGTAGTTCTCCGACAAATCAAGGAGAAGTGATAGATGGTAATCTCACCATAGACGTATAGACTCTGACAACTATAAAGAGGACCGTTATAACTAAACTCGAACACTCATTACGTCGGATCTTAAAACGTACTACATGAGACGTATTCGATTTATTCGTACCCACTGTTATATGTTGGAATTACAAAAAGAAAGGGTTAAAACTTCGTCAGGTAACAAGGTACAGACCAAGATTGACAATGACTGGACGTATATCCAAAAAGTCCTCCGTCCATTTCACCAGACCGTAAGGGTAGAGAAACTCTCAAAAGGTATCAAATAAGACCAGGTGTGTCAGTTTCCGCAATCGAATCAGTTACTTCATCTACAAAACGCCGTTAAGGGAACGAAAGAGATGCTAGGTTACTTACAACCGTTAAACTTGAGACCAAAGAGACAGAAAAGATTTGGGTCGAACATGTAGACCTTCAAGAAAAAACTTTTTTTTTTTTTTCCAATTAAAAATTTTAAATAAATAAAATAAACCGAAACGACCCAGACTCAACACCGTACAACCTAGATCAAAGGACTCGTCCCTAGTTTGGACCCGGGGGACGTAACCTTCGTACCTCAGAATCGGTAGCCTGATAGTCCCTTCAGGGTTAATAAATAAAAAATTAGTTTCTTATTAACGAAATGTCTTAACATAACCAAAGACGGTTTTTAGTTGTATTTAGTCGGGTTTCGTGTGTATATAGGGAAGAGAGAACTTGAAGAGTGGGTGAACGGAGGGTAGGTTGGGAGATACAACAATGTCTCGGGACCAAACTTAAGGGACACAGTATGTCGTTTAAGGGTAACCGATAAATAAAATATATACGATTACATTCAAAGGTACAATGAGAGAGGTATGTAAGGTAGGAGAGGAAGGAGGGAGAGGAGGGCACAGACATTCAGACAAGAGATACAGACACAGAGGTAACGAAGGGACGTTTATTAAAGTAATCATGGAAGAAAGATCTAAGGTATATATACGTAATCTCACACTATAAACAAAAACAGAAAGACTGAATGAAGTGAGACATATTATCCGAGATCCAAGTAGGTAGAATAGTCTTGACTGAGTTTACCCAAGGAAAAATACCGACTCATTATAAGATAACATATATACATGGTGTCGAGTAGACCTTCAAGAACCAAGTGCATGACGACTTCGGATCGAACTTCCTAAAACTCGTAATGGAATGATCGTACACTTTACTCGTGTTAACCATTAAACTTGTGACAAACCGAAACGGGATAAAACACTAACCTTATAATGAGAGTAGGTTTTGAGGGAGTGTCTTTATAAGTCGTATTACAAACAGATGTACATACCCGTGGGGTGTCTGATCAGTTCGATTGGAGGACTGAATTTTACTGAAGTGGTTCGTTATCCTTACCATCGAAAGTCGGTGACTCTTGAATGGAACACAACCGTTGGAACTCAAATGGAGGATTGTGTAGGTGTACTATTTACAATACGAACAAAGTATCTCCTTAACCGACTTAGAACGAGTCACACTATCGATTACAAACTTGGAGTCGACCGAGAGAAAAGGGTAGGTCATTGGGGAAGAGGTCGACGACGGTCACGTCACCGAATTTCGAACGTAGACTCTGGAAGAGACCCGACTACAGGAACAGGTCTTGGAGGACTCTTGAAAACAGTAGGAGAAGGTAGTGTGTAGGACAAGAAGTTTCCACCTGTTACTGACTAACTGTGTCCTTGCATTCTCAGACTGAACGAAAGGACTTTTCCCCAATTGAGGAAAATTCCTCGGGGACGTCTCGGGTGTACTCTAGTCCACCTCCAATCTGAGGTCGACTCTGGAGTAGAAAACGACTCGTAAAGGGGGAAGGACAGGATCAAGGGAAGTAAAAAGGAACTCTAGTAAAGAAGACATTTAGTACATGAGTACTTAGAGGTATAGTCCGAGACTAAGATCCCTTACCCTAAATTCTATGGACAGTCACTCCTTAAATTTCAATTCAGATCGACCAAAGTCTCGACCGGGTGACTTGGAAACGTAACAGGTAGTAACTCCTACCATTCGACCATCCGTACGTACGTAAGGACCCCTCGACCCCAGAATCGACTCCTTTTCTCTTCTCAGAATCGAAAATCCTTCCAGAACCATCGAAACAGTGAGAAGGGAACGAACGAGTGGGGGTCGACCACTGTTTTGTGTCGTGGTCGTTGTTCGACGGGTCAATCCATCAAAGTGTCCCCATCCTTCCCCGTTCAACTTCTAATGTGAACAGTATCTGAGCCAGACCTAAAGGTCTGAGAGTCTCGACTCAGAGTCGAAAGTCCTCATCCTCCGGTCTCCATGTTGTTGTTACCTGAGTCTTTAGGACTTGACGAGGAACCCTCGTTCATAATCGGTTAGGTCCGTCCATCTGGAGGAACAGTCGTCCGAGGTCCGGATCCGATACCAGGCTCTGGGGATAGATATCGGGGGACGGACACCCTTACGAGTCAGTGGTACCTAAAAAGGTATTCAACCTCAAACTGTGACAAGGTCAATCTTAAAACGAGAAATAAATGGTCCACCAGAGGTCGGGAGAGGTTCTCTGTCGACGAATTCCTATTTTTTGTCCACTCTACTCTCTCTGACATGGACTCTCTCCCCTCGGTCTCGGATCGTCTCCTTAACGACCCCTTCCGACACCTCACTCCCTTCCCGAGGAACGACCTGGGGAATCTCGGAAGATGAAGTAGACTAACTTATGTTCTTTTCTACCCCGTGGATAACCGTCTTCCGAAGAGGATTGTTTTTCTCCTTCCAACCCGACAAGAGACACCAACTTCTGGAAATGATAACGGAAGATACAATTTTTAATATCACACCTTTGATACCACAGTTCATCTGGACTAATTTTTGGAGACAAGATAGACATATTTAAAACACTACGACCCATTCAACGACTTATAAAGTCTTAAAGTCAAAGGAGTAGGTCTTTTATCCACCGGTACGAATTACGTGTCTCCATAATAGACCCTACCCCGTCCAGTCTTCTTCCTTTATTGAGTCACTCTCTGTCTCTATCTGAACCACCTGATCCTTACGATTTCTTTTTAAACCCGTTGAAGTGGTCAAACGAAGATCTCGGTCCCGTCACCGTATTCTAGTGACGAATGGGTAAGTTTACGAGTCCGTCTGTAATAGTTAATATCACCAAGACCACAACTCAACGATTCGGGACAGACTGAGAAACGTTGAGATACTTGACGTCTTACGGTCCGGTGGGACAAGGAGTGACAGAGGACCTCAGACAGGTTCAAGTACAAGTAACTCAGTCACTACTACAAGATGGTAGAGTAGGAGACAGGGGGTGAAGAGGACGGGAGTCAGAAAGGGTCGTAGTTCTATAAAAAGGTTACTCAGTCGAGAAGCGTAGTCCACCGGTTTCATAACCTCGAAGTAGAAGTCGTAGTCAGGAAGGCTACTTATTAGTCTCAACTAATAGAAATTCTATCTGACAACTTTAGAGGAACGTCAGGTTCCCTGAGAGTTCTCAGAAGCGGTCATGGTGTTAATCTTTCGTGGTCAAGAAGCCACGAGTCAGAAGAAATGCCAGGTGAGTGTAGGTATATTCTGATGACCTTTTTGGTATCGAAACTAATGTACCTGGAAAGAATCGTCACTACAGAAACGAAAAATTATGTGACAAATCCAAACAATATAGAACGGAAGGTTCTACGTTCACAGAAGATTAAAGTACCCACGTCAGTGGTAGGTATTACTAATACCTTGAGTTTTTCTCTTTTAGACAGTGACAAAAAAGAAAAAAGAGAAGATAAATGGTACTTCACTACTCAGGTCTCCAGTACTAAAATCAAAATACTTATAACTCAAAATTCGGTCCAAAAAGTGAGAGAAGTAAGTGGGAGTAGTTCTCCGAGAAAGTAAGGAAAGGTTAAAGACGGTAATCTCACCATAGTGGACATATATACTTCAATAACTATAAAGACCGCTTGAACTAAGATCGGACATTGAGTAGATCGGTTCGTAAAACGTACTACATGACATGTAAATTCAATTTATTTGTTCCACTGTCATATGTCGGAACGGTTTGAGGAAAGGGTTAAAACTTGGACAATCAACAAGGGACATTCTAAGACTGACAACGAAGAACTGGGTTATGTCTAAAGAGTCCTCTGTCCATTCTACCAGATCATAAGGGGGGAGAAATTATTAAAAGGTCAAACAACACTAGGTGTGTCAGTTTCCGAAAGTACATCAGTTACTTCGTCTTTATCCACAAAAAGACCTTAAGGAAACGAAAGAGATACTAGGTTACCTACAACCGTTAAACTAGAGACCGAGGAGACTGAACAGATTTGGGTCAAACACGTAAACCTTCAAGAACTAAGTTCATGATGACTTCTGATCGAACTTCCTAAAACTCGTATTGGGATGTTCGTATCCTTCACTCACGTTAACAGACCATTGGACTTATAAGAAATAGTGAAGGGAAGAAACCCTAACCCTACTTCTGACTGGAAAAGGTCAGGACACCGGTGACGATTCAAAAGGTTCAAACTTTTGGATAACTCACGTCGTTAAAATGTCGTAGTAGGAAATCCTAAACTTTATCGAGTCGACCTTAAGGTAGTGGAGGTCATCGAAACAACCATCATTACGAAGATTCCGGGTGAACTGAAGTGGGAGGTCCTATATGCCGAGATCCACTCACTTGTGTGGTAACACCAACAACTCCAGTAATTCTGGAAAAAACCTATCAAGACACATAAGAATGATGGAGAAGAATTAGAGAAGACGGAGACAATCCAGGAATGACGAAAACAGTAAATAACACGGGTGGGAACGTAGTTTACAAGGAAACTATAGAGGTTAAAACAAGTTCTCTAGAGATCACAAAGGGTGAGATAAGAAAAGGAGACAAAGAAACTTCCGGATAAGTAACTTCTACCGGACGGTTAGAGAGGAACGATAAACGACCTTGAGACGTAAGTCAACCCATATATAAAGGGAAAGAACGAAAAGTGAGGACAAAAAGGGAATCGGTAAACATTTCAGAGAAATCTGTTGGTAAAAAGGAAAGACGTAAGAAAAAGAAACCCTACCAAAACCAGTGAGGGAGACCATGTCACAATACTTGAAGTCCGTAAAACATATGGTCTAGATTAGGGAACTTAGATAAACAATGAAGGTGACATTTTAGTATTCCGTAAACTAACTCCAGTACGGACTTACCGGATCACTAAAAGAGATGAAACAAGTCGAATTCGGACTTAAAACGTTATTCCACGACTATTAGACTCGGTGTCAGTCGAGATCCAGAACAAAATCGACTGACATATCTCGAAGAGGTAGAAACCGACGTTTCTTATATTAGTTAGACTAAAACCATAACTGGTAAACCACTACAGGTATATATCTCAATAGAGAACACAACAACTTTTTCCCACAAACGATACTAGTTACACAAGAGAACCGTTTTGTAACAATCGAAAACGGGACCAAGTAAAACATGAGGTTCCAGTTTCAACGGACAAAGGAGTCTATATAGAACTGAAGGAGAAAACGTAAGGTTAGGGAATACTACTTTTCCTGTGGAAAAAAACACACAATTAAGATGTTCCAGAACATCCAGTAGTATCTTGGTAAGTAGGAACCGAAGAAACCGTAATCACAAACCCCACATCTGAACCGAATAGCACTACAACTTACCAAACGGAACCTTTACTTGACTCTACTAAGATAACAAAAACTCTAACGTGGGTTCATAACGTAAAACCTGAGAACAACTAATATTCCCGATGAGGTAAAGAAGATACCCTAAAAACGGGTGTCATCATCTATAATACCAGTGGACTTAATTTAAGTGGGTAAGGACAGGTAAAATCAAGTGACTAGGGATTCTACAGTTATTAATGGAAACGGTAGAGGACGAACTGGTATAAGTTAAATGGAACTAAGTACCTAGATCGTAAGGTTCAAGGATACGTTATATCAAGTAATGTCGTAGTCTGAAATAAAAGTGGTGGTTCGTGTAAGTTTGTCACAACAACGACGAAAACGGGTCGATAAAGTAAGAAAGACCTCGATAATGATTAACGAGTGGTGAGAAGGGGTCATAGTATAACCTGTGGTAGGTTGGACCCCCCTTAGAAAACCACAATATAGAAAAAAAAAATTAAACTTTTTATTAACGAAATGTCTTAAAATAACAAAATACGGTTTATAGTAGTACTTAGTCGGTATCCATATGTATACAGGGGAGGGAGAACTTTGAGGGACGGTAGAGGGAGGGGTAGTTGGGGTGACCTAACAATGTCTTAAGGACAAACTCAAGAAACTCAGTATGTCGTTTAAGGGTAACCGATAGATAAAATGTATACCATAACATTCAAAGGTACAATGAGCGAAGGAGAGTAAGAATGTAGAGTGGGACAGTAAGAAGGGGAGGAGGATACAGGTATTCAGACAAGAGGTGTAGACAAAGAGGTAATGACGGGACGTTTATTTAAGTAGTCATAGTAGAAAGATCTAAGGTATATATACACAATCATATGTTATAAATAGAAAGAGAAAGACTGAATGAAGTGAGACATATTATCCGAGATCCAAACAGGTGGAGTAATCTTAACTGAGTTTACGTAAGGGAAAATATTGACGTAACATACATACATGGTGTCGAAGAAATAAGTAAGTAGACAACTACCTGTAGATCCAACGAAGGTACAAGATCGATAACATTTATGCGACGTCACTTGTAACCACATGTACACAGAAAAAGTTAAAACCAAAGGAATCCCATATACAGATCATCACCCTAACGACCCAGTATACCACCAAAATAAGGACCAAAAATTTCCTTAGAGGTATGGTAGAAGGTATCACTGACATAGTTAAATGTAAGGGTAGTCGTTACGTTCTCCCAAGAGAAAAGAAGTGTGGGAGAAGTCGAAAATAACAAATATCTGGAAAATTACTGCCGGTAAGACTGGTCACACTCTACCATAGAGTAACATCAAAACTAAACGTAAAGAGATTATTACTCGCTAAAGGTTTCTTATCGTTCCTCTCTATTCTTTCGGAAGGAGTCACTAGTTACGTTTCTTTGTCTCTTTTTGTTATCTTTCCCTTTCTGATCTCTGGAGAAGTTCTTTTAGACTCTATAGTTTCCTTGTAAAGTACGTTTCTACCCGTGTTATTTCCTGTCTTTGTGATTCCATTGTAAAATACGTTTCTACCCGTGTTATTTCCTGTCTTTGTGATACCTGGATTGTCTTCGTCTTCTATAATTCTTTTCCACCGGTCTTATGTGTCTTCTTGATATGTTTTTTCTAAAGACACTGGGTCCATTGGTGCTACCACACTAGTAAGTGGATCTCGATCTGTAGGACCTTACGTTTCAGTTCACCCGGAATCCTTCGTAGTGATACTTGTTTTGATCACCTCCACTACGTTAAGGTCAACTCGATAAAATTTGTCATTTTGTACTACGACAATTTCACGAAGTGAGTTATACGGTTATAACTTTTGAGTTATACGGTTATACCTTTTGAGTCGTCACCGGTGCTCTAACCTTTTCCAGTCAAAAGAAGGGTTAAGGTTTCTTTCCGTTACGGTTTCTTACAAGTTTGATGACGTGTCAATGTGAGTAAAGTGTACGATCCTTTCATTACGAGTTTTAAGAGGTTCGGTCCGAAGTTGTCATACACTTGGCTCTGGAAGGTCTACAAGTTTGACCTAAATCTTTTTCGTCTCCTTGGTCTCTAGTTCAACGGTTATAGGTAACCTAGTATCTTCTTCGTTCTCTCAAGGTCTTTTTGTAGATGAAGACGAAATAACTGATACGGTTTCGGAAACTGACACACCTAATGTTGTTTGACTTTTTAAGACTTTCTCTACCCTTATGGTCTGGTGGAATGGACGGAGGACTCTTTTGACATTCGTCCAGTTCTTTGTCGTCAATCTTGACATGCACCTTGTTGTCTGACCTAGGTTTAACCCTTTCCTCATGTAGTTCCGACATATATCAGTGGAACAAATAAATTGAATATACGTCTTATGTAGTACGTTTTGCGACCCCACCTACTTCGATTCGACCTTAGTTCAAACGGTTCTCTTTATAGCTATTGGAATCTATACGTCTACTGTGGTGGGAATACGTCTTTCACTTCTCCTTGATTTCTCGAAGAACTACTTTCACTTTCTCCTCTCACTTTTTCAACCCAATTTCGAGTTGTAAGTTTTTTTGACTCTAGTATCGGAGACCAGGGTAGTTAAGTACCGTTTATCTACCTCTTTGTCACCTTTGTCACTGTTCGAAATAAAAGAACCCGAAGTTTTAGTGACGTCTACCACTGACATCGGTACTTTAATTTTCTGCGAACGAGGAACCTTCATTTCGATACTGTTTGGATCTGTCGGATAATTTTTCGTCTCTCTAACGAAACGTCTGTTTCCAGGTATATCGGTTTCGATATCAAAAAGGTCATCAGTACATTTCTACACTCGCAACCTGGTATTTCTTTCGACTTACGACTTCTTAACTACGAAAACTTGACACCACAACCTCTTCTGAGAACTCACAGGGGACCTACCGTTCCACAAGGTCGGTCAGGTAGGATTTCCTTTAGTCAGGACTTATAAGTAACCTTTCTGACTATGACTTCGAATTTGAAGTTATGAAACCGATGGACTACGTTTCTTGACTGAGTAACCTTTTCTGGGGCTACGACCCTTTCTAACTTCCGTCTCCTCTTCCCATACTGTCTCCTACTCTATCAACCTACCGTAGTGACTGAGCTACCTGTACTCAAACTCGTTCTAGACCCTCAACCACTACCTGTCCCTTCGGACCGAAAGATGTCAGGTACCCCAACGTTTCTCAGACTGCACTGGCTCGATGACTTGGATGAAGGGATACAACCCCTTCAAAAATTGATATTAAAGAAGTTTTTAAAAGAGTCACGGAAAGATAAAAAGAAGAAGGAGACGCTGGGGATATTAAACTTACAACTACGTAAATTATAACAGGATTTCCATAACTCTGATAGGAGTTAACAAAAGTAAGAAAAAGGAAATAAGACGAGAAGTCGTACATGAAGGTGATAAGATAGAAGGTCGACTAGAAGACGGAGTCAATAAGACGATGACCAAAGAAGATCTCATAAAAATTAAAGTCATTAACACAATAAGTAGTAAAGAATAAGAAATAAAGAAGATACAGGTACCACTAACATAATTGACGTAATTACCAAAGAACGTAAAAGAGGTATGACAAAAGTTCAGAAGTCTAGTAGAAATGATAGTAATAAGACTTAAGAGAAAGTCCATCCAGCCAATAAAGGAGAAACAAATAAACCAGAACACTCAAACAACAAAGTAACACGATATAAAGAGACAGAAAAGTAAAAAAGGGGGTTGAATGAGAAGAACTCCAGAGGAAAAAGGTCCGAAATCCAAACATAAGGAAGAGGAGAACCAAAAACGGGAAACTTCCTTTCCAACCAACTCGTCAAACACAACTGAAGAATAATCCCCACTGAACACGGACACAAGATCACCCTCCTTCACTCAAAGAAAAAAAAAAGGAGACTACCCGTCCTGACACATTCCACCATATAAAAACTCACAGATACCCTGAGAACAGACAACTACTAACAAAGACAGAACGAAAAAGAAACCCATTTCACAGGACCTCACATACGACAGTTATCGACCCACTATCATCCGAAACACATGTCAATAACTTCAAGAATCATTAACTGTGGGGGACCCGAATCCTCAAGAGACCATCAGAACCTAGAACCTGAGTTGCGAGGGTGGAGTCACCAAGTCCACACTAGGAACCAGTCCTCTACCCCCGAGGTATTCAACGAACAATACCCTAATTTCCTCCAATTTCGTTTGAGTGGTTCTGTTCTAGAATTATGTTCTGGTTCGTCAATCAATGTCTTTATTACCATGGAAAAGTGTGTGAAGGTGTGTGTGTCTATATTGGTTCCATAAGATTTATTTTCTCATGTCCTCTAACTGAACCACTTCTTCCCTTTGGTTTTCACTATAGTCAGTTAATTTTCGTCGTGATTGATTGTCAGTTAGACTTTTTGACTCTGACTCGTCTCACGGTTAACCCCTTATATCATTTCTCTCATGTTGTTAAATTGAACATACCACTTTTTTCTTTCTTACTTCCTTTTTTCTTTCTTCTTTTTCTTTTTTCTCTTCCCTCTCTTTTCTCTTTTTCCCAACTTTGTTTCCACTTTTTTTTCTTTTCTTTTATCTTTTTGGTTCCATTTATCTGTATACACTTTTTCCAAATATATATAAGTCCTTATCGATGTCGGAAATTTCTCGATATTCTTTTCGTTAGTTTATATAGCTTTCGTTTTAGTCTTTTTAGTGGTTTTTTTCCCACTTTTTTAGAAAATTTTTATAAAAAAATTTGTTCTTTTTGTTTCTTCTTTTGAGGTGTCACGGTGTTTTCCGATTACACTTCAATCTTTATACATCCCCCTTGTCCGTATGAATTTTCTCTCTCTCCTTTTTTTTTGCGAAGAGTTTCAACATTAAGAAGAAACAACACCTCAGAAGGGAACACCTACCCAGACTTAATCAAAGGACACTTCAAATGGACCAACCCCCTCGAACACGGACACGAGACCTACTGACTCGACCTAGAGTAGAGAGACTTCCCGTCCCGTCACAGGTCATCATTCAAAGCCCCACAGATACCCAAGTCATACAGACACCCGTCAGGAAGACTGAAACCGTTACAATTTGTGCAGATAAAGACGTCGACATAGTTTCACCGGAAGAGTCGCATAGAAGTGACGACGGTTGGGGAATGAACAGGTAACTTAGATCCGGTCACGAAGACAGGGGATAGGACGGGACCTGACATCCGGCTTCGAACGATCCATCCCCCGAACAAACCTAGAAAAGAACTGAACAGTTGGGACGGGAGACGTAGAGTCTCTGAACATACCCCGAAGGGAGTCGGGGGACTCGAACGGGAAATACAACGCTCCGAACACACGAGAAGAAAACCAAGACACCCGGGTGTCAGACACGGCGTACCAAACATACGTGACGTCTCCAAACACACGTACGGAGAGAACCGTGGGACCTGGGTGGGAGACGTGACGACCCGAAGACACCCGAAGAGAGTCAAGGGGTTCGGGCGGTAGACCAGTCCCGGTGTCATACACTCGACGAATAACCGACTCTTCACGTCGAAAGAGACAAAAGACGAGAGACCCAGGGACGAAATAGGTCGAAAGACTCTAAGGTGTCGAGGCGGAACCCGGAGTAAACGCTCCCTCGAAGGGTCACGTACTCTTGAGAAGGAAGAAGTACTGAGGAAGGGAGGGAGCCCCGTGTTCAAAGGTATGTCTTCAAGAGTCAGAAAAAGGAAATATACAGAGGTAGGAGAAAGGATGAAGTAAAGTCCCTCAAATCGGTATGGGGGACCTCCGGACCGCAGAAGACGACAGAGGATCTCCAACGAAACACCCTCAACAAGGTATAGAACTACTCAAAAACTACACAAACACCCCTCCGAAGTTAGAGGGACAGAATGAAGATGTTTGGACCACCCGAATAGTAGACTACAGTGTAGAAAAACAGAAAAATACGACAAGTACCCCAAGAACGTCGTTCTTATGACCTTACCAAATGGTAAAGAAGGGACTAACATGGTACAAAACAGTCTGGAGAAATGAACCTGGGTAGATAGAACTCACCGGGAGGTACCGTACCGAGTATCGAAGTAACTCAACATGTTCGGGGAAACGGAGCTGTTCCGACACCAGGTACTTCACCTAATTAATATCAACGTACGGAAGTTAGGGTTCTACTACCTCATCTTCCTCCTGTACACGAGTAAAGAGGACACTCTTGTGGTTTTATTGTTGATCGACAACTTGTCGGTAACTGTCCTCCTACACCCTTGGGTGGTTTTTCTCTGTAGGATACAGGTTCCTGTTTCCTCTTAGGTGTTGTTCTACCATCTTCCCCCCTTTAGTACAATTTTAGTTTAAGGTATGGACGACCCACTCATTGGATGTTTGACCTCTTGCTATTATAGTTTCTTCAAGAGTGTTACAACACTTCCAAGGTCCGGGGTGTAGTCTGAGGGGTTCGACCTTTAGGTCGTGTCTCTCAACCTTACGGGTCCCTTAGACCGAAACTTCCAGTCGTCCTAAACTAACATCTTGAAGGTGTCCTTACCCTTTTTGTCTGAGAACCTCCCGTGTTTATTTTGCACACGTGTGGTCACTGGGGTATCCTCTGACTCGGTCTGGACTGACACTCACAAACTCCCAGAGGACACCTCCGTACCCAACCGTCACCGGATGGTGTAAATGTCCCCGTGACCGTCGTAGTCAGGACCCTCCACCCACAACCCTATTTAGGAGAAGCTCCAGTGGTAATCGATGGTATCTCGGATATCTAAAATCCTAACCCAACGGAGTCCGGATTGTTGATTGTTCCTCCCTCTTGTCGGGGTAGGTAGTCGTCTGTTAACCTAATTTCCAAAGAACTCGAACCGGGACGGGTGGTCTCGTTCTGGGTCAAAAGGGGTGTGGGTCAGGGAGGGTAGTCCCACAAACGTCAACTAGTCCTTCGGGAAATAAGAGTAGGTAGTCTCCTGTCTGTCTTCTTCGTTCTTGATATTAGGGTGTCGTAGGTTTTGTTTTTGATATTAGTGTCTTTCGATTGGTTTTACTAGTGTACTTAGTGTCGGGACGCATTGAGTTACTTTGATACTCGGTACGACACGTCTAAGTGGGTTCTACCTACCCAGTCTCACCTCTCAAGACTTTTTTACACCAGATGACATTTTACTTTACCGTTTGGTGAGGTCATAAGAACAGTTCTTGAGGTACTTGTCATACTTTTTCGTTTTTCTATACTGTAGTCTACTACTGGTGTGGTCCAACCGTCCACAGGTTATACGATGACCCCTTCTCACCCGTCTATCGAGGACTTTCTTACTTGTCCGAACCGGTTCGTTTTTGTTGTGTGTCAATACCTACACAGACGACCACATTTATTTCAGACTACGACATTTCTTGTTATAACGTATCCTTGGACCTTACAATCCAGGTACTTACTTCCATTTAACTTGCACCAGTTCGTCCTCTACCGTTCACATTAGTAGTTGTAGAATCCTTAGTCACTAGATTTTACCTATCCTTACCCACTTAAATTAAGTCCAATGGTAATATAGATGATGACACCCGTTTTTAGGGTATCGTCTTTACCTCATCGGGAGTATTAGTTGTCTTCTCAGGTTTTACGTTATGAACCCACGTCAGAGTTTTTGTTATCTTAGTAGAGTCAAGTAAAGGTTCCGTTTGGTAACTTGTAGTGTCATTAGGTTTAAACACGGGGTTGGTGTTTACGGTTTCTTCGACTTCGACTTACCAAAATACTTCTGCATGTTCTGAAGATTTTGATTGTGGTTTTTTTCCACAGGAAAAGTAGTATTCCCTAACCTTACGTTTTCGTCCTTCAGTTCTCTATGGACCCCATTGTCCGTTCAAACCGAAACCTCATGTTTTACTTCGTCCCGTTTCCGATGTTTTAAAACGGTTCTCTTGTGTGGCTCCTCGTTTTCCCTCTTCGTAAGTAGGCAACCGAGAATTGACAGTAACCAGTTCCCTTTGGGGTGACTAAGTAACAAAAAAAACAACTTTTTGTTGTCCCCAATTTCCTCCGACTTTTCATTAAAGGATATTTAGTTTCCTTCGACGAAACGGACGAAACATTTAGACCCATAAGTCGATACGCACGGACCTCTTCATTCCTTACTATCCTAATATAAAATTTCCCTGTAGCTTTTCAAGTCGAGTGAAAAATTTTTTTTAATAATTTTTGGGAGATAAAAGAATTTCATGTATACTCAATCCCGAGTCACCCTTTGTCAGGTGGACGGTTTGTCCTCTGTTCCTAACCCTTTTAGGAGACCTCTTCCTTTACCGTTAGGTGAGGTCATAAGAACGGACCCTTTAGGGTACCCGTCTCCTGGGACCACCCGATGTCAGAATAGTCCAACGTTTCTCAGTCCGTACAGAATCATTGATTTGTTGTTGTTTGTAGGTGACGAAAAATTGAGGGTAACCAGTTCCCTTTGGGGTAATTGAGTATGAAGAGGGTGTAAAGACATAACTAGTACGTACTCTCGGTCCGTCCGAGAGAACCCCAAGGTAAACCGACGTGACCTCTTCGGGGTCCAATCCCACTTCCGAAGGATTTTGTCCAGTCGATTCGTGACTGACCTCCGTCTCCAAACCGGTTCTTCAAAAACTCTGTGATATTTCTCACAACCCGTGTAAGTAGAAATGTTATTCTTTCTCTAAGGTATTCCTAACCCGACTTAAGTTACGGATCTATTGTATCCTGGACCTAAGACTCCAGGACCCATCACGTTCCCGATACCGTCTAGAGGGGGAGATTTAGATCTCACACTCCGATTCCCTTCCGGTTCCTCATCCCGTTGGGACTTCCAAACAACTCGTTTCTCCCCGAGATAGTTCAATCAAGTAGTCCCGATCCGTTTCTCCGGGTTCGTTCCATCACCCTTTCCATAACCCAAGATCCTCTACTTCTCCTTTGCCGACCCTCACTAGGGGACCCGGTCTACACTTCACTTCACACAGGATTATCATGGACTCCGGAACGAGGTCACTCCTCTTCTTTTGACTACTTCGGTGTTATACATTGTCTTTTCCATGTGACTGTTTGGTCTGGTGTCAGAGGAATTGGACCACAGTTTGGGGACATCCAGGACGTACCATTGTCACCCAACACAAGAAAATGTCACAATGACTAGTAGGTCGTAGTATAGTTATACATTGGAACTAGACAGAGTCCCTATATTTAGTTAGACTTTCGTCGGGGACGGAAAATACATATAATGTCCGAACCGGTCCCCAAGAATTAAATTCTATGGTACCTATGTTAAATCCCCCAGGTACTCTGTATTAACTTTCTTCAATTTAGATATAAAACAAGGTTTAATTTATTTTTCAAAGGAAATACTTATATCCGTTGTTTAGTGTATCGACTTAGAAACAAGGGTTTTCTTCGGTATCATAAAAGTATAGTGTTATGTCAATATTTATGAAACTTTCTAGTAACATATAGTTTTAACGTCATCAATAATCTGTGATAGGAAGGGTGGTGATCTAGAACAACATATCATATAATTTCTACTTCGTAAACAATTTATAAAATTTTATAAAACTATTTTCATAAAGTTATATTAACCAAAAGAAATATTAGACTATATAAAATAAAATACGTAAACCAATAAAAATCTTTCCTAGATATCCCAAGTAGTCTGTTTACCAAGTTCTCAGGGACATAATCTGGTGCTTTCCGGTTATAACTGGACGTGCGATCCTGGGGAGAACAGACTCACCGTCTGTAATGATTAGTTAGTACTGTTAGAAAGGTCGTCTACGGAGACGTCCGTAGAAGACGATTGAGTAGGTATATCTGTATACTCCGGTTTAAACAAGAAGGACGAGATATTACTTGATATACTCGGTCAATCCTTATTTCGTTCCGTCCTGTCCCTATACTAATTCACGAAGAAACCGTTCGTATCGTTTAATCTCACTTCAAACTCTGATTGTCATGTTTTCCCGAAGTTCGTTGTTCTCTGTGATAACACCTTCTGAGGTCTCACTTCATAACTTCCTTTTTGTATTAAAACTCTCTACCTCTCTCCTCCCACTGTACCATAAGTCCACACACACCTCCCCATTTCCATTCTTCAAGTTCTCACCTTTCTCGGTCTTTATAGTCCCCTGTGACACGTCTGGTCCGAAACCTCCTTAACGTCATTTACTTTGCCTCCGTAGTTGAAGTAATCCTTCTGAAACTTATGGACCCTACTCCGCGAACCAGGCCCTTCAGGGAATCTCAGTCACTCCTCCCCTGTTTCCAATACAGTCAAACAAAAACGACACATTCGGTCTTAAGTAACCAAATTATGGTGTTACTAATAAAGTGTGATTAGATACTCAACCGATCGACCAAGAAGACCAGACCCGACCGAATCGACTAATACCACCAAGGGAGTTCGTATAATCCAGTCAATTACCCATCCGATCCCTGACCAACTAAGTCCTATCGGAGTAGCGTACCAACCGTAAACCGATCGATAACCGACCCGGTCACCCTAAGACCCGGTTTACTAAAGAGTAAGAAGTCTTCCGATCGGACCCGGACAAGTGTACCACTGACCTGTCTAAAGGTCCTTCACCTTTACGTGTACCGGAGAACTTCGGATGAACCTTAACCATGAAACAGTAAAGATGGTATAAGATAACCGGTTTCGTTGAGTGTTCCGGGTGAATCTAAGTTCCTTACCCCTTTATCTGAGACGGAGAACTACCCTTGTCTGTGTCAGTGTAACGTTTCTCACACCTATGTCCGTCTCTTATTAACACTGGTACAAACGTTAATTAAATAGTGTGTCCTAAAATAGCCATCAACCACGTTGTACTCGATAGTCCCATCATAAGAACCCGAAGGGAACACCGAGTCGACCATTTCTTAGGTGGACGTTACGCCCTCTGGACCCAAGTTAGGGACCGAACCCTTCTAGGGGACCTCTTCCCTTGTCGATGGGTGAGATCATAAGACCGGACCTCTTAAGTTATCAGGTACCTGAGGGTTTCTCAACCTGTATTGACTCGCTGAAAGTGAAATACCCAAACCATTAAAGTATCCGTTTCTCACCCTCCTAATAAGGTTGATAGACCCCCTCCCTACTCCTAAAAGTCCTTGACCCGTGATGGGTGAAAAACGGGAAAACACTAGAGTCTTGGTTGTACCACGACCACTCACACAGTAAATCAAATACGATTACATAATGTTACTCGTATATTATTCCGAGTTCCTTACAGGGTGGTAGAACCCGAAGCTACCAAGATTGGTCAAAAATAGTACAAGAGTTGTCGAGATAGTAAGAAAATTTCCAACACGGGACGGGAGAAAGAAGGATTGAGTGATCCTCCCTCGTACTTCTCCCTTCTCCTTCTGTTCCAAACTCCCTTTCCCGAAGATAGTCTTCGACTCCTCTTTTCTTCCTAGGTCTCCTTTTTTTCTCGTAGAGACGTTGAACCCCGACCCCTTCGGAGTCCTGTCGGTGTCACGCCCTGCAAATGAGTACCAACAAGACACGAACAAGTCTATAACCCGAGTCTCTTAACCCTCAGTCTCATCCCCGTCACACCACCTTCAATAAAAGGTACGAATTAGAAGCTTTCCGTTTGAAGACCCTCCAGACCTGGTTCCAGTCATTTTGAGAAGGAAGAAAAGAGGGAGGAATACGAACGACAAGACTTTTTAGGTCACCGTAGTCACGAAGGTCTACACCGGAGGTCTACACAGGACCTTGACAAGGTCCGTCTATTTCCTACGTCTCTGATATCAGTCAGAGGACCGAAAAGGAGGAGGGAGCAGGTCACCCCGGACAGGTTACGAGAGGGAGGAGACGAAGGGAAGGAAGTGATCCAGTCCCATGGTCTACGGAACACCTACCTATTTATTTATGGCCAATACTTATTTGGACTCAGTCTGTCTACGTAGAAATAAGTACAACCTTTCTCGAATATTGACCCCCTCACCTTTTGAAAGTTTACAAAGGTAAGACTGGTGAGGGTCTCCAAGAGCCTCTTCCTTCACTCGACAAAGAAACCAACCCTTCGACGGTCCCGTGACCCGAGTCCCGGTCGGTCCCGGACCCTCCTCGAGGACTTTAGAAGAGAGAATTACCCTTGTCGAATCCGGGACCACAGAGTGGTCCTACCTCGGGGTCAATCCCACCCTTTTCGTCGAGAAAATAATTGTCGTCTGGTACGATGGTTGGGTCCACTAAGACAATCTTCACTCAAGAGGCCAACGACCTGTTCATACATAATCTCACATGGTACACGAACTTAAGGGATTTCGAGAACAAGTTTACGTCTAAGACTAAATCAGGTACATCCTACTCCGGAACCTAAGACGTAAAGATTGATCGAGAATCCACTAAGACTTCGACGGTCGCACATCTGGTATAAAACTCATCGTTTTCAGATCTGACCTGTAGATTTTGTACAGATTTGAAGAAAAAAGTTAAGAATTTTAAAAAAAATTTAACCATCTTTTAACGAAATGTTACAACACAACCAAAGACGGTATGTTGTTGTACTTAGTCTATAACCCGTTGTTGTATATATGTATATATTTAATACTGACTAAGATTATATATATAATATATATATACACACACACACACACATATATATATATATATATGGGAGGGAGAGAGTGGAAGGGGGTATGGTGAGGAAATCTAGTAGTGTCTCGTGGTGCGACCCGAGAGACACAATATATCGCTGAAGGGTGATTGATGAAACGTGTACTATTACGTATATAATTTGATTTTGTACAAATTTGAAACTGTGAAAAAAAGACACCCAAAAGGACTAAAAAAAAAAAAAAATTCAAGGGTTTCATGACCTCGTATCTGTCACTTTTTTCAGATGAGAACAGGNTGGTGAGGAAATCTAGTAGTGTCTCGTGGTCCGACCCGAGAGACACAATATATCGCTGAAGGGTGATTGATGAAACGTGTACTATTACGTATATAATTTGATTTTGTACAAATTTGAAACTGTGAAAAAAAGACACCCAAAAGGACTAAAAAAAAAAAAAAATTCAAGGGTTTCATGACCTCGTATCTGTCACTTTTTTCAGATGAGAACAGGGGTCGTTAGGTTACTATGGAAGGGTGCCGGTTGGCCCCAACAACCAAAAACACATATAGGTAGGTCTCTATAAAATACTTGTAAGTTCGTTCATATATAAAAGGGAAGAGAGAGGAACGGGAACATATAATGTACTACGTATGACAAAACCAGATCCCGTCATGGTAGGACTTGTACGCATTAGAAAAGACTATATATGACAAAATGTCAAACGAAAAAACTGAATCGTATAGAACTTGAAGTGAGATCAAGGAAAAAAGAGAAAAATTTCAGTGTGTCAAAGTAATATATGGTATCGAATGACCCTTTTAGGGAAAACTACCTATGAACTATGGTTAAAAAACGAGAACGATGATCACCGTGTTATTTATAGAATCATAGGATAGTGAAGAAGGTCTACACTCAGATAAACCTTCTATTTACAGACGTTCACCTTTACATCCTAGTTTCCTATATACGTAAACATTAAAACTACTTATAACAGTTTAACTAGAGGTGTCTCCTCAACACAATTGTTGTATTGTCTCCCAGATAAAGGGAATGAGAGTGTTACGGTGCAATTTGAGACTATAAACGGTGAAGCTACACATCCTTTATTGATGGGAAAAAAACAAGTAAACACAAACCGACGAGGTCCGTCGAATGTCCTTGATTACCGTCACTTTCGTGGTCACCAGGATTGGTGACCCGGTGGTCCCTTCAGGGGTTTTGAAAAGAAATACTGCGACAGAGAAAGAAATCAAAGGTACCAAGAGAAGTTGATGTAAACAGAATATTAGTAACTTAAGTAGAAGAGATCCGGTCCGTAGAATAGTCCACGACCCTTAGGTTTCCTTTTGTGTGTATTTATTAGGAATACGAAAAGAAATCATCCTTTCTGTTAATTAAACAGTTATTAAGGACTATCCGTCCTTCTCACGATACTATTCCCGCCCCCTCCCCCCTTGCTGAAGAATTCTATCACGATGAGTTTGGAGTTGCACGAGTCCTCCTAGAACGACACTATGTCTTAGACTGAGGTGTCCAGATCCCGCCCCAGACTCTACGACGTCAAGATTGTTCGAAGGTCCACTTCGACTCCGACGACCAGGATCCTGACATAAAACTCATCGATCTCCTCGGACCATCCGACGTCAGGTACCCCAGCGATTCCCAGCCTGTGCTGACTCGGTGAAGTGAAAGTGAAAAGTGAAAGTACGTAACCTCTACCTTTACCGTTGGGTGAGGTCACAAGAACGGACCTCTTAGGGTCCCTACCCCCTCGGACCACCCGACGGTAGATACCGCAACGTGTCTCAGCCTGTGTTGACTTCACTGAATCGTCGTCGTCGTCCCGGATACTTCGATAAAGACATTTATTGGTCCATCACTTATGAAAACCAAAACACCCTGTGTACTAGAGACAACATCGATAAATGAAACAGAAACTTTCGTCGGTATCTGTTATACACTTACTTAACTGTTCTGACAAAGTTGTTTTCAAATAAATGCTTTATCCGTCACCGACCTAAACTGGTCGTCTGGCACTTAACGACTGGGGTCAGATTTTATTGTGTCCGTAGGTTATCGACAAAACCTTCGTTGCTGACTTCACATGATAAACTCATCGTCGTCCGTGGACTCAGGGACACTAGGCACCACGGACCTCCTTACCACATAATCAGTCTCAGGATGGTCCTTTTGTTTGTGGTCCAAAATTTGGTTCCATTAATTTTAAAATGTATCAATTACCTCCTCGACTCTACAGATGGTCCCCGTGGCTCTCTAATCGTTATCGTCCTTCGACAATGGTGGGGTCCCTTCTCTTCCCTCCTCTACCATAACGACCCCGACTCCAGTGGGTTACCCTCGACCTCGACACCACTTCTGTCTCGGTCCCAACCTCTCGGACCCTTCTTTATAGTGACCTTTGAAGGAATAAGAACGGAAGGATAGAAGGTAGGTAACCGGCGTGAGTAGACACTACGTTAGATATGACCTTCGACTTCCCCGGTTGGGGACAGTATACTTTATTTCCTCCTCTTCAGTTCGTACCAGACTCCGGTTGTCCAGTTCCGGGTCAGTTTACCTGTAAATCTTCCTCTGAACTTCACGACCATCGACTGGTCTTTTAACCCTCTCCTTTCCACCTACAAAGTCCGTGTCTTTCGTCCGTATCCCACACATCCCCATCCACGTAACCTACTCCGGTCGTCCGTTCGGTGAGGAAATTCACCCTACTCTAAATACGAAATCTTGTCTCCACCCGTTTATAGAAACAGTGTATCAAAATAGGAAAGCAAATTTCTTGTACATTTGTACATTTCTTAGACGGACGTTACGTCCTCTGGACCTAAGCTAGGGATCTAACCCTTCTAGGGGACCTCTTCCCGTACCGTTGAGTGAGGTCATAGGAACAGACCTCTTAGGGGTACCTGTCTCCTCGGACCGTCCGATATCAGGTACCCCAGTGTTTCTCGACCTGTACTGACTCACTGATTCGCGTCGTGTGTTTGTGCATCTTTGGTAAAAAAACGAGTTTGCGACGTGTCCTTATCCGGAGTCCGTCGGACACCGGGTATCATCAAACTACCGGACAAGACCTTTCTAGGTGAAATCTTTCTACCCAGTCCACCTCCACTTTGACTCTCTACTCTGTCTCCGACCTTTCCTCCGACGACTTCTACGACCCTTTCTTTACCGCCCTCGGGGTCGCCGTTAGTATCACCACTTCTCTTCTATACTCAATCTGTACATTTTACCTGTCTTACGTCTCACCGACCAGATTTGTCTTCCTGACCCGACCCAGACCTCCCTAAACGTTTGACTGTGCGATTTATAAGAAAACTAATGGAACCTTGGGGAAGGTTCGATTTGGGAATCCCTCACTATTCTTTAGGACAGTACGACCGTCACATGAAGGGTGGGGGTGGGGTGGGTGAGCGAGATCCATCTTTTCACCTTCTCGTCCAACACGACGGAGAACCATTCGGCCCTCAGCCAACGAGTCGACAACCACTGAGTGACCAACGAAGTCAAGTGAAGTCAAGTCAGTGAGTCAGTACAGGCTGAGAAACGCTGGGGTGCTTAGTATCGTACGGTCCCGAGGGACAGGTAGTGGTTGAGGGTCTCAAGTGAGTCTGAGTGCAGGTAGCTCAGTCACTACGGTAGGTCGGTAGAGTAGGAAACAGTAGGGGAAGTGGAGGACGGGGGTTAGGGAGGGTCGTAGTGTCAGAAAAGGTTACTCAGTTGAGAAACGTACTCCACCGGTTTCATGACCTCAAAGTCGAAGTCGTAGTAAGGAAGGTTTCTTTAGGGTCCCGACGTTAGTCGGATACTCCTGACCCTTCAGGTCTGTGAACGATCATCGGGGACGGTAGTAGAACTAGTATCCGACTAACGTCGTGTCCGTTCCGACCCTACACCAGAATCAAACCTAGAGGGTTTTATTCTCCGTTCCTAAACTCACCGTTCTCAAGTAACGTAACCCTCCCTCATCCCTTCTCTCTGTCCCCTCTCTTCGTCGGGTATGTTTTACATAATACCTCGGTCAATGTTGACACTCGTTACCCTTGAATTGGACTACCCCTCAGGACCGGAAGTCCCACCTTTTTCACGGTGTCTCAATACGACAGACCCTTTCCCTTGACCCCTTAAGTAGGTGATTAAGGACTTTCAGTGTCTACCTCCCGAGAAGGTTCCCTAGAGACCGTGAACGTCGACCGATGGACCGAAAAACTTCGAGTCCTTACTTTCGAGAGTCCACGTCTATTCGTGTGAAATTCAACCCTCCGTCGACCTCGAAGAACTTCACGATTCTAGGGTTTCTCCACTCGTCCCATGGATGTCTTGGGTGATTTCTACCAATAGTAGAGGTCAACTGTGTATCCCTTTGACTCTCGGTTTCACTTTGGAGGTTTAGTATGTCGTCCAAACATTGTCTACACTCCAATCTTGAGTCTCGGACACCCAGGTCACAGAAGGTGATCAAAAATCGGTCAGGGACGACAGTACCTCGAAGACCCGTCCTCTCCGGGACGGAGACACAGAGTATCCAACTAAGGTCAACGAGGTAGATGGGTGGACGATGTAAGTCAGAGGACATATGAGGGGTGAAAGGTTCAGATGGGTCTTGAGTCTCGGTATAAATCTCCTTCCCTCTCGTACGTCCTGTACGTTTATACGGTTATAAACCGAAGGAATAGATTCCCGAGGGGGTCACCGAGTCGTCATTTCTTAGAGGGACGTTACGTCCTTTGCATCCAAGCTAGGGACTCAACCCTTCTGGAGGACCTCCTCCCGTACCGTTGGGTAAGGTTATAAGAACGGAGCACTTAGGGTACTCGTCTCCTCTGACCTCCTGATGTCAGGTAAACCAGCGTGTCTCAGTTTGTACTGACTTCACTGAATCGTGCGTACGTGGTTCCCGGATTTACCTCGAACGTCTCGGGCTCCTCTTCCCATGCACCCTTTGTCTCCCCCCAGTTCTCAACCCTCCATCGGGTGACCAGTTCGACATCCCCGTCCCACACGACTCGTCTCTATCTGTGGCCTGTCCTATCTCAGCTACACCTCCCGCGGGTTCCCCTGACGTTTCACCCGACCCGTCCAAACTCAGGGGACACGGAACAGGACCAATGGACTCTGGACCCGGGGAAACGTATTGACCCTCGTCTGCAAAGTCCGGAGTCGTGACTTCAGACGGACCAAGTCTTATCTCGTAGCAGATTAGTAAGTCGACAAGTAGGTGAACTCCTAGTGAACACTCCGGGGGATATAGGATCCATAACACGGTGGGTGGAACCCCTTGAAAACCTCCTTAGTCCGATAACCGATGAAAGTCTTGGACAACGTAGGACGTCACCCTCATCCTATCAAAAGAAGGGGGACTTGAGCGGCTAAGATGTGACTTAGGACTTAACCCACCACCTTCTGTCGTATCGAGACTCCCTCGGGGATCAGACTCGTCCCTCTGTATGAGGTTTTAGACCCACATCTCGGTGAGAGACAAGTCCCTACGAATCTTTTATCAAAACAAAGACTTCAGAAACTATGATTTAATCCTTCACCCCCAGTGACCTTCGAGGTGGATTGACCAGGTCGTCTTAGGGGAACTTTAGATAGGCTAAGGATTTGCGTCGGACATTACTGACATTGTAAAGGGAGGCAAACGTTATACCGAAATGTCGAAGAGGGTGTTCCCTAGATAAGCAGTATGTAACTTAGACCCGAACACGTAATCAATCTCAAGAGATCTCTTTGTACCTCTTCCTTTATCGTTGGGTGAGGTCATAAGAACGGACCTCTTAGGGTCCCTGTCTCCTCGGTAGATACCCCAGAGTGTCTCAGTCTGTGCTGACTTCGCTGAATCGTCGTCGTCATCGTCGTCGTCTCTTTGTACCTATCTATCTCCTTGATAGATAGATAGATGAGTAGATATCTCTCTCTAACTCTCTCTCTAAAATTTATTAACTAAGTGTGATAACACCTCTGAACCAATCAGGTTTTTAGACGGTCCACCGGACGTTCGACCTCTGAGTCCCTTCTCAACGTAAACTCCGGGTTCCGTCAGACGACTGTCTTAAGGAAAAACGAACACCCCACCCCCACACCCCCCTTCATTCCTTCCTATCGTCCCATCCCACCCCCCAATTGAAAGTTGACTAACCTACTCTAAACGGGGGTAATAACTCCCGTTAGATGAAATGAGTTCCGGGTGACTGAATTTACAATTAGAGTAGGTTTTTTATGGAAGTGTCTTTGTAGGTCTTATTGGAAACTGGACCCGTGACACTGAGTTGGTTCAACTGTGTTTTTAATTGGTAGTATCGACCAGACGGTGAACAAAGCCCGGTATCTTACATCAATTTCACCACCACACAGTCAGCACTCGGATCCGGAGTCCTCCAAAACGAGTTAACGTGAGTGAAAGAACCTTAATATGGGTCGATGATCCCTTGTTAGAACCCGATCGATGATTTCCTACTCTCTGGTACGTCTTGTTTCTACTAAACACGGTCGACTACGGTCCGGGGTGGGTTGGATCGTTGACTGACGTATACATGTACCCTTGACTCGGTTCTTGTTTAACGGGTCGTCTCGGGTCGGGTTTAACGATTGGGTATCTTGACACTCGATTTATTTATAACAAAATCCGATGTTTCAAAAAACCTCACCAAACATGTGTCCTTTTCGATCGACTATGTGTCAGGTTAAAGACGTCACGGGGGTGTGGGGAGGTGGAGTCCATAAGATAGTTGGACAGTAGAACCGACTACTTCTTCTGTGTTCATCTGTCTCCCGTATAAAGTCCAAAACATCCCGGGACGTCCACAGAGATAGTAATTATCTTTCACACCTATAAGAGGTTGGGACTATAAATTCACGTACAGACGCGTTCGTGTAAGATCGGGCCGTCCGAGGGTGTTATTACACAGTCTTGTCTTCTCCTACTTTACCTCCCTCTTCTTGTTCCCAACCTCTGGTGGAGACACCTGGACCCCGTCGAAGTCCCTAAGTAACATCCTACGTCGTGTCTTTATCTTGAACCCTTCTTTGTTTGAACCCAGTTTAAGACGAAGACACAGGACCCCGTTCAACACAGAGGTAAGTCTCGGAGTCGAAAAGATTCTCAGCTCAATCCAAAACACCTCGGACCTCGTGAATGATCAACCCTTGGGAAACATTCGTCTTCTTATGATTTGACTAATGTTTTAACGTCCTCAAACCTTACCGAGTCCGTTCACTCGAATTAGAAACAATCGAAACGTTACTTAACGAAGACCGAAGGAGTGACCACCTTATCCTTTCAATTACGATCGTTAACTTTTCCTAACAAACCCTCCCGTTTACTCATGTGGTACGTATTACCCATAGGACTACCCACCTTAGATCGTCCTTCCGTCGAAACGTTCTTTACTAAGTGTTCCTCCTTTCCAAAATACATCACCGACCAACCACCCGAAGACCCTCTTTCTACCTCGTCGTACTCTTCCTTATCTCCCCCTTCCTCTCACACCATAGATCAGAGTGGACCGGGCACCTGACGGGGACTCCACATTCCTCCAGATGTCTCTCCCAGATGTCCGTCTACGTCCTCGACTAAAGTACTGTCAGAAACACTCGAAGACCCCGGATTCATTTCAACCCTGTCCCGAGACTTGTCCGTACATAAGTCTTTTTTTTGTTTGTTTGTTTGTTTTTTTTTGTTTTTGGTTCGTACACAAAAAAAGATCTCATTCTCCGACTTTACCCCTAAGAACTCGTTTACTCAATAACTTCCGTACGAAAGTCTCTTCTTATACTCGCTCTCTCCCTTAGTTCTATACTGTCCCCTTCTACGAGTTGCTCTCTCAGAGTCGACCTCACATTGGAGTAGGACTAAGGTGTCTCTTGTGACGCCGCCACTTACCGGTCTCTCAACTGTTTGAGACTCCCTTCTCCCGTCCGATGGGAGGTGGGGTGGGACGTCGGGGTGGGTACGGTTAAGTAACAACCCTCCTCCTACCTCTCATATTGACGGGGGGGGGTGGGGGAATAGGTAGTAAGTTCCCGTTAAGTATCTTCCCTCGTCGGAAACGTCGTGAACAACAACAAGTCAGCGAGTCAGTACAGACTGAAAAACGTCAGGGTACTTGATATCGTGCGGTCCAAAGGAACAAGACGTGATAGAGGACCTCAAACGAACTTAAGTACAGGTAACTCAGTCACTACGATAAATAGGTAAAGTAGGAGACAACGGGGGAAGAGGAGAAAAACAGTTGGTAAGGGTCGTTATCCCAGAAAAGGTTACTCTACCGAAAAGTGTAATCCACCGGTTTCATAATCTCGAAGTCAAACACGTAGTCAGGAAGGTTACTCATAAGTCCCAACTAAAGAATATCCTAACTAACCAAACTAGAACGTAAGGTTCCCTGAGATTTCTCAAAAGTGGACCCTTTCCCCTAGACCCTTTCCGTGGTTGTCTTAGATGATGGTTTCAAGAGATTTTTAAAGACGTCCCATGAGTTTGGATGATACCATACTCCACCCATTGAACCCCTCACTTCCTCTATTTATCTACCTTGAATCCTCCTTTTTGTCAATACTAGGAATCCCGTGAGACTGTCCCCGTCACCTGTACAAGAAAGTGATGCACCAAAGATTCCTAAACCGAAAGATCACGATACAAGTACACCCTGTCAGACCCTTAAAGTCTTTATTGACCCCGTTCAACTCCCCGCGACCTAGTGGGTACCAGACGTCCACTCCCGTTTTCGGGTACTTTACATACAAAACGGATAATTACGTTGGAGTGAACACAGGGACCCGACCACTCCGAACCTCCTTGGGACTAGTGTATACCTTTTCTCTAACTAGTTGAGATTTCATGACCTACTAAGGGTTCAGATACTTGTACTAGTCAACCCTCCATCAAGGGACGGGACACCCTTCTGGTCTCTAAGTAGAGTTAGGACGGTCGTCGGGTACTTAACCAAGTACTTCTTCCCCTCTATCCGTCCTCCCATATTGTTGAACCACGTTAACCCCAGTATTTGTTACCAAAAATAGAAACCACTCTACCCAGAATCCTATTTCGTTGATCTTGACCGTATATCACATCCATTCTCCATTTTACCCTGTTGGTGAAACCTTTTACCAAACCATCGAAGAATACTTCAATTGTATGTGAAAAGTATACTGAATCGTTTATGACGATCGATAAATGGGTTCTCTTCACTTTTATATGACACGATCAATAGGTGAGAACACATGATTGAATACGGTTTTGAATCGTCGAATTTTCCTGTTATTTGTCCATAATAGAAGTGTCAAAGATACCTAGTCCTTAGACTGTCGTCAAAACGACTTACCAAAACCAACCTCTAGAAAGTAGTTCAACGTCAGTCCTTAACACCGTACGTCTACCCTTCCAAACCACCTCGACCTTCTAAACAAGGGTTCTACCGAGTAAGTGTGTGAACTGTGCAATAACGACTTACAACCATTCTTCGAAGTCAATAAAAGGTGTACCTGGAGAAGATACCGACGAACTCACAGGAATAGTGTACCGTCGATCGAAAGGGGTCTTGTTCACTAGGTCTTTTCGTTCCGTCTTTGACGATACAGGAAATATTGAATCGGAACCTTCTGTGTGACTGGGAAGACATTGTTGACAGCCTGATGAACCCGTCGAGATAGGTCACAACCTCCCTACTGTGTTCCAGAACTTATAGTCCTCCCCTGGTAGTGACATCCGGTAGAACCTCCGACCACTGGTGCCCGTAATCGTATCGTCACGACGCAGACTCGACACGTTTCGTCGTGTATATGGAAACCGTGAAACCTTCAGATAATGGTACTCGGAACGCATAGGGACCCCACCCATACATCCCCCAGGAGTCAAAATCACCTCGGTATAGTCGTTGTTCTCGTCATCGTCGTCGTCGTCGTAAGTCATTCTCCGACATTTCTCTCCGACCTCTCCTCACATACTCAGAGACTCACTTGTACTGGAACAAAGTCCTCCGTCAGGATCACACGTCACACCGAAGCACGTCCAATTAATCTGGAATTCCTTCCTTTGTCTCCCTAATAGACCAGAAGCAAAAAATTATACGTAACTTTGTTCTCAAGTCCTGGGAGTTCCATCGGAGAGTCGACCACACAGTCCAAATCCGTTTCTCACTTATATCTTGTGAAACTACTTCTCCGTAGAGGTATGAGTAATAGGAATGGGACCTCAGAAGGGTCGTCCCGTCTTTACACACTTCCCAAAGAGAGACACGGTGTTTCGGTCCCATCGTAATCCGGTGTTTCGGTCCCATCACAATCAGGGGTTTAGTAACAGGGTACTCCGAAGAGGACGGAAGGTCCAACCCCTCGTCCTGAGTAGGAGATGGTCAACGACGACGACGACGATCCAGCGAAGTCAACACAGATTGAGACACACTGGGGTATCTGCCGTCGGGTGGCCCGAGGGGGCAGGGACCCTAAGAGGTCCGTTCTTGTGACCTCACCTAACGGTAAAGGAAGAGGTTACGTACTTTCACTTTTCACTTTCACTTCAGCGAGTCAGCACAGGCTGAGAATCGCTAGGGTACCTGACGTCGGATGGTCCGAGGAGGTAGGTACCCTAAAAGGTCCGTTTTCATGACCTCACCCCACGGTAGCGGAAGAGGCTCAATACCTGGAGATAATAGGTCGATACACGAGATTATTTGTCCATTGAGGTCATCTCAACATCTCTCAAGACTAACGACCCAAGGAGGGATCTTTCAACCCAGGATCCGACTTATATATTCAAGAGTCTGGGGTTAGGAAGAGGGGGATGGGGTGGTCGAGTCGAAGATCCGACCTTCGGAACACCTTCACTCCAACACGGAGGGAGGGGTAGAGATACCCGACACATTCCCCTACCTCCGTCCTTTCGTTCTACATTGGAGGTCAGGAATTCCCGTCGGACATGAAGATATTACTTGAGAGCTGGAGTCATTTACTTAAAACTTATTTGTGCCTCCGAATCCCTGGAGTGTTTGTTCTCCTGGGGGAAAAAGTAGTATTTTCAGACGTAACGAATTCCCATACTCACTTCTCTCCTCTTAATATCTCTCTTTCTCCGCGATCCGAAAATTTCCTCTTCGGTCCCAAACGTCTTGTTACATTTAATCGTACGTTTACCTAGATATTTTCGTCTGAACCCTGAATCCCCGTCACCTGAACCTACTTGGTTTCACAAGTACACGGTCAAACGGGTCGGGACTTAGAACCAAGGGACGACCTACACTCTTCTCCACCATGTCGAGGTCTTAAAGATATTTCCTCCGTGACCCCATCCGTCGTGTTAGACCGACCTTTTTACCCTCTGACACTTCTTAGTAACTTGACTAGACTCTTAATGTGTGAAACATAACTAACATACAAATGATCTCCCACCGAAAGGGACAGTCAAAAGATATAAGATAATTACACTGTCGTCGTTAGTGACAACGAAATTATTGAGAGGATGGATTAAGAAACCGATGGAAACAGATGGGACTAGTAAATAAAACCTTAAAGTTTTTGTTAAGGAGAAAGACACAAGAAAGTGATTGATCTAAATCGACAAGAGTAATACGTACTACCTTAAACTGTAGAAAAGTACATAAACGGACCAAGACAATTAGGTCACTGGTTACGTTTGGAGAAGGACCTTGAGGTCTCAATTCATCCGATCCCAGAATATTTGTGGGGGACCTATAGAGGGTCCCTGGAGTTTGAATCGTATAGACTTTACTTTAGATATCAGTAGGTTTTAGGTCAAGAAAACTCATTAGGGACGGGGTTGGAGTACAGTGTCATTTTACCACTGGGGTTGATCACGTATTTTCAACTTTAGTCAAACATGTGGAGGAAATGAGAGTACGGGGAACTTAGTTAGACAGAGATTCAAGACTCAGGAGAACAAGTTGTGAAACTAATAAAGTTACGAGGAATCGACCAGAGGGACGTGGGTCAGAACGATAGGAGGGTGGTAAGGTGACGGTTATGGTTAAACATACGTCTACAGTCCCAATAGACGTAGGAGGTGGGTGTGACCCTTTCAACGACGACGAAAGACTCGGAATCGAGAGGTAACCAGTTTCCCCTTCAACCAGATCTGTGAACGGTTCCTAGTCGTGTCTAATTAAGATCCCACAGTACCGTGACTTTTTAACCGACGTAAGACCTATCTCTCATCACTCCACCCTCTGTGGGCTTCCAGCTTCATGTCACATTCGTTATGAACCTCACATTCCAAAAAATTCTAAAAACGTCGGACGGTCAGTGAAGGACTCGCTGACTTGACTTGACTTGACTTGACTCAGTGAAGGACGGTGGTTCTCCCTTCTTCATAACATTCGATGAAGACTTTAAGTATACAGACAAGATTAGTGAGAAAGAGAGAGGAGTGTATGGTTTTTATACACCAACGAGGAAAGGGTAAGGTCTTGAGTTTGGGTCACGTCAGATTTGGTCCAAGAGTGGTGACACTTTAAAATATGATTAATAAATTTTTAAAACATAAATCTTTCATAGTAAAGTGTCTCTCAACGTTTATATCATGAGGAGTAGTGAAAGGGGGGTTACCAACGTATAATTGATTGATATAACGTCATAGTTTTGACCCTTTAACTACAACTATGTTACATACTCGTTTAACGGTTGTAGGCAACCTAGTATCCTTTTCGTTCTATTAAGGTCCTTTTGTAGATGAAAACGAAGTAACTGATGAGATTTTGGAGACTGAGACACCTAGTGTTGTTTGACACCTTTTAAGAATCTCTACCCTTATGGTCTGGTGGAATGGACGGAAGACTCTTTGGACATGCATCCAGTTCTTCGTTGTCAATCTTGGTCTGTACCTTGTTGCCTGACCAAGGTTTAATCCTTTCCTCATGCAGTTCCGACATATAATAATGGGACAAATAAGTTGAATATACGTCTCATGTAGTACACTTTACGGTAAGATCTACTTCGTGTTCGACTTTAGTTCTAATGTCCCTCTTTATGGTTATTGGAGTCTATACGTCTCCTGTGGTGGGGTCACCGTCTTTCACTTCTCCTTGATTTCTCGGAGAACTACTTCCACTTTCACCTCTCACTTTTTCGACCGAATTTTGAGTCGTAAGTTTTTTGATTCCAGTACCGTAGGCCAGGGTAGTGAAGTGCCGTTTATCTACCCATTGTCACCTTTGTCACTGTCTGAAATAAAGGAACCCGAAGTTTTAGTGACGTCTGTCATTGACGTAGACACGTTAATTTTCTACGAACGAGGAACCTTCTTTTCGATACTGGTTGGATCTGTCGTATAATTTTTCGTCTCTGTAGTGAAACGAGTGTTTCCAGACATGTCAGTTTCGATACCAAAAAGGTCATCAGTACATACCTACACTCTCAACCTGGTATTTCTTCCAACCCGTGGTTTTTTAACCACGAAAACATAACACCACAACCTCTTCTGAAAACCCTCAGGGAACGTTACTCTAGTTCGATCAGTTAGGATTTCCTTTAGTTGGGCTTTATAAGTAACCTTCCAGACTATGACTTCGATTTCGAGGTTATGAAACCGGTGGACTCCGTTTCTCGGCTGAGTAACCTTTTCTGGGACTACGACCCTTTCTAACTTCCGTCCTCTTCCCCTGTTGTCTCCTGTTCTACCAACCTATCGTAGTGGCTGAGTTGTTTGTACTCAAACTCGTTCGGGGCCCTCTACACTCTCAACCTGGTATTTCTTCCGACTCCAGGTTTCTTGACTACGAAAGTTTGACCACAACCTCTTCTGAGAACTCTCAGGGAACCTGTCATTCCTCTAGTTTGATCGGTAAGGATTTCCTTTAGTTGACTGAGTAATCTTTTCTGGGACTACGACCCTTTTTAAATCCCATCCTCCTCTTCTCCCTACTCTACTAACCTACTATGGTAGCTGAGTTACCTGTACTCAGAGTTGTTTAAGACCCCATATCACTTCCTGTCCCTTCGGCCCTCACGACGTCAGGTACCCCAGACTTCCTCAACCTGTGTTGACTCGTTGACTTGTTGTCGTTGTTGCATACACATTAAGATACAATAGAATAGTGAACATAGCTAAACAACACTAGTGGTGGGAATAGTTCTATGCCTTGATAAGGTACTGATGTTTCTAGGAAACAGACGACGAGGAAACATCAGTGTGAGTAAGGAGAGGGGTGGTAGGAATAGGGAAACGTTGATTATTACACAGGAAATGGAGGTATAAAAATAGTAGAACTCTTACAATATATTTACCTTCGTATATCATACATTAAAAAACGTTAAAAAGGAGTGTCTTAGTGCGGGAACTCTAGGTAGATCCGACAGCGTATATGGTTATCAAATTAAAAAACTCATCATTAGGTTCAAACCTAATGGTGTCAGACAAGTCGGTAAGTGAATAATATCCTGTAAAACTAACAAAGGTCAAAAACGATAATATTTATTCTGACGTTACTTATTAACAACTGTTCAAAAACCCACTCGTTTTGATAAAGAGACTCCATTTACGGATCCTTACGTTAACGAGACAACATGAAACGGTTGATTCCAGGTAGATCAGTTCCGATACCAAAAAGGTCACCAGTACATACCTACACTCTCAACCTGAAACCGACTCGTGGCTCCTTAACTACAAAAACTTGACACCACAACCTCTTCTGAGAACTCTCAGGGAACCTGACGTTCCTCTAGGTTGGTCAGGTAAGACTTCCTCTAGTTGGGACCCTAAAGAAACCTTCCTTACTACGATTTCGACTTCGAGGTCATGAAACCGGTAGAGTACGCTTCTCAACTGAGTAACCTTTTCTGAGACTACGACCCTCCCTAACCCCCGTCCTCCTTTTCCCCTGCTGGCTCCTACTCTACCGACCTACCGTAGTACCTGAGCTACCTGCACTCAGACTCACTTGAGGCCCTCTACCACTACCTGTCCCTCCGGACCGCACGACGCTAAGTACCCCAGCGTTTCTCAACCTGTACTGACTCGCTGACTTGACTTGACTACCATTGACATACATGACACGACATGGATCAACGAGTCAGTACATGCTTAAAAACACTGGAGTACCTGACATCGGGTGGTCTGAAGAGACAGGTACCCCGAAGAGGTCTGTTCTTATGACCTCCACGATTCACATGAAGTAAAAAATACTTTGACGGTTTTTGACAAAAAACCTCATCGAGATGAAATATAAGGGTGATCGTCATATATTCTCTAGGTCTAAGAGGTGCAGGAGGACTCATAAACCCCAACATTGATTAAAAATAAAATCGACAAGACCATTCACACATTACGATCGAGTGGTACCAGAATCAAAAATCAAGAGATGTCCGATTACTACGATTGTTAGAACGGTACACGAACAAACGACATTACATATAGGAGAAACCACTTTATAGAAAGTACATAAAACGATAAAAGATTAACCTAACAAACAATAAAAATAAAAATAATGAACCTCGTATTAAACAAATCTTATACAAACAATAACAATTCGTAACTTAAAACCGTAAAACTTTGTTTAAGACTACACATAGTAACAATTCACAACTCAAAACCCGTAAAATTTTATTTAAGACTACACATAGGAATCATTGTAGGATACGTCTCTTTTTCAACAATTAGAACTACTTCAGATCAAACAACTAGAATACCTAACACCAAAACCACCGTACAGATTCTTGAGAAACCAATAGGAGGGATCCAGGACTACTAAAAGAAGAGATTTTCAAAATATCGAGATGTAAATTTAGACACTAGGTAAAACTCAATGAGAAAACATATCTCACACTCCAAGTCCAGATCCAAGTATGAAAATGGGTACCTATAGGGTAACGAGATAGTGGTAAACAACTTTTCTGAGATGACTTATGGAAGACTTAGAAACAGTTTCTAGGGGACCTCCACGAAGAAAAACCGAAGAGATAAGACAATGTAACTAGATACACATACAGATAGAGAGATGATTATTCTATAACAGAATTAATGACATCGATATGTCATCCGGAATTATAACTCTTGACTAAGAAGAATGAAATAATAAGAAAAAGTTCTAATAAAATTCCTATTAGAACAGATGTATTTTATATAGAAGGACCCTAAAACTGTCCTTAATATAATTAGAACATGTAATTAAACTCTTCTTATCTGAAGAAATGATGTCACTCAAAAGGTTAGGTACCTGTATAATAGAGACAAATCTAAAAGAACTAAAGATGAAATTAGTTACAAAACATCAAAGATCTTATGTTCACAACATGTACAGAAAATTTTTAAATACACATTATAGAGTAAATAAAACTCGTCGATATCTACTATAACATAAAAAAGTCGAAATGATTTCAGATAACTGTTTGTTTTTACCATACATAAATCCAACATATTGTAAAAAAATTTCCTCATGTTATACTATAAAATAAATAAATAAAAAAATAGTTAGTCAGTTATAAAATAAAATAATAAAAAAAAATTAAAAATAAAAATGAAATAAAATGAAATGTTATGACATAACCAAAACCGTATGTAACTGTACTTAGGTGGTGCCCACATGTACTCGAGGGTTTGTACTTGGGGGGAGGGTGGAGGGTGGGGTGTAGTAGGGAGGTCTAGTAGGGGCACGTGGTCGGGGTTCGTAGGACGTAGGACGTAGCTTGTATCTTACCGCTAAGCAAAGAATGTACTATCATATGTACAAAGTTACGGTAAGAGGGTCTAGTAGGGTGGGAGAGGGAGAGGGAGTCTCAGGATTTCAGGTATATATACCTTAAATCTTTCTACCATTACTACTGGGACATACGTTCTGTCATTTTCTCTGTGTCTACACATCTCACCTGTTATACTATAAAATTAACATATATATATATATGTGTGTATATAAAAATTTAATATATATATAAATGTAACATTGTATTAATGGTGTTAGTTGAATTACTTATGTAGGTAGTGGAGTACATCAATGACAAAAGAAACATACACTACCTCCCTTGTAAATCTTATAAGGGGGTCGTCTAAAGTTCATATACTATGTCATAACAATTGATATTAGTGGTACGAGATTTAATCTACGGGTCTTGACCAATTTGAATAATGACTTTCAAACATAGGAAACTGGTTGTAGATGGGTTTAACGGATAGGGATGTTTAACGGATAGGGATGGTGGGATCGGGACTGTTTATGGTAAGATGAGAGACCAAGACACTCACTGAAATATTTTGAGATGGACATTCACTCTATCTTGTCATAAACAGAAAGAGACAGACCGAATAAAGTGAATCATATTCATCATCACAATCGACGAGTCAGCACAGGTTGAGAAACACTAGGGTACCTGACATCGGGTGGTCTGAGGAGACAGGTACCCTAAGAGGTCCGTTCTTATGACATCACCTAACGGTAACGGAAGAGGTCTCCTAGAAGGACTGGGTCCCTAGCTTGGACCCAGAGGATGTAACGTCCGTCTAAGAAATGACAAACTCGATGTCCCTTTTGATCATATTTCAGGAGATCTAAGTAATTACGACAACATTTACCATCCTAAAGGAAGTAAAAATACCCACTTATTATAGGGGTAAGTACCTAGTGTCTGAACACCGTTTCTCCGAACACACTGAGTTACTTTGATACTCGGTACGACACGTCCCGGTGGGTTCTACCCTCCCAGTATCACTTCTCAAGACTGTTTTGAACTAGGTGACCTCCTCCCTTACCGTTTGGTGAGGTCGTAAGAACACGATCTTGAGGTACTTGTCATATTTTTTTGTTTTTCCAGACTGTGGTCTTCTACTCGGGGTGACCAACCTTTCACAGGTCATACGATGACCTCTTCTTCTTGTCTCCCACTAATGATTATCGAAGTCTTTCTTAATTCACCGACCCGGTTTCGTCTTTACTACGAGTCAACACCTACACAGACCACCACTTTTATTTCAGGTTACGACATTTCTTGTTATAACGATCCTTAGACGTTTTAATACAGGTACTTAGTTCCATTTAACCTTCACCAGTTCGTCCTCCACCGTTCTAACTTGTAACTGTAGAATCACTTAATAAGTATTTTACCTGTTCTTACCCACTTAAATTAAGACTACTTGTAATAAAGATGACGACACCCGTTCTTAGGGAATCTTCTTTACCTCATCGATAGTATCAATTGTTTTCTCATGTTTTACGTCACTAACCCACATCAGAGTTTTTACTGTCTTACTAGAGCCAAACAAAGATTCCGTTCGCTAAGTTGTAGTATCATTAGGTTTAGATACAGGGTTGGTGACTACCGTTTCTTCGACTTCAACTGACCAAGATACTTCTGGATGTTCTGAAAGATCTTGATTAGGGGGGTTTTCTACAAGAAAAGTAGTATTCTCTAACCTTACGTTTTTATCCTTCAGTTCTCTATGGACCTTCTTATCCGTCCAGTGAAAGTGAAACCGGAACTTCATGTTTTACTTAGTCCCGTTTCCGATTGTCTTAAAAAAGGTTCTCTTGTGTGACCAGTATCGGTTGTGGGAAAAGGTTGTTGTGGTCTCTACTGAGATGCGCACCTATAGTGGTCTACCAGTCATAGTTTTTGTCTAGACTGATAAAAAAAACATCGGCTTCTACCTTTTCGAGATATGTCAGTCGTTTTTGTTCTGGATCTCGAATGATACCGAGTTCTAGTCCTCGAGGAATAACGTTTTACGCCCAAATTCAACTTCTTTCACCCCTTTTGGTGATACGTCAAGTCCATACGGGATTTAGTTTAGGGAATACTAATATGTTACCTCCACTACTTATCTATGTTTCCTAATCTAGACCATCTGTCTCACAGACTCCTTGATACCTGTCTCTAAGTATTGTGACATGTCCTCCGTCACTGGTTTTGGAAGGGTTTCTTTTTCTTTACGTTCTCCGTTTTACCAACCTCCTCCGAAATATTTATCGATTCCTTTCTTCTTTTCGTTTTTCGTTCCCTTTTCCCTTTCTATATGGTTTGACTTACGTCTCAAGGTCTCATATCGTTTCTCTCTATTCTTCCGGAAGATTTTACTTGTTACGTCTCTTTGTCTCACTTTGTTATCTGACCCTTTCTGATCTCTATATAAGTTCTTTTGACCTCTCCAGTTCCCTTATAAAGTACGTTCCTACCCGTACTATTTCCTGTCTTTACCATTCCTGGATGGTCTTCGTCTTCTCTAACTTTTCTCTACCGTTCTTATGTGTCTTCTTGATATGTTTTTTCCAGAATTAGCGGACCTATTAGTACTGTCACACCAGTAAGTGGATCTCGGTCTGTAGGACCTCACACTTTAGTCACCCGAAATCCTTCGTAATGACGTTCGTCTCGATCACCTCTACTACCTTAAGGTCGACTCGATAGAGTTTAGGATTTTCTACTACGACACTTTCACGACGTGAGTTATACAGTCGTTTAAACCTTTTGGATCGTCACCGGTGTCTTGACTTTTTAAAGTCGAAAATAAGGTTAGGGTTTCTTCCCGTTACAGTTTCCTACAAGTTTGATGTCCCTGTCAACACAAGTAAAACGTACGATCATTCAAATACGAGTTTTAGGAAGTTCGATCCGAAGTCGTCATGTACTTGACTCTTGAAGGTCTGCATCTTTGACCTAAATCTTTTCCACCCTATTTGTCTCTAGTTTAACGGTCGTAGGTGACCTAGTGTCCTTTTCGTTCTCTTAAGGTCTTTTAGTAGAGTAAGGCGAAGTAACTGATACGATTTCGGAAACTGACACTCCTATTGTTGTTTGACACATTTTAACAATTTTTCTACTCTTATGGTCTGGTGGAATGGACAGAGTACTCTTTAGACATACGTCCAGTTCTTCGTTTTCAAAGTTGAAATGTACCTTGTTCACTGATCCAGTTTTAACCCTTTCCTCATTCTCTTCCGGTATATAACAGTGAGACAAATAATTGAATTTACGTCTCATATAGTACACTTTACGGTCGGACCTTCATAAGGTTCGACCTTAGTTCTAACGTCCCTTTTTATAGTTGTTGGAGTCTATACGTCTGCTATGGTGAAATTACCGTCTCACGACGACGACGACGATTCAGCGAAGTCAGCACAGGTTGAGACACGGTGGGGTATCTACCGTCGGGTGGTCCGAGGGGGTAGGGGCCCTAAGAGGTCCGTTCTTGTGACCTCACCCAACGGTAAAGGAAGAGGTTACGTACTTTTACATTTCGTTTTCACTTCAGTGAGTCAGCACAGGTTGAGAATCGCTGGGGTACCTGACGTCGGATGGTCCGAGGAGGCAGGTATCCCAAAAGGTCCGTTCTCATGACCTCACCCCACGGTTCTCGGAGAACTACTCCCACTTTCTCCTCTCACTTTTTTAACCGAATTTTTAGTTGTAAGTCTTTTGATTCTACTACCGTAGGGTAGTGAAGTACCGTTTATCTTCCCCTTTTTCACCTCCATCACTCACTGACGTCGGTACTTTATACTTTTGTTAACGAGAAACCTTCTTTGTGATACTGTTTGGACCTGTCGAATAATTTTTCCTCTTTATAGTAAAACGATTATTTTCAGACTTCTCAGTTTTGATACCAAAAAGGTCATCAGTGCATGCCAGCACTCTCAACCTGGTATTTTTTCTGACTCGTGGCTTTTTAGCTACGAAAGTTCGACACCACGACCCCTTCTGAGGACTCTCAGGGAACCTGACGTTCCTCCAGTTTCTTCAGTTAGGATTTCCTTTAGTGAGGACTTATAAGTGACCTTCGAGGTTATGAAACCTGTGGACTACACTTCTTTGTTGAGTAATCTTTCCTGGGACTACGACCCTTTCTAACTTCCGTCCTCCTCTTCTCCTACTGTCTTCTACTCTACCAACCTACTGTAGTGGTTGAGCTTCCTGTACTCAAACTCGTTTGAAGTCCTCTACCACTTCCTGTCCCTTCGGGTCGCACGACGTCCGTCACTCCAGTGTTCGTCAGCCTGTGCTGACTCGTTGACTTGTTGTTGTTTATTTACATGATGTCAAAGAAATAGGTAAGTAGACAACTATCTTTAGATCCAACGAAGGTACAGTCTTGATAATATTTATCCACCGTTTTCAAAATGAATTACAACGGAAACGTTGTAGGTACTTTTGCAATCTTACTTTTCCCTTTTACCGTAAAATCATCGTAATATTTTGATTAAAACCAAGAGTCCAGGTCCCTCGATGTCCACAAACATCTAGTAATTCACTCTTGACTACTGTATTTCGTTCTTCAGAATTGTTCGATACTCTTACATAACCTAAAATAGAACGAATGTAAAGTACCCTAAAATCGGTCCCTCCCTATCCTAAATTAAACGTACAAATTTTCTACTGGTTTTTTAAAGAATTGACTCTTTCACAAACTACCACGGTAAATGTCTGTTAACCCCTTCTGACATTCTGTTACACTTGTTCCTTTATAACTCAACAAACTCTGTTTAATGTGAACTTAACTCATACAGTTCCGACATATAACAGTGGGACGAATAAATTGACTGTAAATCTCATGTAGTACGTTTTACGGTCTGACCTACTTACCTTTCTGACACCTCTCTTTATAGTTGTTGGAGACTATACGTCTACTATGGTGAGATCTCCGTCTTTCTCACCCCCTTGATTTCTCAGAGAACAACTCCCACTTTCTCCTCTCACTTTTTCGACCGAAATTCGAGTTATAATTTTTTATTCTAGTACAGTAGACCAGGGAAAAAGAAGTACCGTTTATCTACCCCTTTTCACTTTTGTTACCGTCTAATATAAAAGAACCCAAGGTTTTAGTGACGCCTGTCACTGACGTCGGTACTATAATTTTCTATGAACGGGGAACCTTCTTTTCGGTACCTTTTGGATTTTTCGTCTCTGTAATGAAACGACTGTTTCAGTCATATCAGTTTCGATATCAAAAAGGTCATCAGTACATGTCTACACTCTCAACCTGGTATTTATTTCAACTCGTGACTTCTTAATTACGAAAGTTTAACACCACGACCTCTTATGAGAACTCTTGGGGAAACTGTCGTTCCTCTAGTTTGATCAGCTAAAGGTAACCGATAGATAAAACGTATACTATTACATATACAAAGGTACAATTAGAGAGGAATGAAGAGTGGAAGAGGAAGAAGAGACGGGGTGGGTGTAGGTATACAAACAAGATATTCAGACATAGAGATAACGATGGGACGTTTATCCAAGTAGTAATGACAGAAAGATCTAAGGTATATATACGCAATTATGTGTTATAAACAAAAAGAGAAAGACTGAACGAAGTGAGACACATTATCCGAGATCAAGTGGGTGGAGTAATCTTAACTGAGTTTACGTAAGGAAAAATACCCGTTTATTACAAGGTAATATAGACATACATGGTGTCGAAGAAATAGGTAAATAGACAGCTACTTATAGATACAACGAAAGTACAGGACCGATAACATTTGTCGTGACGTTACACACAAAAAGTTAAAACCAAAAGAGTCCCACATACGGATGATCACCCTAACGACCTAGGATACCACCAAAAAGTCACACGAAAACTAAACATAAAAGGGTCACCAATTACTATAACTCGTCGAAAACTACACGAACAACCGATAGACATACATAAGAAATCTTTTTACAGATAAGTCCACGAGACAGGTGAAAAATTAACCTAACAAACAATAAAAACTACAACTTAATATACTCAAGAAACATATAAAACCTATAATTGGGGAATAGTCCATATACTAAACGTTTATAGAAGGGGGTTAGTCCGTTGGAAAAAGTAAAACAACCATCAAAGGAAACGATACGTTTTCCAAAAATCACACGACATCAGAGTCAAAAATAACTAACACAAAGAAAACGAATTCCTCCATATACGATCTTGTATTACAAATCTGACTACAGTCTCTCGCATGACAATACAAAAGAAGATCTTAAAAATTTTAAAGTCCGGAATTTAAATTCATAAATTAGGTGAAACTCAAATAAAAAAATATACCACACTCTTTCATCAGGTCAAAATAAGAAAACGTACATCGACAGGTCAAAAGTCATATGGTAAACAATTTCTTCGATAGAAAAGGGGTGACAAATAAGAACGGAGGAAACAGTATCTAATTGACTGGTATATTTACACCAAAGTATTCGTAACAAAGACCCTAGAAACAGGACAAGATAACTAGATACACGGGTAAAACACGGTCATACTATAACAAAACTAATGACATTGAATTTCATATCGAACTTTCATATTCACATTATTGAGACCGACATAAGAAAGAGTCTTATAAAAATCGAATCTCTCAGAAGACACAAAAGTGTGTTTAAAATCTTAGTAAATAGATCAGGACACTGTTTGTATGACCATAAGACTATCCCTAACTTTACTTATACATCCAATGGAACCCATCACAAAATTCAAATTAAGAAAGTAAAATCATAATTAAGAAAGTTAAGTACTCGTTCCATATAGAAAGGTAAATAGACAATAGAAGTCAAAGAAATATTCAAAGAAATATTCTGTAGAAGTCATAGAATCTCGAAGAAATATTCTGAAGAAGTCATAGAATCTCGAAGAAATATTCTGAAGAAGTCACAGAATATCAAAATGTTCATGTTCAAAAATGGAGGAATCAACTTGAGTAAGGATTCATAAAATAAGAAAACTAAATTAGTGTTTACACTAACGGTAGAATTAAAGAGAAAGACCATCAACAACCACAAATCTTTACGTTACTTATAAACATATAATTAAAATATACGTCGTTGAAACGGTTTCAAGTGACTACTCAAGAATATCTAAAAATCACCACAGAAATCCTAAAAGACACATACCATAGTACAGTAGACAGTTGTCACTGTCAAAATGAAGAAGGAAAGGTTATACCTAAAGAAAGTAAAGAAAAGGACAGACTACCGACAC
This sequence comes from Capra ibex, assembly GCA_006410555.1. Lineage (NCBI taxonomy): Eukaryota > Metazoa > Chordata > Mammalia > Artiodactyla > Bovidae > Capra > Capra ibex. Next base: position 42,900,602 of record SJYO01045292.1, on the reverse strand, counting down.
TGACGTTGAAGGTTATAATACAACTTATTTTACCACACCCGTAAGAACAAACAAAGACTTGATTCTCCTTTATGAAAGTCGAAAAATAGTAACTTATCTTACAATCGATACCCGATCTTTAACGATAAGTCAGTGATTCAGTACATGTGGAGAAACGTTGGAGTACTTGACGTCGTACGGTCCGAAGGGACAGGAAGTGATAGAGGGCTTCAAACGAGTTTGAGTACAGGTAACTGAACCACTACGGTAGGTTGGGAGAGTAGAAGACGGTGGGAGAAGAGGAGGACAGGAGTTAGAAAGGGTTAACTGAGAAAAGGTTACTCGGTCGAGAAACGTAGTCCATAGGTTTTATAACCTCGAAGTCAAAGTTGTAGTCAGGAGGTTACTTATAAGTCCTGACTAAAGGAAATCTTAACTTACCAAACTAGAGGTACGACAGGTTCCCTGAGAGTTCTCAGAAGAGATCGTGGTATCAAGTTTTTGTAGTCAAGAACCTGTATGTGTGGGTCCTTTGGTCTTAACTTTCTCTGCACATACGGTTACAAGAAGCGTCGTGACGAATGTTATCAATCCCGTACCTTCGTTGGATCTACAGGTAGTCGTTCGTAGAATAGGTAACTTACCTATTCTTTCGACAACATGTATATGTGTCACCTTATAATAAGTCGATAATTTTTCTTACGTAAACTTAATCAAGATTACTCCACCTACTTATTCACTTTTTCAATATTTAGTATTCGTATATTCAATCCGAAGGAACCATCGAGTCTGTCATTTCGTAGACGGACGTTACACCCTCTGGACCCAAATTAGGGACCCAACCCTTATAGGGGACCTCTTCCTTTACCGTTGAGTGAGGTCATGAGAACGGAACTTTTAGGGTACCTACTTCCTCGGAGTATCACATGTCAGGTACCCCAGTGTTTCTCAGCCTGTGCTGACTTGTTGAAGTCAATTATTGAATAATTTTTCTTACGTAAACTTAGTCAAGATTACTCCACCTACTTTGACCTCGGATAATGTGTCTCTCTTCATTCAGTCTTTCTTTTTATGGTAACGTCATATAATTACGTATATATACCTTAAATCTTTCTACCATTGTTACCGGGATATACTCTCTGTCGTTTTCTCTGTGTCTATATTTCTTGTCTGAAAACCTGAGACACCCTTTTCCACCCACACCCTACTAAACTCTCTTATCGTAACTTTGTACATATAATGGTATACACTTTGTCTAGTGGTCATGTACAAACTACGTACCTTGTCCCGTGATTTTCGGCCACGAGACCCTTTTGAGACTCACTACCCTACCCCTCCCTCCCCTCTTCCCCTAAGTCCTACCCCCTGTGTACATGCAGGTATCGACTAAGTACAGTCACATACCGTTTTGGGTGATGTTATAACTTTTCATTAATCGGAGATTAAATTTTTTTCTTTTTTCTTTTTCTTTCGTTTGGGATTTTTTTTTTTTTTCGTAGTCAAGAAACCAAGAGTCGGAAGAAATACCAGGAAATAAAGACGAGACTAGAAAAAAATAAAGAAAGGAACATGATTAAAACCCCCGAAGGGTCCACCACGATCACCATTTCTTGGACGGACGGTTACGTCCTCTGTATTCTCTGTACCCAAGACAGTAACCCAGACCTTCTAGGGAACGTCCTCCCGTACCATCAGGTGAGGTCATAAGAATGACCTCCTAGGGTACCGGTTTCCTCGGACCGTCCGATTTCAGGTATCCCAACGTTTCTCAACCTGTACTGACTTCACTGAAGTGTGTGTGTGTGTGTGTGTGTGTGTGTGTGATTAAAACCCAATATATATAAGAAAAAAAAGATAAAGAAGATTCACATTATAATCAAACAAATAAACTCAAAAAGAACAAAGGACTCCATTCGAACACAGTGGTATTTACAGGGAGAATCTTGACGGAATAGACTTAGGGCATCTAAAATCCCACACTAAAATCAAAAACAAAGGTCTGTTAAAAATTTAAGGTAGAAACTAAATAAAAATGTCCAAAAAAGGGAACATCAAATAAAGATCAGAATATCGTAACACCAGTCTTTTCTACAAACTATACTAAAGTCGAAAGAAATTGGGACCACCGAGTCTCCAATTTCGCAGACGGACGTTACGACCTCTGGACCCAAGTTAGGGACCCAACCCTTCTAGGGGACCTCTTCCGTTACCGTGGGGTGAGGTCATGAGAGCGGACCTCTTAGGGTACCTGCCTCCTCGGACCACCCGATGTCAGGTGCCCTAGCGTTTCTCAGTCTGTACTGACTCGCTGAAGTTAAAGTCGAAAGAATTTAAATGAATCCGATAAAACACCCGATCGTACACTAGACAGGATCTCTTATAAGGTACACGGGAACTTTTTTTACATATAAGACGACGAAAACCTCTCTCCTAAGACAATTATAGATAATTAAAGTAGATGAGACTTCACAGTAGACTTCAGTCACACAGGAATAACTAAAAGACAGAATTACATTCACCCCACATTTCCCGGAGATGATAATAACACAATGACAGTTGAAGAGGGACAATACAGACAATTCTAAACGAAAGACATAAATACACCATGAAACCACCCACGTATATATAAACGTTAACAATATAAAAGAGTACCCTAACGAGACAAATAGTAGTACATTACGGGAAGAAACAGAGAACAATTGTCAGAAACAAAGTCACAGATAAAACAGAGTATATTCATAACTAGGAGGTTACAAAATTTTTAAAGGTAAATGTACCTTAAGAAAAAAGCGTACCTTAGAAGAGTAAAAGTTAGAAACACACAGAAGACTAGACCTCACTCAGAGTGTATCTGTCGTATATATACCCATAACAAAGACATTGGTAAATCGGATACAGAATACTAACCTGTAAATCAAGTAAACGTAAATTTAATTAATATAGACCATACATGAATGATGGTAAAACAATTGACAAAAACTCAATAAAAATGTCAAGAAAAACCCTCAAAGGACTACCAGGTCACCAATTCTAAGACTTGAGAATGACGGTTCCCACACTTGAGTCAGGAACCAGTCCCTTGATTCTGGAAACACATACACACGCGTATATCTAAAAATCAAATATACGTACTAAAAAACAAACACCAATGGTACTTCAAATATATATCGTTGGATACGTACTTGCACTAATAAAATTCAACGACTACAGAATTTAAGTTTACGTAAAATTGTTGAGACGTAAAAATGAGGGGAAGGTACAAATAGTACAAACTGTAGTATAAAATGTAGAAAAACAAAACAAATAAAGAAATGAATAATATCGATATCCACTAAAATGGGGAAAACAGAAAATTGGAAGAATGATCGAAATATTCACCAACTAGATGATACAAATGATATATAAACGGAAATGGCTACACTACAAAGAGTGTAGCCATTTCCGTTTATATGTCATTTCTTTGGATATAAGTCCAGTCCTTCGTTGTCAATCTTGACCTGTACCTTGTTGTCTGACCAAGGTTTATCCTTTTCCTCATGCAGTTCCGACATATAACAGTGGGACGAATAAATTGAATATACGTCTCATGTAGTACTCTTT